>CM066036.1:716624424-716947327 GCA_033557465.1 Ichthyophis bannanicus | reverse complement strand
CGCTCAGGCGGCTAACGAGTACTTGGACAAAATGGGAATGCCACAGTTGGGGGAAGAGAGCAGAGCAGTGTTGGTGGATAAAGGAATAGATTGTTTTGGAAGTTCTAGAGGCCATTAGCAGTTTAAAGGAAGGGAAGTCACGTTATGCTTGGATGGAGACTGACCACAAAATTTTATAAAAAATCACAGGAGGAGATGCGCTGGTGTTTTGGTTCAAACCTTTGTTAATGGGTGGATACGCGGGGAGACCCTAACGGACTCCATGGTGGCTGCCGGGAATTGCGGTGTGCTGCCCAAAACAGAGGTAATAAAGATGTGGGGGTCTGCAGTTTGTATAGTAACCATATTTGTTAATAAACCAAAACCTGGATGCTAAAAACTCAGCCAAGATCCATACTACCAAGACTGCAGAAATATTTACTGCAACTGGTAGAGGGGATGAAAAAGTGGAGTTCATTCCTAGGAGACAAGCTCGCAATAGTAGGAAACTTTTGGAATTGGAATGGATTTAGTCCAAAGGAACAGGGGGCCTATTCCTATTGCGGGCTGTGGAAGGCAAAAAGGCTTATGATAGAATGGGAGTTTTATGTTTGAAGTCCGTCATAGAATGGGGGTAGGGAAGAAATTTTATGAGGTGGCTATGGGCTATATATGCGGGTCTGCAGACATGGAACGCATAAATGAGAGTTATTCTAATGAGATTCAATTTGAGCATGGAATGAGGGCGGGGGGTTTCCCACGCTTGTATTTGCTTTGGTAATTGAACCTATGGCCAGAATGGGTAAGGAGGCAAATGAAGGTAAAGGGGATCAGGGGTAGGTGAGCCGGAATATAAAATGTCGTTATGTGCTGATGATGTTAAATTTACACCATAAGCCACCCACTTACTTATTGCTGAATCTAATGGATTCGCGATATGGCTATATAGTCCAGGCTCCGGGTAATAAAATGCTATGGGGAAGTCTGAAATCTTGAAATTGGAGATCGACCAGGGATTGGCGAGGCATTTCCGGAAGGTCTTTCCATTTCAGTGGGCAAAGACGGCTATTATGATAGATTAACAAATTGATTATAGATATTGCCAAGATAGCCACAAAAAGGGGAAGCAATCCTACGGGGAAACTTTTAATCTACCTGATGGGGATTTCAGTACTCCTTCTGAAAATCTGGAAAGAAGTAAAAAAAATCATGCTGCTCTCCAAGATGCGTTGACTTAGGGAAAAATGGTGATGGAAACCAACCAGGGAAAGTTCAACGCGGGATTTAGTGACTCACCAACGGTGATAGCGTGTCGATATGTCTGCGCTGAGTGCCCCTGTGAGCAGAAGCGATCATTCACATGGATGTGGTTTGATATAAAAGCCATGGTACAAAGCCAATCATAGCAAGCTCAAAGTGCAAAACTCCAAAAACTTGACTTCAATAAAAATGGCCGAGTATCTAAAGGAGGGAGCTGGAAAGGTGGGAAGGAAGGATAAAGGGAAGTGGAATTGATATGGGCTAAACTAAAGGTGGCAATAAAAGGGGCAAACAAATAAATATGTAACCAACAGTAAACCAAAAACAAGAGGAGAAGACAAACCCATTTGGTTTTCCAAAGAAGTGGCCTGCTCAAATAAAGGCAAAAAAACACACGCTTTCACAAGATTCAAAAGCTCGCAAACAGAGGAACACAGAAATGAATACAGGATCAAACTCAAAGAGAGGAAAAGATGGCTAAAGATGTGAAGTGTGGTGGCCCAAAAAACTTCTTCAGGGGATATTCGCGAAAGGAAAGAAGATCAGAGGTGGAATTGCAGGAATCAGAAAGGCTGCGAACGGACTGGTGGAAAGTGACCATTTGAAAAAGCGAAATTGTTAAAACGAATACTTATGCTCTGTTTGTACTAAAGAAAGTCCTGGAGAAGGACCACCTGTGACTCCCAAATATTATAAAAATGGGAATACATGAAGTAGATACCACACCATTCACAGAAGATGATGTGTTAGAACAACTTGCAAAACTGAAAGTGGACAAGGCCATGGGACCGGATAGGATACATCCCAGGATTTTGAAAGAGCTCAGAGAGGTTCTTGCAGGGCCGTTAAAGAATGTTTTCAACAGATCCTTGGAAAACCAAGGAGAGGTTCCTCAGGACTGGAGAACAGGCTGATGTCATACCTCTACACAAAAGTAGTGACACAGGAAGAAGTGTCAAACTACGTGCCCATGGAGCCTTACTTCGGTTGTGGAAAAAAGTAATGGAGGCGCTCCTGAAAGAGCGAATAGTGGAACTCTCTCAAAACCAACAGGTTGCAAGACCCGAGGCAAACATGGTTTTACAGAAGGACGATATTGCCAAAACAAATCTGATTGAGTCTTTTGACCGGGTGACCAGGGAGCTAGGATCAGGGAGATGGCGATGGATGTCATTCTACCTGGATTTCAGCAAAGCCTTTGTTACTGTTTCCTCATAGAAGGCTTATCAATAAACTCAGTAGCTTGGGGAATGATCCTAAGATGGTAAAATTGGATCAGAAATTGGTTGACTGACAGACGACAGAGGGTGATGGGAAACGGAGCTCACTCGGATGAAGGGAAGGTGATTAGCGGGGTGCCCCAGGGGTCGGGCCTGGGTCCGGCACTGTTCAAGTTAGTTTTGAGTGGATATTGCTGAAGGACCTGAAATGGAAAAGTATGTCTTTTTGCAGAGAACACGAAAATTTTCAACAGGAGTTGACTCCCACGAGGGAGTGGTTAACATGAGGAAAGATCTACAAAAGTTGGAAGAATGGTTCTAATGCTTGGCAATTAAGATTTAATGCAAAGAAGTGCAGAGGTCATGCACATGGGGGGTAGCAGAAATCCAAGGGAAATGGACGTAATAGGGGGCGCGAGGTTAGTATGCACGGGATCAGGAGAAAGACCTTGGTGTGATTATTTCTGAAGATCTCAAGGTGGCCAAGAACTGTGTGACAAAGGAGGGTGGCCCAAAAAAGCCAGGAGGATGTTGGGCTGCATACAAAGAGGAATTCACCAGCAGAAAAGAAAAGGTACTTATGCCACTGTACAAGTCACTGGTAAGGCCTCACTGGGAATGTACGGTGTTCAGTTTTGGAGACCGTATCTTGCCAAAGGATTTAAAAAGACTGAAAACTGTTCTGAGGAAGGCAAACAAAATTATTTGGAGCCTGCGTCAGAAAGCCTTATGAGAAGAGACTGGAAGACCTAAACATGTAACACCTTTGGAGGAGCGGAGGGACAGGGGAGGATAGATATGATTAGGACCTTTAAATTACTTAAAGGGGAAAAATTGATGAACAAAACAAACATCTTCCAAAGACGGGAGGAAGATTTACAAACTAGAGGGCACAACATGAAGCTGTGAGGTGGTAAATTGAAAGGCAATGTCAGTGGAAATTACTTTTTCATCAGAAAGGGTGGTAGATGCGTGGAATGCATCCAGATGGAAGTGGGGGGGGCAAACACAGTGACGGAATGTTAAAAATGGCATGGGACAGAGACAGGTGGATCCCTTTACAGCAATCAGGATTAAAATCAAAATAAACGGAACCATCTGATTTCTCAACAAAATAGGGGTGGACCTACATGGAGTGGTGGGTTCACCCCTAAACAGGGACGTGGGGAGGGGGTGGCGGAGCGGCAGGTGCACCTACTCTTGCCCATCGTGCTGGGCAGACTAGATGGACCATGCTGGTCTTTATCTGCTTCATTTACTACGTTACTATGTCACTATGGGAGTGAAGGTTATGGAGGGATTGGCGGGACATAGTGAGGTTCAACTACGATTCGCTGGTGAGACAGTTTCTGGGGAGACCTGCAGCGGAGCGATCGCCCGTGTTTCTCCTAGACCGATAGGAGAGCTCTAGTCAAACGAATGTGTTACCCAGGATTATTTTTTCTGTCCCGGCCCCATTGATTGTGCTGTGCCTGCCAAATTAATCCTTACATTACAAAATCACATCATCTCCTTTATTTGGAGATTGATACCCACCTAGGGTAGAACCAGAAGGTGCTGTATCAATGGCCAGGCAGAAGAGGGATTGTGAGGCCATGACCTGGGAATAATTATAAAGTGGCTCATCTAAGAAACCATTTTGGGGTGGCGGGTGGGGGAGAAGGTGCCACAGTGGGGCCAGATAGAACAGGAGTTAGATGGGAGTAGGCACATTACAGATGTCTTCTGAGAGGGGGGCGGGAACACTCCAAATATAAGAGGGGTGGTTAGTACACCATTTATGAAAAACAAATACTGTGGGCTGTGGAGGGAAGGAGCAGGGGTTCTGGGCTGGGGTGAGAGGAGTGGGATCAAGCTGCAAAGAATTCAAGCCTGCCAAAAGGGTTTCCTGCCTGGGAACAAGTGTCTGGAAAGTTTCAGAGGAGGGCTAAGAGGGGGGTTTGTTAAGATGGATGGCAAAGTGATCAAGGAAGGAGGCCACCTAAAAAAAACCTTTGAGGAATTCCAGGCAGAATATGGGTTGGGAGATGGGGATAGATATGCCTTATTAGAAACATGATGACAGAAAAAAAGGGGTGGGGGGGACCACGTGGCCTAATCTAGTCTGTCTCTTCCATATTTCAACCCAGTACAAACAGTCCCCTTTTTCCCTTTTGAGATCTTTTGTGTGTTGTCCCATGCTTCTTTCCAATTTAGGGTACTATCCTCATCTCTACCACCTCCACTGGGAGACTATTCCACAAATCCACCACTCTTTCCATAAAGAAGAAATATTTCCGCATATCACTCCTGAAAATCTATCCCCTTTCACCCTCATCCCATGTCCCCTCGAAGCAGAGGCTTGCTTTCAATTGAAAGAGGCTCTCCTCCTGTGCATTTATGCCCACAGAGGGAATTCTAAACATACTCAGTTCATATCCACCTCTATCCCACCTTTCCTCTGTCCTTCATATGCTTTGATAATTGAAAAACCACTAACCATTTTAGTAGCCACCCTCTTTACTGACTCCAGCCTGTTTATATCCTTTTGAAGGTGCGGTCTCCAGAATTACACACAATTACTCCAAATGAAGGTCGCACCAAAGACTTATACAGAGGCACTATCACCTCCTTTCTTCTGCTGGCCATTTCCTCTCATCCCTATGCACCAACAAGCATCCTTCTAGCTTTGTGCTATTCGCCTTTTCTATCTGTTTAGCTACTTTAAGATAATCCAGACACCAATCACGTCTAGGTCCCGCTCTTCTTTAAGTAAATAAAAAAAGTACTTACATCCCCTATACTGTTATTGCTCCCTTGGATTTTCTGCGGCCCAAAATGCATGACCTTGCATTTTTTAACATTAAATCTCAGCTGCCAAATTCTAGACCATTTTTTCAAGCTTAGCTAAGATCCCTCCTCATGTTATCTACCACCTTCATGGGTGTCTAACTCTATTGCAGATTTTGGTATCATCCACAAAGAGGCAAACCTTACCCAAACAAGCCCTTCCGCTATATCACTTTCTCTGTCCAAAGACAATATTGCAGCCAGGGAGACTACCTTTGAGAAAGCTTATACCATTCCTGCAGTGCTTAACAGAAGGAGTGGCCTATCTAAGGTATATAAAGGAAGGCAGAGCAGTCAGTTGAAGGAAAAAGATATGGAGGCCTGGGAGAAAGATATGGAGGGGGGAGTGGGCTGAGGAACTTTTGTAATAGGGTCCATGCGAATGTTACAGTAAGCATCAGTATCGAATGGCTATAAAGAAGCACAATGTTATAAGATGTTTTATAGGATGCACTTTATGCCCAGTAGACTCAGCAAAAATGCGGGGAAAGTGGAGTCCCTTATGCTGCAATGGGTGTGGGGCTAGTGGAGATTACATGCACAGTGGTGGCCCTGTCTATTAATAAAAAGATGTTGGGAATGGATGAGGGCTATGATAAAGGATATAATAGGATGGGGTGGTAGACACTAACCCCATTTTGTATGTTGCTGAATGTCTGGGGAAGCGATTGGAGCCGGAAAGGCTGGGGTTGTTGTGAAGGACTTCTCCATCGCAGTGCGAAAGAAAGGACGACAAGAGAATGGAAGGCAGAGACAACCTTTGGCAAGGAATATAGGGTGCGTCCTTGTTTTGTGTGCCACCTGGTGTGTTGTAGGCATGTGTGCTATTAGCACCTGCAGCTTGCTCATAATTTTTTTTTTTTTACCGTTGAAAAAAAAACGGGGGGGGGCCTGGCCAAGGTGAGCACCAACCGGAACAGGAACCTTCCAAGAAAGGTACTTGAGATGGCATGGTAAGCCAGTGGTTTTAAGGGGGAACCATGAGCTTCCCCAACACCACACTGAGGTCCCACGCCAATGGTGGCGGGGGGGGGGGGGGAGGATGGATTTGAGCGGCCAGGAAAGGAGGAGGTTTCACATAAATCCGACCAACCACCAAAGAGTGCACCAACACGGCCTGAACATAATCCATCCCATCGTGGTGAGCCGACATAGCCACAAAGGTGCACTCTGACTTTAGGCCAGCCCCCAACAAGTGCAATAGGTATCAAAAGATATCCGGCATTGCGCAGGAAAAGGAATTAAGATCTTCCTCTGCCACACCCAGTGAGAAAAACCTGCGGCACTTGAAGGCATAAGCCTTCCACGTGAATTCCTTACACGAGGGCAAGCAGAACATCTTCAACCCGACCCAGATAAGCGGTAATGACCTATAGCTAGCCTAATCAGCATCCAGGCCATCAGAGTAAGGGATGGGAGGTTGGGAGTGCACACAGCGTCCTGTCCTCCTGTGACAGCAGGTTCGGGCACCTTCCCCCAGTGGCAATAGGTCATGCTTGGACAGCTGCATGAGCAGGGGGAACCAGGCTGCCTGGGCCACACCCTGGGCGCAGTGAAGGTGATAGAAGCCACCCCGTGGCACCAGGGACATGGGTGGAAATGCAATACAGGAAGCCCCAGGACCAGGGGAGGGGGGAAGGCATCCACTACCTCCCATCTCCAGGCCGGCCTCGGAGAGCAGGAAATGAGGCAGCTGCGTGGTCTCTGGACTGGCAAAGAGGTCGAGCTGTGGGGTCACCCCCACGACAGAAAACAGCCGGGGTTCAGCAGCCACTCAGGGGGCTGGAGGAATCTGTTAGGCAGGCAGTCGGCCAACTACAATGTTCCTTGCCCAGTAAGTACACCGCTTTGAGGGAAATGTTTTTTTCCCTGTTACAGAGTTCCAGAGATACACGCACCTCCAAGGCAGAGGTGGTAGAGCCGGTTGCCCCCCTGCCTTGTTGATGAGTACACTGCCACCTGGTTGTCCAATGGGACCTGCACCATCTGTCCTTCCAGATGATCCTGGAAGACCCATAGGGCCATGATAAAACTTCCAGCAGGTTGATCTGTGAGGCACTCTCCTCTGGGTGGGACCATGGGCCTTGTGACTGCAGGTGATCACAGTGAGCCCCCCAGTCAAACATGGATGCGTCCCCATTGTAAGGATGCATTGCATTTGGTGGTGCCTGGGAAGGGTAGGCCATGCTTGGAAGTTGAGGGGGTCCTTGCCATCAGGCCAGAGATGTCACTAGGGCTGGTGTGAACTTGGATGTTTGGTCCTCCAGACGGACTGAAACTGTATCCACTGGGTGCTGGGCATCCACTAAGCCTGTGCTGCATTCCGGAGGTGGGCAAAGGGCAATATGTGGTATGGGTCGGTGCCATGTGCCCAAAGAGCGCGGGAGGCATTCTGTCTGGCTGTGACCCACTGAGCCGCCCTGAACAGCCTGCACCAGGGCAGAGAGGCACTTACACCTGATCCAGTGGTAGAAAGGCTCTCACCTCAGTGGAATCCAGTAGGGTGCTGATTAACTTCAAGCGCTGAGTGGGCAGTAGGTGGCAACTTGGGGGGAGTTCACCACAAAGCCCAGGTGCTGGAGTAACTCTATGGGTGCGGCTGCACCTCACTGCACACCTCCTCTGGTGAGCCGGCTCGTATGAAGCCAGTCCATCCAGGTAGGGGAAGACTAAACAACCTTCAGGAGGCAGAGTGTTGAGTGGCCATGACTGCCAGACATTTCATGAATACCAGGGGATTCGAGTTGGTTGCAGAAGGAGTAGACACACAATCGAGCTAGCCTCTCAAGGATGAGTGGAAACATCCTCCAGGAAGGGCCCTGTGCTGAGGTGGCCCATGTCGCTGGCGCCGACTACCTGGAATGAACAGGGAATCAGGCCCCACTGTTGCCTCATGAACGCTGGTGAAGCTGCGCTCAAAAGGGCCATTCATGCGGACCTCGTTGCTGGATGGTTCTTCAGAGGCATGCGGCAGGCCTGAGGATGTTGAGATCAATGTCGGATCCCAGGCAGGGGAGTCCCTGATGTTAAATGGCATCAGGGGAACCTTGCTCGAAACCCCCGACCTCCGCGGGACACCACCTCCTGCCAAGGCTATTTTTGTGAAGGGGGTGCTCCTGGCCATCATCACTGGAGTCGGGTCAAGGACTCCACGCCCCATGTCCCGGAGGTCTTATTCCCTGGGCCCAGGTCATCAGACCTTGGACTTTCAGTTTCTACAAAGCCTTTGACACCCCGGGAAAACGTCCTCTGAGGGACGCCGCCAACGCCTGATGAAGCTGAGATGAGCTCTGACTGAAGGCCTGAGTGCATGATGCCAAGTCACCGACGCTGGCGGTTCGAAGGCCCA
Source organism: Ichthyophis bannanicus (assembly GCA_033557465.1). Classification (NCBI taxonomy): domain Eukaryota; kingdom Metazoa; phylum Chordata; class Amphibia; order Gymnophiona; family Ichthyophiidae; genus Ichthyophis; species Ichthyophis bannanicus. The sequence goes on along the minus strand of CM066036.1, from coordinate 716,938,690 downwards.
GGGGTTCTGCCCCCGATGTCAAGCATGAGAAAAACGTACCAAACAGCTCCCTCTGCCACCTTTGCATTCCTTCTGGGTCTTAGCAGACATCAAAAGACAGAGCAGGCAGAAAGACACGGTTGTGGTTCTGACCCGAGGCGTTTAATGCACGTGTTATGGCGGCTCATGTAGGAAATAGTGCAGTCTGCACTTGCCACACTGCTTAAATCCCACTGATTGAAGACCTAGCAGGAAAAAAGAGCCCTGCAAGATCAAAACTCCAACATCTTGACCACCTAGGCAATGGGCAAAACCTACAAAGAAAGAAAGACCTGAGCGGAAAAAACACAATGCCAAGGCAATGTACTCAGGTGGGAAAGAAAGGTGATCGAAATTGAAGAAAAAAGCAGAAAATTACCCAAAGGAACGGTGGAAAAAAAATCAACTTAATCTGGGGTTGCAACAACAAGCACATCTGCAGGGCTTCACGGGAAAAAAAAAGACGACTGAGGTAAGCTAGCTTTTGGGCGGGGACGGTAAACCACACATGTGCATTGTTAGCTCCCAAAGGCTTTCTTTGAAAACTGGGGATTGGATTTTGTGGTGGGCTCGTCGGCGCCGACGTTCACTCATATGTGAGGACTGACTTTCTGCTTGTTCCCAGAGAATGCATTTAGTGTTAAACAATCATACAAAACTTTGTGAAATGTTAAATAAAAGGCAATTTTTGCACCAAATTTAGGCATCTATAATCTTTGGAATTTTATTAATGTAGAAGAAAATCTTCTCTGTCTTTTGTAAACTTCAGATCTAGAGATGGGGAGAGCTTTGGAATGAAAAAAAAAATATCCACTGTTTCAAAATGCCTACTTTTTAACGTTATTTCTCGTTGTAACATTTAATTTCAGTATATGAAAACATTTCATTCAAAGATTTGAGCCCAGAATTTCAGTCCAAGTAACTATATCATTCTAAATGGATTTATACACCCAAAAAGGTATTTACTTGGTTAGGATTATTTGCAGCATTTTTTGGGGGGAAAAATTTTACATTAAAAAAAAAAAAAAAAATATAAAAAAAACTAGATGCTTAATTTAGTCAAAGCAGGGTGTCTTCTAAGAGTAAATTATGATTCCTTTCTATTAAAGTGTGTCCAATACATGCTGGAGGCTAGAAGCAGTTATATACATGTGCATTATACACACGAAGGCAAAGAATGTGGAAGATGCATACATTGGGAGTGGCTTTGAGAGAAGACAGAAAGTAATTTGTGGTTTTGTGATATATCTATGAAATAAGTGAAAACAGAAGGGCAAGATCTTTCAAGGCAAAAGCAAAAAAGATAGTTTCCAACTAAATTCCAAAAGGATAAGGAATACCTAAGTATTCATTCCTTTGATTTTTATCCATCATGACCACACAAGTAGATTTACTCCACAATACCATAAGATGCATTAAAACAGTACCCACGGTGAATCTATCTAAGCCAATGAGTTAAACCACTAAGCTAGTCCTCTATTTACCACCCACTTAGGGGGTGATTTTCCATAAAGGTGTATGTGAAAGAAAGATATACAACCGACTGTACATAAGTCCCTACTTCTGAAGAACATATGTACTTGAAGGGGCACTTACAAAGGCCACAGTTACTTACCTGTAACAGGTGATTCTTGGGAACAGCAGGAATAAGTCTTCACTGATGGGTACGTCGGTACCGACGGAGTGCCTGGAGGGGGCGGGAACGCTCCTCAGCGTCCAATCAGAAAGCTTTTGGGAGCATCCTCAGGCGACTGCGTGCTGCCTTTCCCGCCTTTCAAACTGTCTCTTCCTCAGTTGAGTTTCATAGCTGAGACAAAGAGAGAGACAGGAGGAAAAGGAAAGATAGATATAAGAAACATAAGAATATTGCCATACTGGGTCAGACCAAGGTCCATCAAGCCCAGTATTCTGTTTCCAACAGTGGCCAATCTAGTCATAGTACCTAGGCAGTTTGCCCAAGAGACACAAGTTCACACAATGCTTGTACTGGGTCAAGCATTGATATCGTCGGTCACCTTCTTAATAAATGGTATATGGACCTTTCCTCCAGGAACTTGTCCAAACCTTTTTTAAAACCCAGCTACACTAATCAGCCTTTTACTACATCCTCCGGTAACAAATTCCAGAGGTTTGGATTACAAGTTGAGTGAAAAAATATTTGCTTTTATTAGTCAATAATAGTTTACCCTGTAGCTTCATTGCATGTCCCCTAGTCTTTCTATATTCTTGATAAAGGTAAAAACAAATCGATCTACGTTTACCAGTTCCACTCCGTTTATAATTTATAGACTTTCTATCCGATATCTCCCCTCAGCCCGTCTTCTTGTTCCAGGTTAAAAGAGCCCCTAACATTTTTAGCCTTTCTTCATAGGAGTATCCTTCCATCCCCTTTACCATTTTGGGGGCTTCTGCTCGGTACCTTTTCTAAAATCGCTATATCCTTTTTAAGAATACGGCGACCAGAATTGCACCACAGTATTCAAGGTGCGGGCGTCTCACCCATGGAACGATTATAGAGGGCATTATTAATATCTTTTTGTTTTATTTCCATTCCTTTCCTCTTATGCTACCTAGCATTCTATTTGCTCTCTTGGGCCGCCGCTGCACACTGGGCCGAGGGTTTTAAACCATGGTATTCCACATATGATGCCTAAATCTTTTTCTGGGTTTGGTGGTTCATAAATGTGGACCCTTGCATCGTGTAACCATTAGTTTGGGGTTGTTTCTTCCCTAGGGCATAAACTTTGCACTTGTCCACATTAAATTTCATCTGCCATTTTGATGCCCAGTTTTCCAATTTATCAAAGATCCTCTTGTAATTTTTCCAAATCCTCTTGGGTGTTTTTAACAAAACTTTAAATAGTTTTGTGTCATCTGCAAATTTGATAACCTCACTCGTTATTCCACTTTCCAGGTCATTTATGAATATGTCAAAAAGCAGCGGACCCAGCACAGATCCCTGGGGTACACCACTATTCACCTTTCTCCATTTGGGAAAATTGGCCATTTAGCCCTACCCTCTGCTTTCTATCTTTTAACCAGTTCCTGATCCACAATAGTACACTGCCTCCTATCCCATGACTCTTTAGTTTTGCCAAAAGTCTCTGATGAGGGACCCTGTCAAAGGCTTTCTGAAAGTCCAGATACACAATATCAACCGACTCACCTTTGTCAACCTGTTTAATGTCACTCCTTCAAAAAAAACATAACAGATTAGTTAGTAAGACAAGGATCTTCATTGTCTAAAGCCATGTTGGCGGGCTCCCATTTAGGTTGGGAACTTAATCTTTACATGCTGGAGTAATTTTATTCTTTATGATGGTTTCTACCATTTTTCCCGTGTACTTGATGTCAGGCTCACCGCGTCTGTTAGTTTTCCCGGAGTCACCACTGGAAACCCTTTTTAAAAATTGGTGTTACCTTGGCGATCCTCCAATCTTCAGGTATTACAGATGATTTTTAATGATAGTTGACAGACTTACTGATAGGCAGTTCTGCAATCTCATATTTCAGTTCGTTTCAACACCCTTGGATGTATACCATCCGGCCAGGTGATTTGACTACTCTTCAGTTTATCTTAATAGGTTGTAAGAACATCTTCCCGATGTATCGATATTTCCTTCAATTCTTCCACACCTTTAAATACCACTTCAGTCATGTGGTAACATCCCTACATCTTCCTCAGTAAAGACCGAAGCAAAGAAATTCATTTCAGGTCTCTCCGCTATCGCTCTTTGCTTGTCGCTCTTAGTGCTCCCTTTGAACACCCTTTATCATCTAATGGACCAACTGACTCTCACAGGTTTTTTGCTACGAATGTACTTGCAAAAAGGTCTTTATTTCGCGTTTTTGCTTCCGCAACAAAGCTTCTTCTCAAATTCTTCTCTTTCTGCCTGCTATTAATGCCTTGCATTTGACTTGCCAGTGCTTGTATTTTTTTTTTTTTTTTTTTTATGCTGTTTCCAGTGTTTCGTCGTTTGGCTCTTTTGTCCATTTCCTGAAAGATGCTTTTTTGGCAACAACAGCCATTCTCTGACCTCACCTTTAAAACCACCATCACCTTTAAAAATACAACTCCTAGGGGAGGTGGGGCAGGTGGCTGTGAAGACTTATTCCTGCTGTTCACAGAGATCACCTGTACAGGTAAGTCAAACTGTGCTATCTCCAGGAACAAGGGCAGGGAATGCCCACGCCTCTTCACATATGGGGACTCCAAAGCTAAGATGCCTGGAGGCCCTAACCATGGGTGAAGATTGAAAACATGCTACACCTTCATATGGCCAGGCATCCTGAGGGATGGAGGGCAGGAGTTTGCATAGAGAGGAGCTGCAGAAAAACAGCTAACCCTAAGAAAGGACTACCCTCAAGGAGTCCATGTATGTATGATACATTATCAAAAGATATATTGAAATGAACAATCACCATAATATTGAAATGAACAATGACAATATGACGCTCAACCTACTGGATTGCAGGGAAGTAGAGAGGCTGATGGAGGAGTCTACTGGGGATCCAGTAGAATAATGTTCAAGGTGACCTCACTGGAGTGAAGGTGGAGGTCAAGATCTGGAAGTGAGAGAGTGACCCCAGGATTTTCAATTGGGGTAGCAACCAAACACAGCAGGTCTTCAGTGGGAAGCTTCATGGAAAGCTGAAAACTCTCTTTGGCTACAGAAGTATTCAGAGGTAGGTAAGAGCAAAAGAGGAAAAGAATTGGACCGATCTGGACAAACAGAGCTAATCCTTGAGGGAGGAAAGGGTATGAGGAAAGAACCCCATGACTCCCAAGAGAAAAGGACAGATGTTTGAGGAATTGAAATCTGAAATCCACCTGAAGATCCACCCATGTCTTTTCCTAACTGGTGAGAAGTAGGAAGCACATTGGGGTATGGAGCTTCAGGGACTACATAAACCTAGGATATCAGTAGGGACTGTCAGTTCCATGACCAGCAGTGGTTGTGTGCAAAATATCCGAAACATTACTGTGGAACCAGGATGAAGCTGGGCAAGCCCACTGTCAGGAAAAACATACAGGAAGGTAAATAATTGTGTTGTTGTCCTTTATGAGGCATAGACCGTCAGAGAGATAAGGTATTGGAAATACATAATCTACCTATAATAAGTATCTGGAACAGGATGACACACCATATATTTAGAGAGATATGTGGTGTATAATATATATATATATATATAATATATATACATACCGAAAGATATAGGTCTAAAGATAGATGCCTGGCAATAAGCAGACACGGAGTTATGCAATATCAGGGACATTCACATGGAGATGTGAAGGGAAAAGATTCATCTAAGAACAAAGGATGGTGAATAACCTACTTGAGGAAGAGATATAGAGATAGAGAATCTATTCCCCCAGAGATGATGGTAAAGGAATGCTATCCAGTGGATATGAATTACCAGGATGGTTACGATGAAAAAAACAGAGGATAATATCAGTCTGTAAAACAGCGAAGTCCGGAGTCCTGTGGAACTCCAGCATGGTAAAAGGATAGAAACGCATAGAATGGGGGGCGGAGCCCGATGTCAAGCGGGATGGTCGCATAACGCTGAGGCTCCCGAGAGGCCTACTCAGAATCCTGAATTAACACCGTACAAAATTGAATTTATTCTATTATATTGCAGGGGCACATTGGTGAGATGACGGGGACCAAACCCACGCGCCTGGAATTTGGATCTCCAGCGGCTTCTCACGGTAAACGCTCCAAAACTGAACCCCCGTCCCCGCAGAAGGGGCAGGCTTTTCGCGAGGGCCCCGAAATGCAGCAGGAAATCCTCGCAGAAAGTAGATGGGTTAATGACCTCGAGCAGTCAAAAGGTGAAGAACTACGAGCGCGGAGGGCAGCTCTTGGTGTACTGCAAGGCAGGCTAGAGGGGCTCTCTTCGCGTCAGGACAAAATGGAGAGTATATTAGACTCCCATGCGGTCCGGCTGTCTAAACTCGACAAAGTTGAACGTCAGGTGCGGGCCTTGCAGAAAGAAGTGGAAGATGGCAATAATAGAGCGCGCCGCAACAACCTACGACTCGTGGGCATACAGTGAGGGAGCGGAATTGGGAGACATGGAAGGAGTTTTTAAGTAAAATCCTCCCTTCCCTGCTCCAAATCACCTTTACCAAAGAATTGGAGATCGATCCGCTCATCGTGTACCCACAAACATAACGCTCAACAGGAATACCCGCGGCCTATCATCTTTCGACTTTTGAGATATCAACATGTGAACCAATTCTCAGTGCCTCCCGGGCAAAGGGCCATATGGAGTTTGAGAGCCACAAGGTCTCCTTCAATCCTGACTTGGCTAAACCCACGGTCGACCGCCGAAAGCGCTTTCTGGAATTTCGGGCGAGGCTTCAACAACTACACGCACGCTATGGCCTGATGTACCCTGCCAAGCTCCGAGACACGCTTCACAAACACACAAGAACATATGAGGACCCTGATCTAATAGCGGAGTTCTTGGACTCTAAATAAGCCGACTTGATGCGCTGACTTCCAGGATATTCCTGCCAGTACTCTCCACATCCGCTGTACCTGCCTTATTGGATTTACCGCGGCTCTGCGTAGAGTCTGTCGAGGGCGGTTTGTTGCCTTATTTTGAAGATATCTGGGACCCGATTCCATCTGCCCATAGTAGCCTCGACTAGTATCAGAGACAGTGTTAGTTATGGACTCAGGTGTTTCTTTACTGATATTATGTCTCTATCTTCCTCTCAAGGGCCTCCTCCCGCTGACATCTGGTCGCAATATTCAGTGGGGGGTTTGCTTGGTCTCTAAGTTACTTTGGTACATACTTTTCAATATGGGTGTATTGGCCAGCATACTTGGTGCTTATGTCATTATTGTACAGATTCTGATTATGTTGTAAGTTTTCAAGCGCCTTACCTAAAATGTCTATTATCGATTGATGGCACCATGTAAGATTTCTCATTGAATGTACAAGGAATTAATAATCCGATAAAACGGAGGAAACTCCTAAGCTATCTAAGTCATGAAGCTGCGGACCTGATTTTCCTCCAAGAAACACATTTCAACTCGAAGGAAACTCTCAAACTCAATATTAAACCTTACATGGTGGCCGCCTATTCCCCAGCCGCTTCTAGGAAATGTGGGGTTGCCATATTGGACAGGAAATATCTGCATGCTAATATTGTTGCGGACTTGCTCAGATACAGCGGGTAATGGTCCAGAGTTCACCTCAAGATAGGTAACTTTAAAGTTACATGTATATGCCTTCATGCTCCTAATGTGGATGACCCTGCCCTTTTGCTACTATTGCTCAGGTTGCGCAGGCCTCTGCTAATACTTCATTGATATTGGGGGGGATTTCAATTTAGTTCTTGATCCCCTGATTGACAAATTGCCGCCTAGGATAAGTGGTCCCAAGAGTCACATCGCGCTTACCTCTGCGATCAAGATTATTGTTCTAACCGCAAACCACTTTAACCCCTGTGCATTGGAGCGTTTTCTGGAGCAAAATAGTGCGGGTTCCCCGCTCTGCCTCAGTTACCCGAACTCAACTCTCGTCTTTTTGTGGCAATAGATGTTCTTATATTCCAGGAAAATAGTCAAATGGAACACAAACTGCCAGGGACCAGTGTCGGTCTTGATACTGATGTGGGAACCCTCGCTCATGTTCTTTATGAATGTCCGTAACTACAGGTTTACTGGGGGCGGGCTTGGGGCTGTATTCCATTATCTTACACCTTCACGAGCCTCTTTCTTGGAAGACTGGGGACTCCGCTCAGTGGCGGAGGTCCCCTCTCTTCCTAAGAAGGGTCGCTTTCCCCTCCTGATTTCATGCTGGGTATAGCCATATGTTTAATCACGAGGACTTGGAAGGATAGCCTCTCGACTTACTGTCAATGAATAGTGGAACCTTGTCTGCTTATATAGTAAATATGAGCAGATATCTCGGAGAGCTATTTTCCATACCCAAATTCATTCTCCTTGTCTAAATGGCAGATGCTCAATGATCATGTACAATCTGCTCATTGCTTCGACATTTCTTTTTAATTTAAAATCATAATGTTTAAGATCGCCGTTAGGTTTTGTAACACAATAATTTCAGTACACGCCCGCTTCGATAATTATTAGTTTTCTAGAGAAGAAGCAGGGGGGAGGGGGGTGGCAGGGGATTACTATGGTGTATGTATCACAATCAATGAATGTATCTGTCTTGAAGCTCTATGTCTTCCTTTCCTTTGTTGTTGTAAAATGAAAATAAAGCATTTAAAAAAAAAAGAAACGCATAGAAAGAGATACCAGGTTGACCTACGTGAGGGACAAAGGAGGTATCAGGGGTTTTTAAGGTTAATATGTGCTGTCCTTGAAGTAGTAGGTTACCAAGATGACAAGCTGCAAGAAAAAAAAGAGTCTATTCCCCAAGGAATGGGATAACTGTTAGACTTTCACGTGGAGAAGGCTTATGTCCTTTCCCCCCCCCCCTTTTTTTTTTTTAAAAAGAAGATAGTAGGGTATGGAGAACCCTCACAGTCATAGGGGATGACTGAGGAAGCATTTTTCAACCATGATGGATAGCCCTTAGAGAAACTCTATGCTCTCTAGCAAGGGCCCATAGTGGAAAGCTTCTCAGTAGGATTGCAGAGAGCATTATGCAGGAGAACTGGGATGTAGAACTGGCTGAAGGAGGAAAACTGACAGCCACATCCACTACGTTGCCAAACCCAGAGATTGGATATGGCAAGGGTAGAAGATAGTGTAAGAAGCCTGTAGTGAAAAGATTATCCAAGAAAGATGTAGAAAACTGTCTTGGAATCACTACTAAGGCCAGGACAGGAGTGGTGGAAGACAAGACTGGGACCCGTGGAAAAGTACCAGTAGTCAAGCACTGGAACTCCTGCATGGGCAGCTACTGAATAGGACAACAGAGAGAGTCGGTCTGTGTCAAACAGAGAGAATAGACTGAACAAAGAGAGCAAGCTGTCTCTGTCTGCAAAGCTGCCCAGAAAAAGAAGGGAGTTTACTCAGGAGAAGAAACTCTACAGTGAAAAGAAAGACAAGAAAAGTCTTTCAATGGTATGTGTGACAAGGCAGGGCAGAGACTCAGAAACAGGAGAAAATGGGTTTAAATCACTTTCTGTCACCTCAGAGGCTTGGAGAGGCAGGACAGGAAGGGGTTAAGTTTCCTGCACACAAACATTCTCTGCAGAAAAGAGCAGGGAAGGAACCACACCCTAGCTCTAGGCGAACCCAGAGACATAGCCAATCAGGGAGGTGGGCGGAGTCAGGACCGGATTGGGCCACTCGGCACTCATAACCATGAAGCAGCAGTTAGCAGTAGATTCGGATTCGGAGGCAGAGAGAGGTCCAGACTCGAGAGAGGAATCAAGGAGGAGAGGAACTGGTTACAGAGCAGTGCAAGCAGAAAGGCTGAGCCCAAAGGAACTAAGGAGAGAACCAGGGAAGGGAGAGTTCCTGCAGGTGGTCCGGGAAGAGGGACAGGCAGACCTCAGCTCCATGAGAGAGAAAACCCTGGAGGTGACCTAGAGCTGGATTCAGAAGCCTGGAATACTGACTTGGAGTCAGGGAGTTCCCCAGAGGCAGACGCTGCAAAAACCAGGTCAGAGCAAACTCTTCTAAGCCTTGTAAAGTAAATAGCTTTGAGAGAAGTCAGTCTATAGGAACTGACAATAGACTGCTTGCTAAAAGAGGCAGGGGTAAAACCAGACCCTGAATAAAACCTGAAGGTAATAGAAGGAAGAAGGGCTATAGAAAAGTCCCTGTTAGAAAAGCTACAACATTTCCATGGTATAGACAGCGTGACCTAAGCTCTAGTTCAGAGGAGCACACACCTGCTTGCCAGCAAGAGGCTAATTGGCAGCAATCGTGCAGAGAGCTAAGGGAACCCTTTGAGGACCAAGAGGAAGCAATGGAATTGGGGGCTCCATTATCTAGTTCCAGTGAGTCAGGAAATGGAGTGTGGAATTGATCGATAGAGTGAAGAACTATAAGTATTCCTAATTGATGATTGAGTGCTGAGAAGCCTTAAGCCAATGTTCTAGAACTTGCATGAGAGACAGCAGCGTTCTAGTGAATGGAATGAATCAAAGCTTCATGTGGTACAGCTGTGAATAGAAGGCAATATAGAGAAACTGCTCCTACACAAGAAGGCAGTCATTAATAAGCCAGAGTTGTGGAGATTGCCATTTTCTATGGGAAGCTGTTTGACACTAGAAAGAAGTACAACAGGAGAAAGATTCTTTATTACCAGTAGATACTGAGAAAGCAGTACTAGAAGATTGAAGCCCTGTTGTAGTAATGAAGCTGGAAGAATGATGAAAGCTTGTAAATATTTTGTGTGTCCCTGAGAAGTATCAGGAGAAGCTATATAACACTTGAACTTTTATTTGGTACAGAAGGTTACCATTATACTTCTCTGGCGGGAGTAAGTCCTGTACGGTGTCCTTTGCTATACTTTGTGCAAATACCTTATGCATGAATAAAGCATTACTTACTTTGGAAACCCAACCTTGGCTGTCGTCACTCACTCCACAACTACAGTAGGAAGGCTTCAGCACTAACAAGGACTCTTTTAAACTCACCCCACTGTGTGGCTCACATCCCCTTGGCCTGCTTACGCCACAGGCTAGGCGGTGCGTTGTCACATATGGTACCACTCTTACAGAGGAAAACCTGGCAAAGAGGGTAGAGACAGAAGCTGAAGAAGGACTTACCACATGGTAAGTCCCTGGAAGGAAAAAATTCATGCTGGTACAGAGAAACTATCATGTGATAGTTGCTAAACCTCTCTTCTAGTCAGGAAGAGGTGGAAAACTCTGTAACTTATAGACATGAATAGCCTGACAGTTCAGCATAGTGAAGAGTAAATGGATTTCCTGAGAATAGGAATCCCTGAGCAAAGTTTTGAATGGAAAAACAGTGAAAAAACTTCTGCTGAAAAGAAATTAACTGTAGTTATAAAAAGATTAATCAGAAACCTATGGTTACTGTGCTTATTCAGCCTGGCTAGAGTTTGGATTCTTCAGGACCAGGGCGAGACTTCCCCTGCTTGGGAACATCCGAATGATGGGCAGGAGAAGAGGAAAACCTCTTTCTTTTAGGGGAAAGAAGGTTTGGTAGAGCATTTCCTACCTGCTGAGGAAGGAGAGGGCTTAGGATGGCCCTCAGAAACAGGAAAGTCAGTGGAGCAATGAGCAACCTGACGTAAGGACTCCTTATTGAAGAGATTTTCTCCAGTTCAAGGAGTATTACTCAGTCTTTGTTGTGCCCCATCTACTCAAGTCTGAGGCTTGGAGCCAGGCTTTACGACGTGCTTCCTATGGCTATAGCAGAAGTTCTGCTAACAGACTCAAAAGAGTCTAGGGAAGCACGAGAAAGAAACCAAGAGATATTTTGGCTATGACTAAGAAGTAAGGAATAGTCTGCAGCCTTGGGCTCTGATAGAAAAGGAGTCAAAAGAGATAATTTCTTTGTGATCTCCTGAAGGGATAGACTCATATAGAAAATATATGAGAGAATCCTTGTTGCCAGCATAGATGTTTGGAAGGTTTGACGTCCAAAGGCATCCAGTGTTCTAGATGCACGCCCTGGCGGGAAAGAAGAATGTTTTTTCTGCTTTTTACCTTCCTCATTGCTGATTCCACTACAATGGAATGATGGGGAAGTTGAGGCTTTTGAAATCCTGGAGAGGGGGGCACCTGATACAGAAGATCAGTTGCTGTAGGAGGTGAAGAAACCCTTAAAGGTTTTTCCCATACCCTCAGAAGAAGATTCTGCAAAGAGTGATGTAAAGGAAGCATTATATTTTCCTTTCCTGCAGAAAAAACCCTGAGAAGACTCATAGCCAGGGATAGGAATATTAAGGAAGGTTGCCATGTCAAGGAGAAATTTCTGAAAAGAAGGATCTCCGATGGGAACCATCCCTGGACAGGCTAAATTTGAAAAGGTAGCCTGGGCACCGGAGGATGTACCTGTCCGGTGCAGAACAGGATTTGTAATGGATGGACACTGGAACTTGGCAGTTATGAGTTGAGAACAGTCAGTAGTGCATTATCCATGCCAGGTATCGACTCCAAACTAGATATAGAGAGGAGCGATCCAGGTGAAAAAAGCATGGATGGAGCTGGTTCCGAAGATACTGCAGGTACCGGCATCGATACCGATACCGGTAGTTGCGCCGGCATCGAAGGCGAAACCGACACCGAAGCAGTCATCGGAGGCTGCTCAAGCGGTACCGAGGTAACTAAAAACCCTTGGTGATTATCCTCGGTACCGTGCATGCGGAATCGGTATATATCGGTTCCGAGACGCGTCGGTACCCAGTCCTCTAGACTAGAAATCGATTCTAGACTCGGCATCGAAGGAAGCGAGTCTATCGATGCATGCCTAGAGGGTACCGACGTCGGTGGTGGTATCGGCGGTACTGCCGATACTGGAAAGTCAGTCTGGGACGTTTTGGTCGGTCCCGAAGGTACTGAGAACGCCAGATGACGATCCCTGGTGAAGAGCGGATCACTCAACACCGGTGCCGATGCCGGGGTATCGGTACCGCTCGAAGCGGATGCCACCACCAAGCATGGCTCAGGTATGTTCTGTGAGGGGTGAGCCCCAGGAACAACCTGAAACCCCTGAAATGCTTTGGAGCCCAAAGACTCCCGCCGGGGTTTTAATGCCAATGGGGTCTTGAGGGCAAGGCCTGGGCCGTCAGCATGCTTAGCATGAGACTTACCACTCAAGGATTGGCTAGTCTTAACAGACTGTTTGTGGGTTACCTGATCCTGTAGAGAAGAAATGGCCGGTGCCCTGCTATAGGGAGGGAAAATGGTATCGAGGGAAACTCGAAAGAGAGAATCTCTTCTCTCAGTATTGTAGCCTGACGGTTCAGGGGAAAAAGGGTCAGGACCCAAACAGGTTAGACACCAGTCATTGGAGTCTAAAAAGAAAACTGTATTTCCACAGTGTAGGCACTTCTTAGGAGAAGAAGGCTCCATGATGGAGAGGCCATATAGGCCCACAAAAAAAAAATTTAAAGAATTAAAGAAAAAAGTTTCTGCGGTGACAGGAGGACGTCCTGCCAGCTCCGCGGAAAAACGAAAACTGAGGAGAGACAGTTGGAAAGGCGGGAAGGCAGCACACAGGCGCTGAGGGATGCTCCCAAAAGCTTTCTGATTGGACGCTGGGGAGCGTTCCCGCACAAGCTCCGTCGGTACAGACGTACCCATATGTGAAGACTCATTCCTGCTTGTTCCTGGAGATACACACTATAGGAAATCGCTATTCTATAGCATAAGTTCCATTGCACATACTTTCAGTATGGGTGTACACACAGGCGGATCATAGGCCGGGCCTAAGTTATAGAATAGTATAATGTAGGCGTGTTGTTTGACCACTCAAGGAGTGGGTATTTACACCTGCTTTAGAGCAGGCCTCAATACGCCCCTATTCACGTGTGGCAATGCATGTTAACTGCATGGAAGTTTATGAAATCACTCTCCGAAGGCCTGATTTATAAAGCATTATCTCCCTCTTTATCCCTATGAAGTAAAAACATGACCGGCACCAATAAATTCCTTTCAAAGAGCATTCCCCTGAAAACCGTGACTTCAAATATACAAATAATTCTTGAATTTAGTTCTCATACTTCACTTGCATTATTCATTTTGGAAGGGTCTTCATGGCACTGGCATTTTAAATGTACATACATAATTTGATGAATTACAATTAAGGTTATCTTGGGTCAATGTAATTTTAAGTTAAACTAATGGGGTATGTGTCTGTGAGTGATGTCTGATTAGTTTAATATGGCTCAGTGCAGGATGTCTTGTGATGCTGACCTTCAAGGAACAAAGTTAATATTGTAATGTGTTAGAGAATATACTGTGATACAGAATACAATTTGCATACTTTTACAGTTTTCTCAGACACAAATTCTTCAAATATAGATGTTTTTGGTCTTGGGCACAAATTACAGTGCTGAATGATTTGATGCACTTCATTTATAAGAACTAAGGGCCTGATTTACTAAGGTGTTTTTCCTATTGAGTGTTTACGAGAAAAAACTTCACAAAGCAGGCCCTATATCTGCTACAGCAAAGTCTTTCTTTATCCACAGGGAGAGTAATTTCAAAAGTCACTTCTGCAAAGAGAGCAGTGCTTACCCATGGAAATGTCTTAACAAAACCATGTAAAAACGTGTGCATAAGCCTTGTATGCACACAGATGCCTATACTGGGAAGAGGCATGCTGGGGCGGATCTGAATAGAGTTTTCATTTACAAGAATATTTTTAGATTTTATGAAACTCATTTTTATTACTTCAACTGCAGCAATAAGTCTTACAGCAAACATTTCCATTTTCTTCTTAAAACACTAACAAATGCTCTCAACAGTTACAGCAGCTGTATAATTCACTATACACCATTGTTGTTTGATCAGAACGAAAAACTAGATAATATTCTCTAGCAATTTATCTCTCTTATACCACTCACTCTACGCAACTGTGATTAGACCCTATCCCCATCCCCCCCCCCCATTCCCCCTCTCCTTCCACACCCCTTCCCCTCCCTACTCTCTCCAACTTATGGTCGTATCCTCCGCCCGGGACGCCATACACACATAACTTAATATAACGCAAGGCAGGAGCCCACCTAACCCGTAACTGAATATAGCCTAAATTTGCCCCCCTTCATATTTCCCCAGTCAACATCAATACCGGGAATTCCACTCCTTCCCTTCCCCCCTCTATCTCTAGGACCCCTACTTTCCCCCTGCCCCCCCCCCACCCTCCCCTCTCCACGTACCTCCCTTCCCTAAGTGACTGTGTATCTATACTTCCCTACCTCTCACCCCTTCCCACCCCTGGCTGCTATCTACCTCACTCGCTTATTCACTAAAATATAACTTTTGTATGTTGTGTACTTATTATGCCTGTTATCTCTGTATTATAAATCCCCTTCCTCATTTCCACTGGGATGGAGGGTGACCACTGGGTCCCATACTTGCTTATGGAGCATTACTCTCTTTTCTCCCAACAGATAAGCAGACTTTTGATCCATGTCCCTCAATTCAGACATTCCTTGCTCCCATATCAAGACTTCCGGGGGGCCTTCCAATACCCATCGACTTAATATACAGTGTTTCGCTAGGATAAAACCTTTCATATAGTTGTCGATAACATCCTTTAAAAGGCTCCCCTATCTCTTGTGCCCCAAACAAGCACCACTCTGGAGAAAGCACCACTCGTTTCCACAGCCAGCCACTCAGCTTAGGACAAACCCCACGCCAAAATACTTGTATACGAGGGCACCCCCAGAAACGGTGTGTCAACGTTCCTTTGTCTCTCTTACATAATTTACACACATCTGTCTAGGTTATACCCACTTTGAAGGCCCACACATCATGAACATATGCTCTCCATAAAAATGTATATTGTATCTCTTGTAGCCTTATCGATTCCACTATATGCCTCATAGTTCAAAACGCTCTCTGTAGAATACCCACTGTGATTTTCGATAAGCCATCTCCTGCCATCTGCTTGCCAAATTTTCTAACGCTCCTATATCTAAACCAGGGGAAAGCTCTTCCCATAGACTTCTCATTGTTATTTTCCCCTCAACCGCATCTAACAGTTCCAGCATGCCTCCTACCTGAAGGAACATAGGATCTTTTTTCTGCAGATCCCTCACATAATGCCTTGCTTGCAAGTAAAAATAGAACTCTCGAGATCTTAATTGATACTTCTTCTCCAATGACTGAAAATAATCAATCTCTGGGCTCTTTTCCATTCTCAAGTGCCCTATATAGGACACTCCATGTTGTGTCCATTTCTTCGCTATCCCTCCCTTCAATCCTGGGCCAAAATCCCCATTCCACCCTAAAGGGAGACAGTCTGTCACTTTCCAGTTTAACTTCCTATACTGACACACAACTCTCCAGGCTTGCCGAAGAGAGCTCAAATAAACCGATGTTCTCCACGCCTCCGGAAGCCTACTATAAATCTGATGCAATAAGAAAGATCTATGCACCGTCCCTGACATCTCGTCTACTAAATCAACTGGCAATACCTCCGTCGTTCCCAGCAATAAATCTCTCAGCGGTCTTAACATGCTAAATTATACGCTCGGAGCGATAGAAACCCCGCCCCATCTGCCTCCTCCGCTCTCATTAGCATCGAGAGTGCTATACGTGGCTTCCGCCCTCTCCATAAAAATCTCCCAATATGACTTTGCAGTATCAAGTCGTCTCTTTTAATCCGTAACGGAACATTATGCAATACATAAACCCATTGGGGCAACTCCATGATCTTGAACAATGCTATTCGTCCCTTCAGAGCAATGGGAAGGTCTTGCCACTTCCCCAAACGTTCTACTGTCTTTGCCATCTGTGATTTAATATTAATATCATAAAGTTGTGTCATATTCTCCAGGGTCTGAATACCCAAATACCGAATTTGGCCTTCCACCCATACTAACTGAAAGCACCCTTTCCACTGTGCTCTCACCCCACCTCCTACATCCAAAGCCATAGACTTAGTTCTATTAATTTTTAAACCCGAAAAGGAACCAAGCAATTCAATTTGTTTTAGGGCTTCCTCTAAGGAATGCTGGAGGTCCTGCAAGCACAGGAGCATATCATCAGCGAAGGCACTTATTTTTATTCCCCCCGTCCCCCATTCTATGCCTCTCACCCCTTCCATCCTACTTAACGTTAACAACAAAGGCTCTAGTTGCAGGAAAAACAAAAGGGGCGACAAGGGGCATCCTTGTCGGGTGCCTCTTCCTAAGCTAAATGGCTGTGAGCAAGTACCCCCTACTAAAATACACGCCAAAGGATCCGCATACAGGGCCTTAACCAACCAACAAAGGGCCCCTCAAACCCAAATCGGTGCATCACTTCAAACATATAGGCCCATGACACTCAGTCAAATGCCTTTTCAGCATCTAAGCTCACTAACAATGGACTTTCTTTCCGAAGGCACATTTCCATACCCAACAGTACTCTACTTATATTTAAGAAAGCTTCTCTTCCTTTCACAAACCCTGATTGGTGTAATCCTATTAACCGGGGGAGGATATGCTGTAACCTATTCGCTAGTACTGAGGCAAGTAACTTTATGTCATAATTAATTAGAGATATCGGCCTATACGAAGCTGGGTCCTCCATATCCTTACCCCCCTTGGGTATCACTGAAATAGTTGTGTCCGCATTTCCCTCGGGAACTGTCCCACTTCTATCACTTCCCCAAATAAAGCTGCTAATATCGGCACCACCTGCACCTCCAAAATTTTATATACTTCCACTCCATACCCATCGGGCCCTGGTGCTTTATGTGGGATCCCCTCCCGGATAACTCTCTGAATTTCCCTTCCCTCTATAGGTTTGTTAAGTTCCAGTAGCTTTTCAGCCGTCAAGGTCGGGAGCGATACGGCGTCTAAGCATGTCTTCTCCTTTTCTCTATCTTCCTTGTCTGGCGTGTATAATTCCTTATAGAATCGCCTAAATACCTCCAATATGTTTTTCGTCTCACTCCCTTTCTATCTCTGACTGCCGACACCACTTTCGTGCTGCCCCATTCCTTTACCAACCTTGCCAGGAGTCTACCAGATCTATCTCCATAGTGAAAAAACTGGTGTCTGTAGTACTGCATGGAGTAGACTGCTCGCTCCTGCAAAACCTTATTTAACTGGCGTTGCACTTGTATATATAACCCTGTATACATTGTCTGCCTACTAGACTGGGCCTCTCTTTTGAGGTCTTGCAGCTCATGTGTCAGCTTTATGATCGTACCATTTATCCTCTTTCATTCTTTCGCTACATACGCTATGATGTGTCCACGCATCACCGCTTTCCCAGCTTCCCAATACAGGGCAGCCTTGCCAGCTGGTGCCTCATTAAATTGCTCGTACTCTTCCCAGTGCTGGATCAAGTATTCCTGAAAATTTTTGTCCCTCCATAGATGTCTTGGGAAAGACCATCTACAACCCGGCTGACCTCTCCCTCGCCAATTCATTTTTACCATTGCATGATCTGATACTATAATTGGGCCAATCTCCACCCCAATCACTCTCCCGAAATGATACTTCGAGACCAATAGATAGTCAATTCTGGACCAAGTTTGGTGCACCCTAGACAGATGCGTGTAATCTTTTTCATTCTCATGCAAAATTCTCCATGCATCCACTACTCCCCCCATTTTACATAAATAGCCCACTCTTTTATGGCTCCACTCCCCGTGCCTTTTTGGGCCTGTTTTATCCAACTCCGGGTCATGGGGACAATTAAAGTCTCCTGCCAGTACTAAGGGTATTTTGGGTGTTTGCATTATTTTTTGGAGAATGCATTTGAAAAAGCTATGGTCATATACATTCGGGGCATACACGTTCCCAAACATCATCTCTTCCCCACACACCCGCACATGCATAAATATGTACCGACCCTGCAGGTCTGCCTCCACACTCAGTATCTCCACAGGGGTATCCTTTTTTATCAGTATTGCTACTCCCTTTTTCTGCCCACCCGAGGTCACCCCATGTACTTGACCTACCCAATCCCGTTTTAATTTTCCATGCTCCTTTTCATTTAAGTGGGTTTCTTGCAAGACAGCTTCTTGAGCACCCTCTCTTTTCAAAGCCTGTAGTATTTTAGTGTGTTTAATGGGCGTACTTATTCCCCCTATGTTCCAGGTTATCATACGTATATCACCAGCCATTGCCTTCCTTTACTGTGCCTCTTCTTTCAACATTTAATAATTCCATTCGGCTAACCCGACGTTGCCCAGCCCCAACCTCAGGTTTCTTAATCTCCACACTCTCATAAGCAGCCTCTGTACCCATACACTCTTCACACTTATCCAGCAATACAATTTCTAGAACACAGTCACTTCCTCCCTTCCCTCCCCCACTACCTCCCATCCGCTCAGCCCCCCTTCTGTTATACATTTTAATCCCCCTTCCCCCCCTTGCTTCCCCACCATCCCCCTTCCCCGTCCCTCAAAATCAGTCCCATCTTCTACTCTCAGCACTGAGATGTGGGCCAGAAGTACGCTGCAGGGCTGCCTCCATCTCCATTCCTCTGCTCCGTTGTCCCATC
Source organism: Ichthyophis bannanicus (assembly GCA_033557465.1). NCBI lineage: Eukaryota > Metazoa > Chordata > Amphibia > Gymnophiona > Ichthyophiidae > Ichthyophis > Ichthyophis bannanicus. The sequence continues at coordinate 716,919,588 of CM066036.1, read as the reverse complement.
TTCTATTCTCCGATCCATTCCATAGTCTCTATCGACTGAGGCCGTAACCGCATAGATACCGTATAGTTCCATCTCCATTCAAGTATCCAAAACACAGCTGCAAAGCTACTTCTCCCTTATCTCTGTCCAAACATCAGCCGCTCTCTTTAAGTCTCCTTCCTCAGCCAGGCTCTGTCTCTCCACCACCTTTCAAACAGCTTCTTCTCCATCTGTATCTTTCTCTAATGCGGCCATAAATTTCTTCGCCGCTATCCCAGTGTCCAACATGTGGCTTCGCCCTTGGCTGCTAACTCACAGGACTGCCGGGTATGCCAGTGTAAAACGCAATTCTCCAGGACCAAGCAGGAAGTCAGTCCTCACTTATGGGTGATGTCGGCGCCGACGGAGCCCTCGCGGAGCAATTTTCCCCAGCTTTCAAAGAAAGCCTTTGGGAATTGCAGCGCGCATGCGCGGTCCTCTTCCCGCCCAAGGGTGCCATCTTAACCAGTCTTCTTTTTTCCGCGGAGCCCTACAGACGTACCCGTCGTGTCCCCGCGAAAAAGTTGATTTTTTCTTCAGAATTTCTCTTATTTTCCATTCGGTTCGACGCCGGTCTTTTTCCCCCGCGGACTCGCGACGCCGGTCTCGAGTCCTCTTCTTATTTTTCGGTTTTTTCTGACTTAGTCAGTTTTTTCGTTTCGGTTTTTCCCTGGCAGCCCGGTCCCTTTGACCTCGCCGGGGCCCTTTTTCCCCCGATGGCTGCCAGTGGTTTCAAGCGGTGTGGTCAGTGTGACCGAAATATGTCACTAACTGACACACACGACTTTTGCCTCCGCTGCCTGGGCCCGGATCATGAAGAAATGATCTGTGGGCCCTGCGGCAAAATGTCCTCCAAAGCGTTGAGAAGTCGGCGGCATCAGCGGGATAGAATCTTCGCTGACCCCAGCCGTACCCGGACCTCGTCGGAGGCCTCCGCGTCCAAAGGTTCCAGCTCGGACCATCGCCGGAGTTCCTCCGACAGGGGTTCTCCCTCCGGGGACCATCGTCGTAAGGTGAAACCCGCGAGGGCGGCGTCGGTGGACGCTCCTGGCTCCGCGAGGGCCAGGTCGCATAGCCCCGATAGCCGTCCCGGGTCCTTGGAGAAGGAGCATCTCACGAAGCGACCTCGCCTGGAGTCGGAGCTGCCTGCTCGGGTAAGTCCTGTGGTCCTCCTGGACTCGCCTCCGAGACAGCCGACGTCGGGCCCGACGCCGTCGGGGCCCGAGTCGGGGGCTGCTGGGTCACCTGAGCTCGGACTCAGGTTGACGGCCTTGGAGAGCAGATTGTCTGCCTTCATGGACCAGCAGCGGGCACTGCTCGCTGGCTTCGCTGGCGCCGCTGCCCCGACCGCCGGGACGTCGACGTCCAAGTCGACCCCGGAGACCGAGCCGATCCTCGAGTCGATGCGAACTCGAGTCGATCCTCGGTCGAGGTCACCCTCGGCCTCCCGTTCGGGACCGAGGTCGCCGACGCCGACTCCCTCGGCGTCGGGGCGGCAGGCGCCGCGCCCTGCCCGGGCCGACCCCACCGAGTCCTCGTCGGAGTCGGTCTGGGAGTCTGAAGAGGAAGAGTCGCCTGATTCTTTCCGGACTCGGTGTGTCCCCTCGGACTCACCGGAGTCCGAGCCTCGGAAGCAGTCCCCCCCGGAGGATGCCCGGTTCTCGGACTTCGTAAGGGATATGGCCAAGGCTTTGGCCTTCCCTGCGGATCCCGAGGAGGAGCCTCGAGCCGAAGAGCTCGACGCCCTCCAGTATGACTCTCCCGCAAGGGAACACTTTACTGTACCGGTTCCTCCCATGCTGGAACGACTACTCTTCCGCATGTGGGAGAGTCCGGCCACCTCGCCGGTCCTGAGCAAGCGGGTCGATTCTATCTATCGAGTCCGCAAGAGCCCTGGCTTCCAAAAAGCACAGCTGCCACACCATTCCATGGTAGTGGAATCGGCCATGCATCGTCTTAAGAGCCAGAAGATGCACTCCTCGGTGCCTCCTGGCAGGGAGGCCCGTAACCTGGATGGCCTTGGCAAGAAGTGTTTCCAGGGCTCTATGCTTGCGTGTCGTGTCCAGACCTACCAGCTATACATGGGCATGTATCTCCGAGACCTGGCTAAAGAGCTAGCCGGATTCTCCGCTGGATTGTCCGAGGAACCCTTGCGGAGGTTCCTGGCCTTGTCCACTGGTATTCGGGAATGCTCGAAATTCATATCCCGAGCAGCCTACGATGGCTTTGAAGCGTCGGCTCGAGTGGCCGCAGCCGGCATCGGTGCCCGCCGACAGGCTTGGCTTCAGTCATCTGACCTTGAGCCCTGGGTGCAGGACAAGTTGGTCGATGTCCCCTGCCGAGGCGAAAACCTCTTTGGCAAGCCCATGGCGGAAAAGGCTGCACAAATTGAGACGGAGACTCTCACCAGGACTAGGCTTTCTAGGAAGACCTCCGCCCCTTCCCAGAAAAAGAAGGGCTCGGGAAAGAAGTCCTTTTACCCGAGGAAGGCAGCTGCCTACAAACAATACCCCCATTATCAGGCCCCTGCAGCTCCCCAACAGGGCCAGCAGGCCAAGGGACGGGGTAACGGGTCCCGTAGGCAGCAAGCCCCCAAGCCTGCACCACCAGCCCCTGCTCAGCAGGGTGGGGGTTTTTGACTCACTAAGCATAGCCTCTCCCCCCCCGCTGGTTCTTCACAGCACCGGAGGCCGGCTGGTTCACTTCGCCCACAGGTGGTCCGGCATCACCTCAGATGCCTGGGTGCTTCAAGTCGTGCGAGAAGGCTATCTTCTCCACTTCCACCAGGTCCCTCCCTCCTTTTTTCCGGGAGAACCTCCACGACCCCCTCTGCACAGGGAATTACTCCTTCAGGAGTTAGCAGGTCTTCTACAGGAACAGGCGGTGGAACTGGTGCCCCACCACCTGGAGGGTCAAGGGTTTTACTCCAGGTATTTTCTGATACCAAAGAGAACAGGAGGCCTCAGACCCATCCTGGACCTATGCAACCTCAACAAGTTCCTCGTGCGAGAGAAGTTCAAGATGCTTACCCTTGGAATCCTTCTGCCCTACCTCCAGCAGGGAGATTGGCTATGCTCCTTGGATCTAAAGGATGCCTACACGCACATCCTCATCCACCCAAGCCACCGACAATACCTAAGGTTTGTGGTGGCAGGAAATCATTACCAGTACAGAGTACTGCCCTTTGGCCTGTCCTCCGCACCGCGAGTCTTCACAAAATGTCTCGCGGTGGTGGCGGCCCATCTCCGGCTTCACGGCCTCTATGTCTTTCCGTACCTCGACGACTGGCTCATCAGAGCAGCGTCCGCTCTGGAGGTCACCAACGCCACGCGCCGCACGGTGACTCTTCTGCAGCACTTGGGCTTTGTTATAAACTTCGCAAAGTCCACTTTGCTCCCATCACAGGATCTCGAGTTCATCGGCGCAAGACTGCACACTCCTCAAGCACGAGCATACCTTCTGCTCGACAGGGCTCAACGGCTCATGGACCTAGCCGACCGTTTTCGCAGCCAGCCCCTGGTCTCCGCCAGGCGCTTCCTGAGACTACTCGGCCATATGGCTTCCACCGTCCATGTGACCCCCAATGCCCGCCTGAATATGCGGCCTGCTCAATGGTGTCTCCGCCAGCAGTGGCGACAAGCCACAGGCGACCTAGCAGACCTAGTGCGCGTCTCCGAGCCGCTGCTCTCGTCTCTCCGGTGGTGGCTTCAGCAGCCGAACCTGATATTCGGAATGCCTTTCCAGTCACCTCAGCCGGCCCGGGTGCTGACGACAGATGCATCCCTCCTGGGCTGGGGTGCGCATTGCCAAGGGGCACGTACTCAGGGCCTCTGGACCACATGGGAGTCTGCTCAGCAGATCAACTTCCTGGAGCTCAGGGCGATCCGCCTGGCTCTCAAGGCTTTCTCCCACCTGACTTCTCGTCAGTCCGTCCTTGTCCAGACGGACAATCAAGTTGCCATGTTCTACGTGAACAAGCAAGGGGGCACGGGCTCCTTCCTCCTCTGCCGGGAGGCACAGAAGCTCTGCTCTTGGGCCGTCAGTCACGGCATTCTCCTCAAGGCAGTTTATCTCCCAGGCCAAGAGAATTACCTGGCGGACAAACTCAGCAGGATCCTTCAGCCGCACGAGTGGCGTCTGGATCCCTTGCTAGTTCAGAAGCTCTTTCTGAAGTGGGGCCTCCCCACGGTGGATCTCTTTGCCAGTCCTCACAACCGGCAACTTCCTCGCTTCTGCTCTCGTCAGCCCCACCCCCGTCGGGTTGCGGCGGACGCTTTTCTACTCTCATGGTCGGGAAGCCTTCTGTATGCTTTCCCTCCCATCCCGCTAGTCTCTCGGACTCTTTTCAAGGTTCTCCGGGACAAAGCCTTCATGATCCTGGTGGCCCCTCGCTGGCCCAGACAGCCGTGGTTTCCGCTCCTGCTGCAATTAGCGGTGGAGGATCCATTCCCTCTGGGGTTTCAACCGGATCTCCTCACTCAGGATCAGGGTTCTCTGCTACACCCCAACCTCAGGTCTCTCAACCTAATGGCCTGGCTGCTGAGAGGGTAGTCCTTGCTCCCCTTCTCCTGCCGGCAGAGGTGGAGGAGGTCGTCTTGGCTTCGCGACGACCTTCTACCCGCAAATGCTACGCCCTTAAATGGCGTCGCTTTTCCGTTTGGTGTACCCAACAGTCTCAGGATCCCTTCTCCTGCCCGGTGTCGGTGATCTTGCAGTACTTGCTGCACCTCTCTAATCTGGGACTTAAGTCCAACTCCGTCAAAGTTCACCTCAGTGCTCTTTCGGCATATCATGTGCCGGTGGACGGCAGACCTCTCTCCAGCGACCCTCTCGTAGCGAGGTTTCTCCGAGGTCTCCTTCTACTTAAACCACCTCTGCGCCCGCCAGCGCCTGACTGGGACCTGAATGTGGTTTTGCAGCGGATCACCTGTCCGCCTTTTGAACCTATGGCTACCTGTTCTCTCCGTTTTCTATCTTGGAAAACACTGTTCTTGATAGCCCTCACTTCCGCTAGACGCGTAAGTGAATTGCAGGCCCTCGTGTCTGATCCCCCTTACACTCGGTTCTACAAAAATAGGGTAGTCCTACGGACTCACCCTAAATTTCTTCCAAAAGTGGTCTCCCCTTTTCACATCAATCAGGAGGTGGTACTTCCGACCTTCTTTCCCAGGCCACACTCCAGCCGAGCTGAAACGGTCCTCCATACCCTGGACTGTAGAAGGGCTTTGAACTTCTACCTTGACCGTACGCGGGAGCACCGTAAAGCTGCTCAGCTTTTTGTGTCTTTTGACCCCAATAAATTGGGGCTCCCGGTCTCCAAGCGTACACTGTCCATCTGGGTTGCGGACTGTATCACTTGGGCTTATGGGGCAGCCGGACTCTCCTTGGAAGGTCGAGTCACGGCTCATTGCGTTCGGGCAAAGGCCACGTCAGTGGCTTACCTCCGCTCTGTTCCGCTGGCAGACATCTGCCGGGCCGCTACTTGGTCTTCGAGCCAGACTTTTGCGGTCCATTACTGCCTCGAGAGGGAGTCCCGCAGGGACAGTGCTTTCGGACAGGCAGTCCTCCGTAATCTCTTTGAGGTCTGAGCAACTCCTACCCTCCATCCCGGATGTGGGCTACCGGTGGGTGATAATTCAGCGAAGATTCTTTCCTTCTGTGCTGCTGAGCTAGAGGGAGCTCATTTTTGTGCTTAGGGTCTCCGGTAGCCTTGAGCTTGGGAGTCCCATAAGTGAGGACTGACTTCCTGCTTGGTCCTGGAGAAAGCGTAGTTACTCACCTGTAACAGGTGTTCTCCAGGAGCAGCAGGAATCAGTCCTCACAACCCTCCCTCCTCCCCTTGGAGTTGCAATCGTCTGCTTTAGTTTTTTTGCAAATTTTTTATGCTGTCTTTTTTAGCTATGTCATCTGACTGGCTAAGATGGCACCCTTGGGCGGGAAGAGGACCGCGCATGCGCGCTGCAATTCCCAAAGGCTTTCTTTGAAAGCTGGGGAAAATTGCTCCGCGAGGGCTCCGTCGGCGCCGACGTCACCCATAAGTGAGGACTGATTCCTGCTGCTCCTGGAGAACACCTGTTACAGGTGAGTAACTACGCTTTTCCTTTTAAATAGCGAAGCACAAATAGGGGCGAACTCCTTCCTTTTCGCTGCAACCGCCGCTGAATAGTCCTGAAACAGGAGGATCCGCTGGTTCTCCAGGACTAGCTCTCCTTTTTTGCGGTACGCCTGAAGCAGCTGCATCTTGTGCTGGAAGTTGAGTATGTGCACGATGACCACTCTAGAGTGTTGCCTTCCCTCCATCCTCACTCCCAAGCGATGCACACGCTCACTTGCATGACTCCCACCAAGTTTTCCAGGCCCAATTCTTTAGGTAGCCATATTTCCACTGCATTCAGCAACATTTGATCTGTCATGCTCTCCGGGATCCCCACAAGTCTCAAGTTGTTCTGTCTTGATCTATTCTCTATATCATCGACTTTAGCCAGTGGGGTCTGTATCTGTACCTGCTGTGCTGCACTTTCTCTCGCCTGGCGTCCCTCCTCATCCTCAATGGATCCATGCGGTGCTCCAGCTCATCTACTCTGCACCCCACTTCCATCACCGACTCCCCAACTTCCTCCAGTTTCTTCAATATTCAATCAAATTTGGGGTCCAGGAGTTGCCACCTCCTCCGTCGCCGAGTCCGCACTTTCTGCTCCAGGTGATTCTGGCTGCGAGACCGCTGGGGCTGACGCTCCAGCCTTGTTCGCTCTCTCCCATTCTTTCTTTGCGGGTAAGGGCATTATGGTGGACTTATTGTCTTCTTGAGTAGACCACTCTCTTCCACCCCTTTCCTCCACCTTATTGTGGCTCTATGATGCGGGAGCGATAATTTAAACCAATTAATTTGTGAGGCAGCCCCAGAGCGAGCAGAGAAGCGTCTTCACTCGCTCATGCGTCACGTGGACTCCCTATTTTTAGATTTTAAAACGCAGGCATGCATGCTTGAAAAGAAATTATGAGATCTGGACGTTAAGACAGAGATAACAAAGCTATTTTGACAAAAGATAATCTCGGCAAGTAAAGGATGACTGAATTTTTGGAAGTTATAATCTTCAAAGGAACTCGCGTTTGATTGATTTTCTCATGCAACCCATGATTTCTGCCTATGAGATATTTAAAAAATACCTATTACAAATTTTGAAGATGCCAGAAACTTCTCTCCCTCCTATCCCAAAAATATCGTACCCGCTCCAAGCTAAGGAGGAGGAGCTGGTTGATCGTTTGGATTTAACCGATCTCCTTGAAAATACGAAGGAAGATGTTATCACTGCATCAACTTTATGTGTTCAATTTGCCTTTGACTCTGATAGGGACTGGTTTCTCAATTTGCTTCTTAAAATCCGTGACATCCTATTTTTGAATTGTAAAGTTAGGATTTACCCCAATATATCCCAAGAGACTCAGAGAAGAGGAAATTTTTATTCTAAGTGGGGATGCACAAGCCAAAAACTTCTATTTCGTATCATTTCATATGTATTTTTCATCTTTCATTTCATATCATTCACCACCAATAGTGTGAACTATTCTGCAATAGGGCACCCTATTTCCCGCTTCACTCAGAACGCCATTTTCATTTTCAACAAACGCACATTCCTAATTCTAAGATTGAGAATTCTTCAGCTGGGTGCCACATTTATATAATGGTTTTTGTGAAGGTGTTTTTTTTTCAGGATCATAGACATTTATTTTTAACCTTATTAACTGCTTCTTAGGATTAAGTTTGTATCTCCTCTTATTACCCCCTTATATTCCACCTAAAACACAGGCATGATTTATTTATTTATTTATTTATTTAGTGTACACTTATATCCCGCTACTTCCAGCGATCAGCAGCGGTATTCCAACACAGAAAAAGAGTGGCTGTACTGGCCATAATTTACAATACACAGGATGATTAGTGGAATAGGTACAGTTCACATCACACAGTATGATTAGTGGGAATAGTACAGTTCACAGCACACAGGGATAAGGTTTAGACACATTGAGAAGGGGATATTTACAATTAGTATTTACAAAAGAAGTTACAATTTACACAAGCAGATACATATTCACACATCAGTGAGTCTATTGTTGGCGATCTCATTGCTGACATGATTGATCTCATTGCTGACATGATCTCATTGCTGACATGACATTGCTGACATGATCTCATTGCTGACATGATAATAAGGTGATAGTTTCTGCTGCCAATACCTCTTTAATTTCCTTGAACTACTGTATTTCTTTGATATTGTTCCACGTACTGATTGCCCCCACTATCATCTAACTTAGAATAATTGCTCTATTACCTACATTTTTTAGGTTTTATGTATTTCTCTAATTAATACATTTCAATAAGAATGCTGTTTTGCTTATTATGATCACTTTGAAAACTTAATAATTATAACATTTTTAAAAAGTATGCATATTTTCAGAGCAAAACCACCTGACTAAATAATAGCTGTAACTGGGTGTAGGCAGATTTACATGTATAAATTCACCTTGAAAAGTGATATAACTTATGTGAGCTGTTATAAAATCACCCCCATAAAAAGTCTGTTTCTGTCTGACCATGTAACATGCCTTCTACTGATCACAACAAATTCTGATGCATTATGAATTCTATTGGTTCACAGTAGCTGGCTTTCTATTGGTCAAAACAAACCAGACACAGGAGAGAGAAAACCAGGAGCGGACAATGAAGGTGGTAGGAGATGGTAAGGAGCCCAGGGGAAGAGAACTAAGAGGGAGAAAAAACTGCTTCCTTCCCATCTTAACTATTTAATCTTGTTATTGTTAAGGGGCATTTTAGCTAACCACAGTACACAATTCTTCTTCCATAACACATTACCTGTAATTATCATTAGCTGGAATGGTTTGCATGAAATATAATGCAGCAGTACGGGCTCTCCAGTGCCATTTCTTTGCAGAAAGGGTGTGTAAAATGCATCCTTCAATTTCTTCCTGAAGAAGATCCACCAGCTGCTTGTGAGAACCTCCATAAAAAGCTTCAACTATGAGAACACTCATTTAGATGTAAATTGTTCAAATCTTCTTGGATTCTAAAAATAAGATTAAAAGACCTCTGTTATTTCTAAACAATTTACTTGGCAATGCTGTTAGTATCTTCAGTTGACTTTAACTGGCTCTCAGGACTTAGACAATTGAAACCTATCAGCATACTATATAATACCTCCGCTGAAACTAATATTTAATGACGTGACAAATAACCATAACATAGCACTCCCACTTGCTTCAGATCTGACTTTCTTGAGAGCCACGTGTCTGGAATGCAGAAACCTGTGGGAAGAGTGCATTATGGGAGATGACGTGCAGTATTCTACTAGCTACACTAGTCCTGTGGAAAACTGGCTCTTTATAGGTTGTGATATATTTGATGATATTTGATTGATCTACTATAAAGCTAACTCAAGGATGTTGTATCTAATCTTACATGACAACCCAGGTCCCAATTTCAGCTGTCCATAATTTTATAAATGTGTTTGAAACCAATATTATCATAGAATAAAAGTGGATGGATCTGAGGATAATCTTTCAAATCTAATGACTTCTAGTTGCTAAACCATGTGACAAGGTAATGGAGAATGCTCAGACGTAGAGAGAGAAAAGCACAAGAGAAAAAGCTGATAAGAGCTTATAAGGGATATTAGATAAATATAAAGTGAAGACAGTCCTTAAGAGAGATTCCAGGATGGTACAAATTCTGAATCTTGGGAGAAATTTTATGAAGAACTTTCCACTGTGTGGATGTATATGAATGTAGAAGAGCATATATTGAAAAGAACACGTAATTGTACTCTATCTGTGCTTAGGCATTTCTGGGGGCATAGCTAGTGTAGAGCAGCAGTAGTGTTGTAATATTTAAGAAACAACCACCTTCAGATCAAGATAATGTGAGCAAAAGATGACAATACGAGAATGTATAAGGAGAATGTATAAGAAGACTGTAACTTTCAAAAGCTAGTCAAAACATCTACTAAATTAGTTTGGTAAAAATGTATCACCTTATAATTTTTTTGTTTTTTCTTTTGTTGATTAATCATCATTAACGTGGACTAACACAACAATCCTGCTACTTTCTCTAAAATACTGTCAGAAATGCAACCTGTTTAATGTAAACCTGTTTAATGTATTGCCCTGTTCATTGTAAGCACTGATCAATGTTGTGAAGTGTAATTTCTGTTCACTGTAAACCGCGCTGATGTCGAATAGCGCGGTATAAAAGAAACTTTAAATAAATAAATAAATAAATAAATACTTCCCAACCTTGACGTCTCAATTCCAATCTCTATGTCCTATCTAAAATGTGCCTTACAGAGTACATGCACACATTTGCACTTTCTTCGGAGCAGGTGTGAATTTGTATGTTTCTGCATGTCATTTAAGAGCCTATTTTATGAAGTCACAAATGTGCTTATATTGCCTTTATAAAAAGTGTAGTTATAACAGGTGTTCTCTGGGGACAGCAGGAATCAGTCCTCGTATATGGGTGACGTCTGCATTGACGGAGCCTGTGCAATACCTTCTCCCCAGCTTTCAAAGAAAGCCTTTGGGAGATGCACCATGCATGCAGGGTCCCCTTCCCACCCAACGGTGCCATTTTGCTTCAGTGGGATGATACAGCTCAAAGGCAAACAATGACACAAAAAGCAAATCCACAGGGAGGGAGGAAAGTTGTGAGGATTGATTCCTGAAATCCCTGGAGAACACCTGTTACAGGTGAGTAACTATGCTTTCTCTGGGAACAAGCAGGAAGTCTGTCTTCACATATGGGACTCCCTAGCTACAGGCTACCGAGAAACCTGTAAAAAGGCACGGGTGACCCGAAAAAGGTGAGCCATGAGCAGCAGCAATAAGTCTTGAGAAGACAGACTCCTGAGAGGCCCAAGTGTCCAGCGAGAAACTAGCACTGCGGTAGCCTGAACACACAAGGGCTGGAGGGCAGGAGCAGCCTACATCCCAAATATATGACGGGCTACTGCCTGGCCAAAAGGCATTGTCCCTACAGGACTCTCTCTCCAGGCAGTAATGAGCCGCAAAGGTATGGACTGAGGACCAGGTAGCGGTACGGCAGATTTCCAACAGAGGAATGGCACGTAGGTTTGCTATGGATGCCACCATGGCCCTGATGCTGAGCACCATGACCCAGCACTCCAACGAGAGCACAGCTTGCTCGTAAGCAAGTGCAATGCAGTCCGCCACCCAGATGGACAGAGTACACTTGGACAGCGCTGCCCATAGATGACTGCAGTCATAGGAGATGAAAAGCTGTAAGGCTTTGCGGTGCCCTGGGTACATTAGAGGTAGAAGAACAGGTCCCTCTTACAGTTCAGAATATGAAGGACGGTCTCCATCCTGCTGGCGTGAGGTCACAGAAAAAAGGTGGGGAGCACCACCTCCTGATTGAGGTGGAAAGGAGACACCACCTTGGAAAGGAACTTGGGGTGTGTGTGGAGCATGTCCCTGTTCTTATAGAACCTTCTGTAGGGTGGATCTGCCACCAACGCCTGCAAACCGACGTGAGTTGCAACTAAGAACTCGACCTTCCAGGAAAGGTACCATAGGTGGCAGGTAGCCAGGAGCTCAAACAGTGGGCTAGTGAGTTGCGACAGCACCACGTTGAGGTCCCACTCTGCCGCCGCCACGGGTGGACAGGAGGTCTGGACAACAAGAGAACCCGCAGGTAGCGGGTCAAAAGAGGTTGGATAGAGAGGGATTTGCCCTCGATAAGGTAGTGGTGCGCTATGAGTGCACTCAGGTGGACCCTTACAGAGATGGGTTTCAGTCCTGCCTGAGACAGTGAAGCAAATATTGCAGCACAAGCTGCACAGAGCATGAGAATGGGTTAGCCCATTGCTCCATGCACCACACTGAAAATCTGTGCCATTTGAAGGCATATGCCCCTCCAGCGGAGGTCCTACGGGAGGCCAGGACCACCTCCTCTACCTCCCATGAAAGATTGAAAGGGGCCAAGGCTACCCTTTCAGCAGCCAGGCTGTTAATGTCAGAGTCCCCAAGATGGGGTGTAGGAGGGAGCCCTCCTCCTGTGACAGCAGCCCCAGAGTTCTCCCCAGGGGACCTGGGGTGCCGTGGATAAGCAAAGGAGCAGTGGGAACCACGGTTGCCTGAGCCACTGAAGTGTTACTAGTATCAGCGATGCACTGTCATCTTGAACCTTGAACAAGGTCTTGGCAATCAGAAGCATGGGGGGAAAGGCATGGAGAAGGCCTTCTGTCCACAGGATGAGGAATGCATCTGCTGCTACCCGGGATGGGTGTGGCTGCCTGGAGCAGAAGCGGGGCAGCTGGGCATTGAATGGACTGGCGAAAAGGTCCATCCATGGAGTCCTCCAGAGCTGGAAAAGCCAATAGGCCAATCTGGGGTCTAGCTGCCACTCATGCGGCTGGAGGACCCTGCTCAGACCCGGCCACCCACAGGAGCATCCCATGGCAGTTCACATATGAGCAGCGAGCTACTAACTCTTGGCAAAGGGTGTACAACTCTGTGCCCCCCTGCTTGTTGATGTAGAACATATGAGTGTCCATCTGGAGCAGCACCAACTGGTGTTGCAGGTGGTGATGGAGGGCTCAGAGGGCCAGGAATATGGTCCAAAGCTCCAAAAGGTTGATCTGCTGCAGACTGTCTGCGACCAACTGCCTTGAGTGCAGAGGCAGTACGAGGATGGTGCACACCATTGCGTCTTGCACCTCTGTACCTGTGTGTGGCCTCTTTATTATTATTATTATACATTGATAGAGCGCTGCTCGCCACACACAGAGCTATACAAACACAGATGAAGACAGGTCCTGCTCGTTATAGCTAACAATCTAATCAAGACAAAGAAGGAGTAGGGGAAGGAGACAAACAACAAAGGAGACACAAGGAACTAAGGATTAGGAACCAAAGGTAGCCTTAAAGAAGTGAGCCTTTAGCAGAGAATTGAAGAGGGGGAACAGCTTCAGGAACAGCGTTCCAAGCATAAGAAGCTGTAAGGTGAAAGGACCAAAGTCTGGAGTTAGCAAAAGAAGAAAAGGACAAAGATAGGAGCAGGCTTGAAGAAGAATGAAGCTCACGAGGAGGAGAGTAAAGGGAGAGAAGAGAAATACAGAATGAATGCATTTAAAAATCAAAAGGAGGAGTTTAAATTGAATACAGTAATGAAGGGGAAGTGATTTAAGCAAGTTGTCCAGGTAGGGGAAAACAAAGGCCCCCTGGAGACAAAAATAGGCCACGACTATCATCAGGCACTTGGTGAATAACTTTGGTGCGGAGGCCACCCTGAAGGGTAACACTGTACTGGTAATGGCTACCTCCTACCTCAAAATTTGAGGTATTTCCTGTGGTTAGAATGGATGAGTATGTGTGTGTACGCATCTTTTAGGTCCAAGGAGCACAGCCAGTCTTCCGGCTGGAGGTATGGCAGCAGTGTTCCAAGGGAGAGCATTTTGAACTTCTCTTTCACCAGGAACCTGTTGAGATCCTGCAGGTCCAGAGTGGGCCAGAAGCCTCCGGTCCCCTTTGGTATTAGGAAGTACCAGGAGTAGAACCTTTTACCTCTGAGGTGTGCGGGCACCTGTTCCACCTCAAGAAGGCCTGCGAGCTCCTGCGATATTAAGGTCTGGTGGAGGGGAGTTCTAGAGGGCTCTCCCAGAAAAACTCTGCAAATCCTAAAATAACTCCAGAAGGCACAGCATGTTGCTGCACAAATAGCATGGAACACCAACATATCCGAACACATTACACCTTTATTATATAATTTACACTGGCTCCCACTACACTACAAAACGTTAATGACTACATTTAAACTCATCGGGGAAATAGCCCCATCCTATCTTACCTTCCTTATCAGTAAACAAGTAGAGACACAACTAAAACAAGGATGCAACCAGAATAAACTAGCAGTTCCTCCAGACTACTGAAAATCCATTAGAGCCACACTTTGCCCCCATATTCTGGAACGCGCTACCAGATGAACTAAGAGCAATTAAAGACCTCTCTGCATTCCGCAAAGAACTCAAAACCCATCTCTTCAAACAGCATTTTGGAAATCCATTAGAATCCACCAACCCCGATCCCACTAATATAACACCTAATGCACCTAGCATATGTCCTGTGATTAGCACATGACCAGGCACTACTGCACACACTGATCACGAAAACAAAACACTACACATACATACAGAAGGCACACACATCCCATCATGGTATTTGGCTCAAAACCAAATTACAAGTTTATTTATTTATTTATTTTATTTACATTCTCTTATATACCGCGCTATTCTGCATCAGTGCGGTTTACATTGAACAAACTGAAATTACATTGAACAGGGCATTATAACTTGGAGATAACTATTTTACAGGGAACATGGGCTATGGAGGGTTAAGTGGCTTGCCCAAGACCACAAGGAGCACCTGTGGGACTAGAAACCCCAGTCCTTCCGACCCAAGGTTGCTGTCCTCTAGTGGGATTTGAACCCCCGACCTTCCGGCCTGAAGTACCTTGCCCCAACCACTAGGCCACTCCTCCACTCCAGACCTAACTTATCAGTTCACTGTGCATAGTTCTCAGTTGGACTAGGTTAAATCCCAAGTTTATTGTTCATTGTACATAATTAATGGAACTGTTACATGTAATTGACTGTTGTTTAATGTAAACCACATTTGATCTCCGGAAAAAGCGGTATATAAATGCTAACAAATAAAATAAAAAGAATGGAGGGGGCGCCTGTGCCAGGTAGAAGAGGTAACCCTCCATCGCCACCTGCAGTGCCCAGGAGTTGGTGGTGATGGATGGCCACTGATGGGCATAGAGAACCAGATGCCCCCCTGTGGGCTGCTGGGCTGGGCCTCAAGTGGGAAAAGAGGCTATGCCCAAGGAGTCAAAAAAACCCTGCCAAGCTGGAACGAAACTGGTGCCTTGGGTTTGGGAGCCTTTTTAGCTGAAGGCTTCCATTGGGAAGGGTCAGCGAAATTCTTGGAGAGCCTGGTCCTCCTCAGGAACTCAGACTCCAGCTCTGCAGCCTTATCAGTCATGGGTTTGCCCAAGAGATTTTCTCCCCGGCAAGGGACATCAACCAGCTTGTCCTGAACCCATTGCTCCAGGTCGGAAGACTGTAGTCAAGCCTGGCATTGGGCACCGATGCCTGCCACAGCTACTCTAGCAGCTGACTTGAAGCAGTAAAAGGCTGCTCGATTTATAAACTTGGAGCGCTCTCTGACACTGAGACCAGGGTCCGGAACCGCTTGAGGGGTTCCTAGGAGAGACCAACCGAGAACCTGGCGAGTTCCTTCACCAGGTCCCTTAAGTACATGTCCATGTACAGCTGGGTATGCCTGGATTCAGCCAATGAGAATCAAGCACTGCTAGCACTTCCTGCCCAGGGCGCCCAAGGTGTAGGCCTCCCTACCCAGGGGCACCGAGGAATGCATCTTTTGTTTCTTAAGACGATGCATGGCCGACTCCACCACCATGGAGTTGTGTGGCAGCTGTGCTTTTTGGAAGCCAGGGTTCTGGCAAACCCAGTACATTGAGTCCAGCCATCTGCTCACTATGGGCACTGATGAAGGGGTTTCCCCACATGCAGAGGAGCAGCTATTCCAGGATAGGGGGAACAGGCACTGTGAGTGCCTTCCTTCGCAGGGGCCTCACACTGGAGGATCTCAAGTTCCTCGGTCTAATGATCCTCCTCTGACTCGGTGTCGAAGGCTATGGCCTTGGCTATGTCCCACATGAAGTAGAGGAAAGACATGTCCTTGGCTGGGGACAGATTCCAGGTCTCAGGGGGAGATGAATTGGAAGGCACATCCCAGTGATGACGGAGATCCGTGGATTCCTCGTCATCTGTCTCCCAGTCAGACTCGTACTTGGAGGTATCGGGGGCTGTCTGGGCTCCAGGGTCAAGCCCTGAGCCTGACAGCCCCTGCCCCCCAGAGGTCCTGTGGTTGGAGCTGCAGGCACTCATCAGGGATGACCTGGGACCCGAGGGTCGGGGTCAGAGAACCTAGCGAATCCGCTTTATGTCTGGGGTATTCCTCGAGGTCGAGGGCCTGGTAGTTAGGATTGATGATCCAGTAGAACCGGGCATCACAGCCCACTGCAGGGCCATAAAGGCAGACAAACTGCTCCAAAGCTGCCATCCTGATCTCGAGGTCAGATGGTTTCGCAGCCTTCAATGTGGGCACCGAGGGACTTGGGTCAGATGCCGGCTCTGTCGAGGCAGAGTCCTCGACCAGGATGGCCTTGGGGGTCCGAGGTTAGTTGCCGGATGCCAACGATTCCTGTCGGGGTATTTTGGTTGGCTGCTCCTGCTCCTTCCCCTCCCCCTCATACTTGTGATGAAGACTGCGGGGACTTGCCCACTCATCAGCCGATGTGGTCTTCAAGGATTTCTGGCTCTTCTTGGACTCTTGCTCCAGCTGGAGGACCTGCAGGCTCGGGGCTCCGAGGCAGCATGATTTATTTAACCAGTTTTCTATACCACCTTATCCTTCGATCAAAGTGGTTAACATTATGTAATTACTACAAACAGGTACTGGATATATTCCCTTGTCCCCAAGGGGCTCATAATCTATGTGTACCTGAGGCAACAGAGGGTTAAGTGGCTTGCCCAAGGCCACAAGGAGTGCCTATAGGACTAGAAACCCCAGTCCCTCCAGCTTGAGATTGCTGTCCTCAGGTGGTACTTGAACCCCTGGCCCTCCAGCCTGAGGTACCGTGTCCTAACCACTAGGCCACTCCTCCCTACATGATCTCCCTGGTGGTTCCAGAGGGGGGCCCTGGAGTGCAGTGTCGCCAGACACTCTGGTGCAGAATCCATTTTGTGGAAGAAGGACTCCTGGTGCTGATGATTCTTGATGGCTTTGGTGGTAATCTTGCAGAGACCACAGTCCAAGGGGTCATGGTCCGGCCCGAGACAGCAGAGGCAGTAATCGTGTGAATCAGTGTGCAACATGTTTTATTTATTTATTTACTTACATTCTCTTATATACCGCGCTATTCTGCATCAGTGCGGTTTACATTGAACAAACTGAAATTACATTGAACAGGGCATTATAACTTGGAGATAACTATTTTACAGGGAACATGGGCTATGGAGGGTTAAGTGTCTTGCCCAAGACCACAAGGAGCACCTGTGGGACTAGAAACCCCAGTCCTTCCGGCCCAAGGTTGCTGTCCTCTAGTGGGATTTGAACCCCCGACCTTCCGGCCTGAAGTACCTTGCCCCAACCACTAGGCCACTCCTCCACTCCTGTTATGGGTGCATTGGTCACAGTGCTTAAATCCACTGGCAGAGGCCATGGTAAGTAAGACGGCCTCCGCGAGGTTGAAAGCCTCAGGCCCAGCCAGGAAAAAAATGGCATGAAGCTGGCTGAGAAACTCTCGAGAAAAAAGAAACAGACGTGGACCCAAAATGCGATGCCAGAGCAAGCAAGCTAGGGGATGGGAAAGGGAACCAGTACGCAACTGGTTTCAAGAGAAAAAAACTAACACTTTTTCTGGGGAAAACAGACACACATCCGGTGGGCTCCATGGAAAAAAGGAGACTGCGGCAAGATGGCACCCTTAGGCGGGAAGGGGACTACGCATGTGTGGTGCATCTTCCATAGGCTTTCTTTGAAAGCTGTGAAGACGCTACCATGCGGGCTCCGTTGGCGCTGATGTCATCATATGTAAGGACTGATTTCCTGCCTGTTCCCAGAGAATAGGTACTTTTTGGGAAACATTTTAGGTGCCTGTTTGTGAATTTACCCCTTTAGGCCTTATGAGAAAAGTGAAGGAGGAGAAGGAGTATACAATACAGATATTCATTATTTCAAGAATATAAATAATGCACAAAAAGAAGACATTTTCAAAACAAAGGAGTCAAGATATGATTTTTGAAAGGAAACAACAAAGACGACATTTTCCACAGAAATATCACTCAATGAATTGAACAGTTTCCCAGTTTTCCTATTTTTTTATACCCATGTCTAAATACCAGGGGTTTGACATCATGGCCCTACCATAGTACCAGCAACATGTTCTTGACAGAAAACAGCAAAGGCTTGCCATTGCTTTCTGTAGCCCAGAATGCCTAGTCTCTCTTTGTGGTTCTTTATCCAGGTATTAGAAAAACCCGATGCTGCTTAGCATCTGAAAACTTATATGTTCATGCTCTCTCTCCTGAGCCATTGCTGCTGGGGCATAACAAAGCGGTGGTGGAGAAAGATCATAGCCTAACGACTCTATGGAAAGGCCAGTTAGCAGCCTGTAAGGAGATCTGTAAAGGCTATATAGAATGGGAACACCCATCACCCATTCTTCCCGTAGGGATCATGTTACACCACTGCTATTTCACTTACATTGGCTTCCTATGGAATTTTGTGTTCACTTTAAGATTCTTACTCTGATGCACTGAGCCATCTATACTCACACACCACAGTACCTCACCGACCTCTTTCAGTTTCACGTTCCCACACGCAGTCTCCGCTTCCTTCACGTCAACCGCCTTCATCTTCCTTCACCCTCACGCGCACATCTTCAATCCACCCATCACTCTGCTTTTTTCTTCCATGGCCCCGCCCTTTGGAATTCTCTGCCCACACCACTCTGACTAGAACTGAATTACTCTACTTTCAAATCTCAGCTGAAAACTCACCTATTCACCATTGCATTAAAGCTCCCAGACACTCATAACTGACCTGGTTTATTTATGTTTGTCTACAATGTCTTCTTTATGTCTTGTCTTTATAGTCTCTTGCTATTTCCTCTTTTCTGTCAAAATTGTAGCTCCCCTTCCTTCTTCTGGCCTTTGTGCCACTTTCTGATTGTTAATATGACTGTAAACTGCCCTGATGTCATAAAGGGCGGTATATCAAATATAAATAAACTAAACTAATAGCAACACCATAGTGAGAGGATTGAAGAGGGGGGGTTGCGAGAGTTTATGGAAGTAAAAAGGGGTATGTTTACTAAGGAGTGTTAAGGGCACAAAGATGCCATGTGCGAGCGTTATTGGCACGTGGTAGTGGTTACCACTGCGGAAAGCACCGATAATGTGGGCTTAATGGCTGGTAAGTTACAAAGGGGTCGAGAAGAGGTGTTAATTGGGCAGAGCATAGGCAGAGGCAGCTTATGTGCCCTTAACTCCAGTTCTCTTATTGTGCATTACAGGCACAGTCACCGCAAACTTTAAAGATAAAAGCTGCCATTAAGGACTCTTTTTGAAGACAGAGAGCCATTCTTGGCCATTAAGGGAACTCATTCTCACGTAAGCAGTGTGCACCAATTAAACTGGAGCTTGAAATTAGTGATAGTAGTGGTCTACTGGCAGTCACAACATAATGCCCTTTCAATAAAAGGCACTATGTTATTGGTGCCAAAGTGGCAAAGGTGGTGCCATATGAGTGATTGAGCGGGGCCGGTTAGTACGCTATGCAGACAAGGCAGCTGCCTAGGGTGTACATCCACAATGTCTGTTGCAACTTTTCTGCGACAGAGGTGGCACACATACATGCCGCCACTGTTACAAAGGAGTTGTGCTGCTGCCATTGCCATCATGCAGCTATGTTAGCAATGTGTGGGGGTGTGGGTGGCAGTGGTTTCTGTCTGATGCATAGGACACCTTTGTCCCTGCCCTGCATGTCAGCTGCAATGCTCCTGTGTCTTATGTCAGGAGCATGGCAAGCATGTCACTGCAGGTTAAGCAGAGCCCATGGTGATTCCTCCCTTCCGTGGTGGCGAGGCTTAAGGCAACAACCCACATGCTCAAGGACACAGAGGGAGGTAAGAGTGGCATGCCATGACTAGCCAGATGGGTGCCACTGCTTCAAGGCCACCCACAGCACTGAAGCAGCGGCTGTGTCATGCATGCAGGGAGGGAGGGATCAGTAGACCTAAGCACCCGCCTAGTTCATGTGCCAGCCCTGGATACTGTGAGCCATCAACAGCTGAGTTAGGACTGGCAATGCATTTCCTAATGATAGACAACAGTATGTGACCCGTAACCTGCAGTGTGAGAGAATGCACAGGCAAGCACAATTAATGGAACCTATACATAGCACACATGTAGCACCTGTAACATCCAGAGACTGGGAAGTGGTGTCTGCCAACCGCTATCACCTTTATGTCCTGATTGTGCATATGGTGTCTTTTGGCTACATCATCAGTCCCCAAGTGGTGCACAGGTTGCCTACATGATCCCTACATCCTGCAGTAATTGGTAGTGTCATGGCACTTCAATAGAGGAAGGTTGGATCAGGATACCTCTCACAAGCACATATTGAGTGGATATGTCCATATTGGGAGAAAAAATATACCAGTGAGACCGGAAGATTAGGTAATATGATAACATCCCAACTCAGAGGAAAAATAACCACACTGCTTTCTCAATTGCCAAATGATGACCAGGGTCTGTGTGTGAACTGGTGACTGCTTTCATGAGTAAGCACTTATTTAGGTGCCACATCCATCTCAGCCACATGGGAATCCAAACTACTCAGTATTGCCTGTCAACCATGAGATTATTCTAGGACTAGCCCACAAGCACACACCATGAAATGGTTACGTTGGTCACTCTGCTAGGTCACCCAGGGTCTTGCATGTGTGTGTTCATGTATTATGCCCTGCCCCTGTGGCAGGACAGATCCCATTTGTAAGACATGAACGTCAGTTTTACCAGCAGCATAACAATTGTAAACGGGGGTGCTGGTTGTGATAGTCCACAATCTTGGCAAAGGCAGAATTTTATATGACTTGAAAAGGATTGTGGGTGTTGTAGTTCATTCACACCAAAATCAGCCGTTCAACAAAATAATGAATTGTAGTTGCTCGAGTGTAAGCAGAAAACAGATTTTATTTATGGGGATTATTCCCTCGCACAGATATGCTTGGTAACATCAATAGGATACTTTCTTCAGGAATTGTAATCAGGAAAAACAAAACAACTGTATAAGGCAACTGAAATACTTAGGCAATAACTCAATAAAGACCTTGATGGAACAGAAAAGGTTTTCTGCTAGCCCCTGCTAATAACCTTCTTAGCAGTGCTTAAAAAGAAAAACAAACCCAAAAGGAAAAATGTTCTTTACAAAAAAAACAACTTTCTTCCATTCACTCAATGAAGAAGTTTTCCTTCCAGAGCTCACGTGCACTTGTGCCTGGCTTAATCACAGGTAATTAACCAGCTGCAAACCCTTGCTGGTCCACTCTCTACATGGCTCTAACTTACCCTAAAGCTTTCACTTAAAGAAACTTTTCTGGGTAGTTAAAAAACACATTACAGTTCCTTTTGGTGATTGTTGCTTTACTGAGGATTACTTTAAAACAGCAGCTTAGACAGAGAGCAATCCATGCATTCTACTTGCTCATTTGATATTTCCCCTTGCTCCTGAAATATCATGGAATCATTATCATGCTCTGGCTCAGAGGAATTTTCAAACTGATCACTCTCAGGATAGCATTTGTTTCCCTGCTGTCTTCCTTGTGAAAAGCTAGGGAACAGATCAGAGTTTATACCTGAGATCACGTTGCTAATTAGGTTTCCTCTCTGGGTATCCTGGCCAGTAGGTAGTCCAGCTTCTATGCCCAGCTCTCCAGTCAGAATCTCTGGACTTTAGGTCTCTGTTCCCATACCTCCTTGAATAGGTATCCGAGCTCCTCCTCTCTGTAGATGCAGCCGTCTCCTTTACAGGTGCTCTCTGGGGGTTCCTGGCTCTATATCTCAAAGCCTCTAGTTTCTTCCAGTCCAATGGAGAATGCTTGCCTCTGGAATCACTCCCAACACACGTACTGCTTTGGGCTCCTTCCTTAGACCTCCTGGACGTCTTGCTGTTCCTCCTTCTGTGTTCTCTCTGCTGTTGCCGTTGCTGTCCTTTCTCCTGCTCCTCACGCTTCTCCTGCTTCCTTAGCTTCTCACGCTTCTGTCTGTGTGAAGAATATCTTTTACTTTTAAAGTGCCTAGATGGACACTCCACCCTAGCACAGTCCAGGTGTGCTGAATCAAGCCCTGCCCTAGGAGATGGGTGATTAGGGATTACCTCATAGCTTCCTTGATTAGGCACACGTTTCCCCACTTCAGCTCTCCTAAAGGCTTTCTGTAACCTAATGCATTCTAGGTCTGGTAGTCTTTTATGCAAACACTCTGTTTTAGTGTTTTTACCAGCAAGCACAGGTTGCTTGTTCAGAGCCAATTCACCTCTTGTATTGTTCCTTCCTGAACTATGATAAGCTTCCTCATCACACAATGCAGTTCGACATACAAACCTAACAAGATGTCCCTCCCCCAAAGCAGCCTCACATACCTTGTCAGACAAGCATGGCACTGAGCCTGCAGAGAGCTACGAAGACAAAAGCCATACCCCAGCTCATGCCCTCATGCATCCTGACAATGACCACTTATACACCCATGAATTGATGCACCCACACTCCCACATGACTGCTCTGTAGCTCCAAACACATGACCACTGTGTGTGAGAGAGAAGGATCACAGGTTCAAGACTAGATTGTGGATCAAAAATGATTAAGTACAGGTGTGTTAACTTTATCCTGCATTTCCAGAGCTGTATCAGCATGTGCAACCCTCCCTATCTGGTCCAGCATGAGTTCTCACATTCTGCTGCCATGGTGAGAAGCTGTACCAACACCTGCTGGATGGCAGAATCCTCTATTAGCACCCACTGTGTGAGCATTACGAGGGATGTGTACAGGCTCTACTAGCATGCACATACAGTGTCCAAGCATTAAAAGAGGCCTAAGGAACAAGTAAGAATGCTGACACCTATTTCAGACAGTGGGGTCATGTGTGCGTGTGTGTGTGTGTCCAGAGGAATGTGAGCTGCAGCAATGCACTGTGCATGCATGTGATGCCCAGGTTTTATGACTCTGTATACAACATGCTGCATGGTCAGTTAGCCAGCAACACCACAAACTGTGTAAGGCACTATTTATGGGCAGAAAGTTGGTTTTCAGTAAGCAGTTGCAACCTGTGGGAGTCACTGGCTGACTAGCGATGCCTGTACCATCAAAGTTGTGACACTCAAATGCATTTCCAGTTACACCATCCTCAAGGTCCATCCCCACAGCATGTCCCTACACTCACCTCCCAACATGGCACTGCTGTACAGCTAATGCTAACACACAAAAACACCCACACTAGGGAAATACAATACCAAACCTAAAAGTCCCTAGTCCACAAAACTACCAGTTCAAAAAACGCCAACTCCACAGCTCCATAATATTACACTGGTCAACATTGAAATTGTTACTGACTTTAAAAGGCCCTAATCTGTAGTATCTTGGTGAGCTGAAGACAAATATAATTAAAAAAATTTTATTGGCTCTCGTTTTGAAGATATTGCATGTAGTTCATTTTTGACGTTTCACCGTGTAAATGTATCCAGTAAGACATAAACAACATCCCAAATAAGCCTTGAATGATGTAGTATTGCATCACATTGCATAATATCAGCATGCACACATCATCCAGAGTTGATTGCATCATTTTCTGATGCAATGCAATACTACTGCCAGACGGCTGCTGAAGCCATCTGACGTCAGCAGTGTACTATACGCAGTCGGAAAGGAAAGTAATCTGGTATTCTGTTCCGATATTGAAAGCCTCATGAATGCCTTAAAAATCACTCATGACCCACAAGACTGGAGACTATTTATAGACTCTTCGAAACTGAGTCTGAAGGATGTGCTTTTGAACAATGGAAACCATCTTCCATCTATTCCAGTAGCGCATGCCGTCCACATGAAAGAGACATACGATAACTTAAAGCATCTACTGACTTCCATTAACTATAACAAGTACGGCCGGCACCTCTGTGGCGACTTGAAGGTAGTTGTCCTTTTAACGAACTGCAGCAGGGATATATAAAATACATGTGTTTCTTATGTGAGTGGGATAGCCGAGCAAGGGATTGGCACTACTTGCGGAAGGAATGGAATCGCAAAAAAAATGTAACAGTTGGAGAGAAGAATATCCAGCACCCAGCTCTGGTTGAGGCTCACAAAATCCTGCTACCACCCCTTCTCATCAAACTAGGTTTGATGAAAAACTTTGTGAAAGCCATGGACCGCACTTCGCCAGCTTTCCGATACCTGCATGAAAAATTCCCTCGACTCAGCGAAGCAAAGATTAAAGAGGGAGATTTGAGAGCTCTTCAAAGATGACCAGTTCAACAACTTGCTGCAGGGTGATGCGAAACAAGCATGGAATGCTTTTCGCCTAGTGTCAACAAACTTTCTTGGGAACGTTAGGGCAGAAAACTACAAGGAACTAGTAGAAGACATGCTGATGCAGTATCAGAAATTTGGCTGCAATATGTCTCTAAAGATCCATTTCATTGATTCCCATCTCGATGTCTTTCCTGACAACTGTGGTATGGTTAGTGATGAACAGGGCGAACGTTTTCACCAGGTTATCGCAACGATGGAGCAAAGATACCAGGGAAAATGGTCCACTACAATGCTGGCTGACTACTGCTGGACACTCCCCAGAGAAGCTCCCGAACAGTTGTACAAGAGACAGGCAAAAAAAATCTAAGAAGTAGTCTATGACTTTGTTGTGAAGGCCTATTATATATTTACTATTGACATGCATTTCATGATATAAACATTAATTCTTGTAAATTACAAAAAACCTAGAGCCAACTTTGCAATTTCACTGTCATATTCGTGTTCAGCATATAAAAAGTGATAAGAAATTACTTTTTATTTCAGTAACATGACTTTTGTAAAAATTTGTTGACCAGTGTTATGGAACCTCCACCATATTTAACCGTAGGAAGTGTGTATTTTTCCTTATAAGCTTCATTTTTTCACTTCTACATGTATCGTTGATCTGCATTGTCAAAGAGCTCAAGTTTGGTTTCATCTACCGCTGTCCTTACTATCTTTCTCTATTCTTTTCTACTGGCTCTCCTATCGTACTGATGGCGTTCCTTCTTCCTCCTTTACCTTCACCAGTTGCACTTGGCTACTATTGTACGCCACTTTGACGCTCTGGCAATGGGCGGTATAGCAAATGTTTTGAATAAAGAATCTGTCCACAGAACATTTTCCAGAAGGACTGTGGTTTCTCAGGGTGGGTTTGGGCGAAGGTCAGACATACCTTTTTGTGTCTGTCTTTGAGTAGTGGGGTCCTCCTTGGCCTTCGCCCATATAGTCCTTCTTTGTTTAGTGCGCAGCATATGGTGCAGGTTGAAACCACCACTCCAGTTAGCTTCAGGTCAGCCATAAGCTCTTGGGATGTTATATTTGGTGTTTTCCAACAGTTCGCACTAACCTTCGAAGATTTCTTAGATTTATTTTCCTCTTCCTACCGCATCCTGGGAGGTTCTTGACAGTTCCATGAGCAGAAAACTTCTTAATAACATTGTGAACTATAGACAGGAATCCCAAGGTCTTTGGAAATAGCCTTGTACCCCTTTGAAGTTTGATGTTTTGTAATAATGGCTTTTCTGATGGTCTCAGGCAGTTCTCTTGTCTTCACCATTATGAAAATGGAACAGGGAGTGAATGTGACCATTTTAAACATTAGAGCCATCATTCATTAGTTGATTCAAGTCATGTGAGCACTGATTGATCACAGTCACGTCTAATTTTACTGCAATGGGAATGTGGTTCTTCTGTTCAAACTGATTTGTATTGTTTATAAGGGTGCCAATAATCATGTCCTAAATTGAAACCTAAATTAAACCCCTGGAAATCACCAATATATATTCCTGTATCAAGATGACTTCATATCATTAAAATCTAACAAACAGACCGATGGAACAAACATATATGTAATTTTTTTGTCAGATTGCCCACCATGAGTGGAATTCCCCTCTTGTAGTGGGTCCTCCTTTTAATCGATTTAATAAAGACCCAAAAGGCCTAAGAAAACGGAACTGGCCACATTAATGCATGCCGCTCCTCATCATTTAAATATTCAATAACAGACAACAACATCTCCAAAATATCCCCAAATGAAGCTTATAGCCAAATAACTTAGCTGCTTAATACAACTTTTTGCTGATAACGTTCTATAACACAAGACTTTGCTGTTGTGAAGGGGAGCAAGCATCCAACTGTCACAGCGATATCACAGGATTTCCTGTCCAACGGCAATACCATCGTGCTTCATGGCCGTGACAACTGAAGAAATCCTGATGGCTTGAGTTAGTCAGATGGAAACTCTACGTGGTGTTGCGGGGCCTTGTCCTGGATACAGCAGTATCATTCATGCAGAACCATTTTTCTTGTGTGTCCTTTGGTATTATTTTTAATGATATATATACTAAAGTTGCTAGATTGCTTTCATATATATTAACCATGAGACTCGGTCACTATATATTTTTTGCAACCTTGTGTCATGCACAGTTAAAATACCGTCAACTTTGTTCATACCCACACTGCTGGGAAATTGCTTAAACTGGTGCTTGAATGCCGACATTACATGAGCATTTCAATTCTGATGTTTCGTATGTCCATCCGCTTCCTATTACTAGATGATATAGGATAGTTTAGAATTTCAACATATTAAAATACTGCACTTTACAGACCCTAGTTTGAACTCTGACCTTTTACTTCGGCGTGAGACTGCTTGGTTAAATATAGCTCCTTTCATGCGCAAGCTCCCTTATGCCTTTGGCAATCTAAAGCCACTTTTTCACAGAGCTGTATGCTAGTTCGGCATTCTACATCTCCAGTGAGTACTCACGGATATGATTCTGAATGTCTAATTGGTACTGAGTTCTTTCTTCTTTTTTTTTTAAATGACAACCTTACCCAAGTTAAATTTACACTCCAAAGAATAACTAAGTGTTTAATAGATTTCATTTTTCATAAAGAGCATTGTCACAGGTGAAGTATGCCTGTTTACAGTGGATTCTGGTCTCTTATATCATGTCTTTTAGGTTTAGAGCATTTTGACTAACGTTTAGTCGTTCCATCGGCTAGTATTAAAACCTCTTAGACTTAAAGATGTGTCAGACGGCTGCCTGGGTGAGAATCTTCACACTCTTAGCAAGTGCATATTTCTATATGATTTGCAAGGTATTGTGGGCAATGTAGTTCATTCACACCAGACACAGCTGCTGACAATAATTTAGTTGTGCTCTTGGGTAAAGCCAATAAGATATTTATTTATGGGGTATTTCTCCCAACACAGATATGCTTGGTAGCACATAAATTAGGTTACTTGCTTTCAGTGTTAACTTGGAAAGACAAAGTTAAAATCAGGAAAACAACAAATGAAAAGCCACAAAGCAAGAAACAAACTGTTCTTTTCAGGTTAACTTCTGATTACTTCCCACATAGATACAGAAGTGATTCTCTCCTAGCTCACAAGCAATTAGGTAAGGCTTAATTGCTAGCAGTTACCAGCTGAAACCCCTTAGCTGGCTTGCCTTCCACTGTGTGGGTCAAATCCTGCTTCAGGAGCTTTTCTGAGTAGATTAAAGAACAAATTTGTATTTCTTTGTGATGGTTGCTGTACTTTATAACAGAAAGTACCAACGGAGTTTAAGATAGCGAGCAGTCCATATAAACAGGATCCTCATCTGCTATTATTCCCCCTTGTTCAACAAGCATGGGTTCAATATCATGGATTGGCACAGATGAATCTCTCAATGGAGCATTTTCAGGAGAATACTTGTTTCCCTGCTGTCTTTCAAGGTTATAGCTAGGGCATAGATCAGTGTTCATACCTGAGCTTCCATTGCTGCTAGAGTTCCTCTCTATATAGCCTGGCCAGTATGTAGTCCAGTTCTTATGTCCAGCCTTCCAATCCAGATCCCTGGACACTGGATCTCTCTTCACATACCTTCTGGCACAGGTCTTAGGGTCCCTTCCACGTGCAGCCGTCTCCCTCACAGGTAGCGTCTGGTGATTCCTAGCTCTGCAGCACCATTCCTCTGGCTTTCCCCAGTCCAATGGTATATGCTGGCCCTTGAAATACCTCCCAGTATACGTACTGCTTTGGACTCTTCTAGACCTCTCAAAGGCTTTTCTCCTCTTTCTTCCAGAGGGTTTCTTTCCCTCTCTGTCCGTCCGGTTTGGCTTCTGCTTCTGATGATCCTTCAGATGAAACTGATGATCAAACTCAAGCTGATTCTCAGGATACTGAGGACAATTCTCTGGATATCCAAGGTGATCATGAAGATGGTCATCTGTAGAATAAACTCTACTCTTATTCTGCTTAGATGAGTGATCCTCCTAACACAGCGCAGCTGTGCTGAATCAGGCCCTGCCCTTTGAGATGAGTGCTTAGGGATTACCTCATAGCCCTCCTGATTGAACACACGTTTCCTCACTTCAGCTCCTCTAATGGCTGTTGGAAACCTGGTGCATTCTGGGACTGGTAGTCTTTTATGGCAAAATTCTGTTTTCTTTTTTCTACCAGAACTGACAGGTTGCTTGTTCATAGTCACTTCACCTTTTCTATAGCTCCTTCCTGAGCTATGATAAGCTTCCTTATCACAGATGTAATTAGTTCACACTGAGGATTATGAAAGTGCTCTATTAAAGGTTAGGTCCGCGTTTTCTCAATAATGGAGGCTCGTATATAGAGTTTTCATGGATACCAATTGTTTCATGTTAGCGGCAAGTGTAGTATTCCTTGACAGTCTCGCACATCCTAAATGCTGTTCTGTCTCCGTTTGTTCTCCAAATGCATTTGTTACAGATTATTTAATCCTTGACTTGCTCCAAATTCGGTGCTCTCACAGCAACCACTCAAGACTAAGGCATTTTTAAACAGACATCATTTTCACAATATTAGTTATGTCCTTTATACCTCACCTTACATGCCCAAAATGGTCTTCTTATAAAACATTTGTCCGGTATAAGATATATTGGTGCATGTCTGTTTCTATTGGTCCTCCTCATATCCATTAGTTTTCGCCAATGTTTCCTTACATATGTTTTCATATATTTATGACATTAATCTCTGTTCTTTCTTTCTCCGTATTCGTATAGCTTTTAGATATCTTTTCAACCTTGCACGTTCTGTCTGGATTTTAATTGGTTTCTATTTATTCTTGTAATCTTTTCATTATTCTCTTAATGCTTTCAATATTCTTTTATCTTTATTTATTTGATTTAATAATGTTATATGATTTTAATTGATATTATTTTTATTTATTGTGTAAATGTATTTATTTAATATGCATATATTTTTGTCTCTCGAGGCTTGTACTCCCTGAAGAAGGACTACACGGCCAAAACACGTCATTTTTTTTTTCTTTTTGTGACTAAAGAGCCCTA
Organism: Ichthyophis bannanicus; assembly: GCA_033557465.1. NCBI lineage: Eukaryota > Metazoa > Chordata > Amphibia > Gymnophiona > Ichthyophiidae > Ichthyophis > Ichthyophis bannanicus. Next base: position 716,890,292 of record CM066036.1, on the reverse strand, counting down.
ACCACTTGTCTACGTACCTGCTGTTTTTGTTTCCTGCCCTTTGTGTGGGATTTCTGCTCTCTGTTGGACTTTTTAGTCCAATTTAGCCAGACGTGAAGGCACATTTTACAAAGGATGTCCAAATGCAATCTGAGACTTCAAAGCCAGAATGTCTGGAAGAAAAAAAAAAAAGAAAAGCACAATTTCAGAAACGTGGATGTTCCCGATATGGACGTCTATGGAGACATCTACATAGATGTCCCCAGAATAGCGTCTCAGAACATGGACGTCTAATGTCATAACGGTTAAAGTAGTATGTTAGAAGCAGGATGGCCAGGGTTCAAATCTCGGTGTGGGCCTTCGTGATCTTAGGCTAGTCACTTATTTCTCCATCTTCTCTACATTCTTTGGATGTTTTAAGGCCATAAGCAGCACTCTCCTGTTGCCTGTTCATGCCTGGAGTAGGTTTAAACGTGGACGTGCCTGCAAACATCCCCGATGTTTTTAAAGTTGAACGGGGACATCTACATTTTTGCACCTCTCTAGACACACCTCCACCACACCCCTCTGTCTACTTGAACATCCCCACACTGGAGATGTCTGTAAATGTCATATGTGAAATGGCTCTGGAGACATTTCCATAACTTCCGGGTCTGTGTGCACTTCTTCATACATCCAAATCACAACTAGGACTTTTAAAATGATCCTCATAACCAACAAGTATGAGCAGGCTATAATGAATCAAGCTGGGCCACTAGTACTCAAAGCGTTTCTCGGGTTCTGCCTTAATTCAACTTATATGCGCAACTCCATTGTGAGATTATAAAAATCTTTGGTGTGTACTTTCATGTGTATACAGATGATATTATGTTAGATGTAAGGAAAGCTGATGATTCCTGGATGCTTTTCGAGTGTTTTCAATCTGCTGCTAAGTGGTTAATGGACCATTATCTCCAAGCTAATAAAAAACTGAAGTGTTGCTTGCTACACGACACAAATCATTTGTACCCCCTCATACTGTGATATTAAATGGTGAAATTGTGACAGTCAAATTTGAAACAACATATTTAGATGTGTCATTAGATCCAGTGGCATATCTAGTCTATTTGCCACCTGGAACAGATCATCTTAGCACATCCCCTCTCCCCCCCTCGGCAACCCCCACAACTGCCATGTTTGGCAAACTTACTTTAACTTGTTTGCTGGCTTGCTACATTGCCTCTGGTCCAGGCCTGGTGACTGTTACCTGCTGGGCCTAAGCCTCACAGTGCAGCTGCTATCGCGAGACTTTGTAAGGTAACAGCAGTGGGCCTGGAGCAGAGGCAGCATGGAAAGCCAGCAAGCAAGTATGTTTGTCACGAGAGTGAATGTGAGAGCTGCCGTCACCATCACTTGGGGCTGGAATATAGTCACTGCACCTGGGGCAGATCGCCTCCCACAGGCCCACCGATTAGATCATCAATTTAGTTTATGGCAAAACGTAAGGAAAATGGTGCAAAAATAATATTTTAACATTGGAATGTAGTGGCATCTCCATCCCCATATTTATTGCCATTTTGCTATCATTCTGTTTTCCAAGCGTTCCTTTTCCTTTGCCTAGATTACTGCAACATCCACTATACGAGGTGTGATCAAAAAGTATCGAGTCCTGTTGTGTAGTTATATAACAATACGTCGCACCACGAGCCTTATGTGCACTACATGTACAGAGTGTAGCATGGCTACAGCACACTTGTACTTTTTTAAATCACGTGGGGCCTGATTTTCGAAGGCATTTACACAGGTAACTGCCCTAGTTACCCGTGTAATTGCTTTAACTGGGATTTTCGAAGGGCACCTACATGGGTAGTCCCCTTCAAAAATCCTGGATATATCTCTAACGTGCTCAGATGCTATGCGGTTAGCATCGGGGGCAGAGTGGGGGCAGAGGAATGGGCTAAATGGGTAGCACCGATTTTTAATGCTACCCGCTTAGCCCTCTGAGGCTTCCGGGTTGTGTGGTGAGACCCGGATTTTCAATGCTGGGACCGCATATGACCCCCGGCATTGAAAATCCGGATTAGACAGAAGGGGGGTGGGCTATGCTTCGACGTGGCACATAGCACCGCCCAGTTGAAAATCAGGCCCCTGATGTTTACTATCATGTAAAAGCAGTTCATCAGATTTACGAGTGAAAAAATTGAACAGCAAATTTGCATTAAATTCTGCCAGAAACTTAGAGATTCATGCAGATTTATGACAAGTTACAGAGAGTGTATGGTGATCAATACATGAGTCATGCTCACGTATGACTGGTACAAACATTTCCAAGAGGGCTGCTAATGTGTTGACAGTGACAAACGTTCTGGAAGGCCACCCACGAGCATGAATGAAGACAAAGTTGAAGCCGTGCATGCCACAATGCACTCAAATCGTCAACTGACTATCAGGGAGCTTGCTGAGGACATGGACATCAGTTTTGGGTTGGAACAGTCCATTTTTACTGTCAGTTTGTGGATGTGTGTCTGCAAAATTCATGCCAAATCTCCTGTCCCCTGACCAAAAAGAAGATAGACTGTCTGCAGCTAGGGAGTTGTTGGAATGCATTGAAAATGACTCAGATTTCATCAAAAAGATTATTACTGGTGATGAATCATGGGTTTATGGTTATGACCCAGAAACTATGGCTTAGTCTTCACAATGGAAGACTCCAAACTCTCCCAGATCCAAGAAAGTCTGTCAGGTGAGGAGCAATGTCAAGGTCATACTCACCATTTTCTTTGATTACCAGGGTTCAATATGAGTATGCTCCAAAAGGTGAAACCATTAATAAGGAGTACAACGTCCAAGTTCTGACTCATTTGAGAGATGCAGTTTGTCGTAAGAGGCCAGAGTTGCACAGAAATGGTGAACGGTTGCTTCATCATGATCACCCCCAGCTCACGCATCACATCTTGTACAGCAGTTCTTGGCCAAACACCAAATTGAGCAAGTCCATCAGCCTCTGTACTTACCTAACCTCGCTTTCTTTTTTCCAGAATTGAAATTACCACTGAAAGGAGAGAGATTTAATGACTTGGAGACCATTAAGCAAACTTCGACATAGAAGCTTCACATCATAACGAAAGGGCATTTGAAAATTGTTTCCAGCAGTGGCAGGAATGCTGGAGGAAATGTGTTTTATTGGAAGGGGACTACTTTAAAGGAGACAGTGCAATAATGGTCAGTGTTATACTTCTTGTCGCATTGTACAAGTCTCAATACTTTTTTTTTTATCGCACCTCGTAAGAGCCTTACAATTGGTTCAGAACAAGGCCACCATGAACCTATTGAAGAAATCCAGAAATGATCTTATTACATCATGCTTGAAGTTTTTGCATTGGTTACCTATTGATTATTGCTTTGCCAGAATCTTGTTTGATGCAAATTTTATATTGATATACAAGTCTGTCATATTAGATCCGGTCAACAAAATACATTAATACTACCATCTATGAAAGTGAGTGGGCTGCAGATCTTCTTTATAATGGCCAATGCTATGCTGAAAACACAATGGACTTTGGCAGGTTGCTAAACCCTGCTCCTGAATTCTGGAACTCCCTTTCTGGTACTCCAATTCCATTTGTAGTCAGCCATTTGACCCAAACAAATGATAGCACCAGTTTCATCGTCCTTGGCTTTTTCTATGCTAGTATGAAGGCTCTGGTTTCGGGAAGCTAAGGATTTGGGTATGCATTTAACATTTCCTTGAACATCTATTTTATCATGTTTAAATTGCTTTCTGACCACCTTATTAAAACACAGCATTGGCAAGAAGTCCCCTTCTCCCTCCCACCCTGTACTTGTCTCCTGTCCTCTGAACCCCCCCCCAACACACATTTTTTTTGATATTTAACACCAGCAGCTAGCACTGCTAAAGCTGCTAGTTTACAGAACTAAATGTTAAATCCAAATATTCAATGCCAGTGCCATATTTACCCATACCGTATTTATCCTGTATTATAATTATATCTATTTACCACTACCATGTAGTTAACCAAAAAATGCCATGTACATAGTTAATCCTACTTTCCACCATGTTTTTTGTATATAGTTAACCCTGTTAATCGCCAAGTTTTTTGTACCCTGTTCATTGTAAAAAAACCAATGCTGACTGTATCATTGTGTTTGAATTGTTCATTTGTAAACCGCACTGATTAAAAGTGCGGTATATAAGAAATAAAAATAAATAAATATTTGAGCTCTGGCACTGAATACCTAGGTTGCCCAGATTACTGCAAAGCTAACTGGGCTGCAGCGATATTCAGCCACTGCTCGGTGAGCTTCTGTAGTGAAAGTTAGGACAGTGTTTCCTGCGCTTGACTTTTACCACATGTTGCTATCCGGGCAGTGGCTCAATATTGCCGCTGCCCAGTTGGTGATGGGTGCTGCCCTAGAACACCTCAGACACACCCCAGTGCTGACTGGTTAGCATCAGGGCATGTAGCAGCGGCACCTGCAGATATTTAGTAGCACTAACCAGGTCTGCAAACCATGAAAATGTCTTTCAATACTGGGCCCACACTCTTCACTTAAAGGAAACCTGCTGCCCCTTTAAATTTCTTTAGCTGTCTGTGCAGCAAAATCCCCTCCTCTAACCCTTTTTTTTTTTTTTGCAGGCTCCAGCAGCACTTCTGCAGTCCTTATGCCCACGGAAATCCCATCTCCTGGGGGCAGAAGGGTTGTAAATGGGGGCCAAGATCGACAGAGTCTGCCCACGGGACATGGAATCACCATGGGCAGACTCTGCCAATTACAGCCCTTCTGCCCTTGGGGATCCCATCTGCTGCTGGCAAAAGTCCTGCGAAAGGTCACGATCATGTCTGAGATGGCAGAATCTACCTGAGGGGATCCCACCTTCTGCAGGCAGACTCCACCAGACTCGCAGCCTTTCTGCCCATGGGGGATGGGATCCCCTCAGGCAGAATCTGCCAATCTTGGCCACGATGCAGCCCAGCTCCTGGGCAGATGGGCATCAGGTCCAAGTTTTCAGTTGCCATGATGATCTGGTGCCCAGGTTTTGTTGAGCCCTGCGGTAATGTCATTCCCATGTAGTTACAATTACCGAGGGCCCTTGCACAGTTACCAAACACAAAAATGCACGTTAACTGCTTAGCAAACTTTAATAAAAGGGCCCCTTATATTGTAAGCTTTGAGGACAGAAAGGTATCAACTGTATCTGAATATAAGTCTCTTTGAATAAAGGTGCGAGCTAAATTTAAAAAACAAACAAACCTAACTCTTGAAAACAGTGATGAAACCATGTTAAGGGGTCCATGGACAGTGCAGAGAAATGTTCTGCTTTATTACTACTTATATACTGCAGAAACCAAGTTAAAAAAGAAAGGTTACAAGAATGAATGCATTCCTGATCTTGCTATTGGGTTTACTTCTAAGGGCTACTGGTGCAAACAAAATAAAGTATTATATACTGGGTGCCTGAAAAGGTAATCAGACCCTAAAATGAAAAGTGATATTTTTTAGCATGATGGAAAAGTATAAAGCAAAGCCTACTGATGAAGAGTGGAATCAGACTTTATTTTCCTTACAGCAAAACTGAAATAAATCACAAGTGATGTAGGATGTTACAGTTTTAAGTCATCCATCGCCTACGTTGTTTCCAGTTGTGTTCATAATTACAGATGTATCTACCACTTGTTGCATTTCCCTTGGTCTAGTCAAGTTAAGGTAAACATGTGCGATATACTCCGAAAGGATCTTTAAAAGTCAATGATGATAAATTATCCAACAACATTTAACCTACTTGATGGGATGCAAGTTTCTAAGAAATATAAATCACCAGAGACATTCCTTTAATCCTCTTTAAAAGAAAACAACAAAATAACATACATTAGGAAATCAGATCTGTTCCTTTTTTAGTTATCATTCTTTCCCTCTATATTTCTTCTTTGGAGTCAAGGATTTTGCAGCTCATAGTTGTAGTAAGTTAGAAAGAAAATTTATCGTGGATGATGTAAAGTAGACCTGACATGATGCTATACAAGCATATTGCCATGATAGATCATGACATTTGTACATCGTAGACCAAAACTGAAATAAGGACTTATTTTTAATAGCCTTAAAATAATACATCATGAATCAGATTTTTTGGGCATAAAGAAGGTCATTTTATAAAGACTTTGGTGCATACATACATAAAAGGCCTTTTATAAAATACCAACTGGCTTGAATGTACATATCTTGTCAAGAAGATGCATGCTTTGCTGGTAGGTGCATCTGGGGATATGGTCTGGGCTAAGCATCGGCAGAGTTTGCAAATACAGTCAAACCTCGGTTTTCATTATTAATCCGTTCTAAGAAGACTGACTAAAACCGAAACGTACGAAAACCGAAGCAATATTTCCCATAGGAAATAATGTAAATTCAATTAATCCGTTCCAGACACCCAGCTCCTGTCACTTCTCTCACCTGCCCGATCGTCCACAGGACAGCAAACACACAGATATTGTACTGTACGGCACTGCAACATCTCCTGCTTACATTGACAGCTACCCTGCTACCTCCGAGCCTGAGGGGGCGCTCCAGAGAACAGGCAGGCGGTGGAGAGATCGGGGCCTTCCTCTCTGTGCAATCCTTGGCTCTTGACTCTGACTCTTGCTCAGCTGACTTTCGCTTCAACACGCGATCGGTGAGTCCGGGGGGGTAGTGCTGCCGGGACTGGGGAGGCACATGGAGGCTGGCAATTTGTCCACATTCCTGCCCTTGCCCATAGGAGGAGCAGCACCAGCCACTATTGGGACCAACAGCTGTTCAGTAACACAACGAAAACCGAAGCGATATCCGATAACCGAGACAACATCTCAGTCAGAAAAGACGTCGAAAACCGAAACGTACGAAAACCGGGGCCAACGAAAACCGAGGTTTGACTGTACATACATTGCTTTTAAAATCAATGCATGTATTTGTGACCTTTATGTTAATTTACACCTGTTCTCATGGCATGACTTCTACCACTTATGTTCGCATTTTATAAAGACACATGGGGGTATGTTTACTAAACGGCAGTGGTGGACTCTGTACGATATCGGAGCTGCAGCCCATTGAAATCAATGGGGCTGCGACTCCGATATTGCACAAAGTCTTCTACCACCATTTAGTAAACATACCCCATAGGCACTTATGTGTCTTTATCAAATAGCGCCTAAGTAGGTGCTTACTTGGCCTAGACACTCCGTTATAAAATTACCCTCTGCATGTCCTTAACCCTATCCGATCTTTTACATATACAGAACAGATATGTACTTGCTATTAAAATATCAAGACTTAACATACTACAGATCAGACGCACTGTGCACTAAATACTAGAGGACAAAATTTGCAGGCTGTTAGCTCTCCCACAGCTGCTGGATTATCAATCTTTTCAGGGACTATGGAATTACTTTACTAAAAGAATAGTCCATCTACAGATGCCTATTCCAACAAAAAAAATAAAAGAAATCCTTAAGGGTCAACAAACCAATAAAGTCAGACACAAAAAATTACCAAATATCTTAATATCAATGAATATCCTGGGTCAACAAACTCCATTTCCTCAGGTACAAATTTAGATTATATAAGAACTTTGTTGGCAGGAAAATGCTTACAACACCTGAATGTCACCTTGAACTTCTGAGAAAAGCATAAGCTAAATCCAATATCGCACAGGAAAATAATTTTAGTATCATGATTTAGAGAGACTGGATTTGGAGATACACAGGCGAATTGACTTAAAAAGTGGAACTGATGATTGGAATGCGCATGGCAGCTCTTTAGACACTGTACTGTGAGCTATATTTGAAGTTCCTCATTTATATTAGGAAGGGCCAAGGGGAATGGGGAATAGATATTTGATTTAGTTCACTCCTTTTTTCAAGATTAGCTCAAAGTGAGCTACATTCAGCTACAGTAGGTAGTTTCCTATCCCCAGAAGGCTCACAGTCTAAGGGGCTCTTTCACTAAAGCTTGCTGGGCCCGCAGTAATTGTTACCAAACAGGCAGGACAATTAACTGTGTATCACATGATGGGGTGTGGTTAGGGCAGAGGATGGGCACTGAATGCACACTGCAGATAGTGTAGGCATCCGTAGCACATGCAAATCGCCAGTGTTTTAGTTATTCTGGATACACTTACAGCCACCTCAATAGGTGGCGATAGGTGCACCTGCAGTAATAATTGTCAAGGGCTGGAATGTGCATGCCATGCTGACCATGTCCAACAATTACTGTAGTGTACCAGCACCTACTGTACATAAATTTGAACTCAAAATGCATGTTAGGGGCAAAATAATTACTGTCCTTTAGTAAAAAGGCCCCTAAGTTAGTACCTGAATAGGGATGTGCCGAGGGTTTCTACCATCCCAGGCAGAAGCCCCAGCCACGCCACCCCCTGCCATTCTAAGCCACAACACGCCACTGCCCCCTGCTGCTGCAGTCGCTGATTCTGTCTTCAAGGGGGGACTGGCTATGTCTTTGTGCCCATAGCAGGCCATGTACTTTGGCACAGAAGGCCTGCCGCTGATACCCCTCCAACACTGCAGACCATGTGTGCTGAAGCACATGGCCTGCCTCAGGCATCATGCCATACCACCCACTATGGGCAGCCGCCTAGTGGACGGGCCGGCCTGAACCTGCCTGAAGCAATGGAGAGTTAAATGTCTTGCCCAAGATCACAAAGAGCAGCAGTGGGATTTTAAATGGGCTTCCCTGGTTCTCAACCAACTTGCTCTAACCATTAGACCACTCTCCATTTGTTGATATAAGGTATTGGGCAATTTTTTTTTACTCACATTATATAGGCTATATAATAAGCTGTATGGAACCTTCAATGCAAACTAAAGGATCTATGTACGAGCAAGAGGCAAAACCAACATCGTAACATGAGTTAACAGTGACATTACATTGGGCTTTTTTGTCTGATGTACTAAAAGAATATAGAAAACATGGCAGCATTATCATGGCTGTGCTCACTGCAACCAACATATCAGGTTTCACCCTATCAGCTGGCACAAAGCAAAAACTTTATTTGTTAATTTATTACTCATATTTCTCTCTCTTCTAAGGTCAATGGCAAACAAGGCAACTGCTATTTACCAAAGGGAAACTTCATCCTCCCATTCTCCTCAACAAACCGAAAAAGAGAAAACAGACATCTGAGCCCCCCGCCCCCCCCCCCCCCTCCAGCTCACCTCCCGGTACACTGAATTTGGGTATTTTAGTCCATGACATCCCCCTTCCCCAAAGGTCTACAGGATTTCTGTTGCGAGGTATCGGGGAGGGATTAGGCCCCTAAGACCAAAGTTAAGTTTAGTTTAATTTCAGCATAGTTTAATTAGTTTTTTAGATCTTTTTTTGATTCAGTACCAAACTGGTTTACATCACAATAGATTAAACATTTTTTGAGGTACAGTTAACTTTTCCAGCATTTGTACACCAAAGAACACTGGATAACACATTAAGAGTTAATACTGAAAAAATTTATTCAGTGTTTTTCTTCGGGAAATTTGAATGCAAGCATGTATTAACCTGCTTACTAGATAGGCATTAGCTAACAGAGGCGATAACACTCGTGCTTATTAGCACATAGATCCCTGAGTCTTGATGTCGAGACTTGTGCTACCTAAAAAGGAAAACAAAATTCTAACAATCCAGTTTCAAGAAGGCATTTGGATAATAGTGACTGACCTACAATAAGTTATCACTGCAGTTTGCTTTTTTAATCAGGGCTGTGTGAGCAGTGAAGCTGCACAGGATGAAGCACAGAAGGGCCACTAATGTCAGCAGTGGGCTTCCAGGAAGCCTAACAAAAGCAAGTTCTTGTGCACAGCTGGGGGTGGGGGGGGGGGGGGCCACCAGATTTGTAAGTATCACAGGGCGCATTTCCAGCATGGTACAGTCCTGTTTTTAATCATAGGCAGCATTGTTACTAAATAACAAAATAACTAAGGTCAGTTACCAAGCGATTGGTCAATGCCACAATTTACTAATACATTATAAATCAGAACATTTTCCTGCCTATCACCTTCTGATAAACCCATTAACTTTATTCCCCACTCCCCTTCAGACTATAATTAGAATGCTTTTCATGTTTAACTCCTATTTGTTCTTACTATTGCCATCTTAGGCTCATTCTCTTCTGATGTGCAGAGGGGGAGTGGCTCCTAAAAGCTAGGCAAGAAATATATTGTTAGTCTAACAAAAAGGTGTATTTCATACTTTTTGTGTTTGTTTATTAACTTTTATTTCTATGCATTCAAGCGGACTAACATGGCAACCAAATTCTATTATCCACTTTCCCACAGGCATTACTTTTCATGACTATGCCTCACGAGTCAGTCAGCCCAGGAAATTGCTGTTCAACAGCTTGCAGTTGGCTTATTTCCACACAGAAATGAGGCCACGATGCTATTTCTAATTTAGTTTCTGTGTTTATGAGGTGTATAAAAACTTTATAGTATGTAACAAAAAATTCTTGAGGCTTACAAAACAGTCATTAGGAGAATCTTTAAAAAAACGACAACACTACTCACAGCCCAGCCTGGATGCAGGCACAGGCAATGGCCTAGGGTGCCAGATCTTGAATGTGTCAAATACTCAGACCAATGAGGAGCCTGCTCCTGCTTAATTTAGCACAGTGCTTCTCAGGCCTCTCCTGGAGACACACCTGTCCAGTCAGGTTTTCAGGATTACTAGAATGAATATGCATGAGAAATATTTGAATACAATGAGTCTCCAACATATACAAATTTCTCATACATATTCACTAAAACAACCAGATAGGTGTGCCTGCAAGAGATGGTTGAGTTACTGGTTTAGGGTCATCTGCATATACTGCTTCAAAATGAGTGCCACTATGGCCTTCCTCTGGTTCTCTACTGTCTTCCAAAGGGTCCAACCCCAGAACTGGTTCAAGGTGTTGGCGCCCTAGGCAAATCTCGAGCTTTCCTTGTCCCCAGCTGTTATGTTGTCTGCCTTGACTAGAACTGGGACCATCATAGTAACATATTATATGACGGCAGATAAAGACCAGTATGGTCCATCTAGTCTGCTCTGTATAGCGCTGCACACGCCTTGTAGTACGCTATACAAATGATCTGTAGTAACAGTAGTTTGCCCCGCCGACTGTCAGAATCTATTGCTTAGCTTTGAAGCCCTGCATTTTACACCCACCCACCACAAAGCTGCTACCCTAGGTGAATGTTTAGTTTGTCTGGTGGTTTGGCTGGCCCTGCCTTCTAATAATCTCTGACACACACACAGCTCACCTGCTCTTGGATCTGCTCTCTGGTTTGCCTGTGGCTTCCAATATCTTAAATCTCTCCCTGCTTACATCCAACACTAAGGGCCCGACATTCAAAAGCATTTACACAATTTACAGGCCTGTAAACCGTGTAAATGCCGTTGAACGGGATGTTCCATGGCACTAACACGGTTAATGCCGCTGAATACCCTCTACTAATGCCGCAACATTCCCCGATGCTAACCGCTTAGCATCAGGCCATGTCGTGGGTGGTGAGAGTCGCTAACCGGCTAGGGGTGATATTACACCGCTATCCAGTTAGCAACCCACAGGTAAAGCTAGACGCAGCAAAAGCTGGCCTAGCTATCTATGTAGGAACTAACTGGGCAGCAGTGATGTTGAGCTTCTATGGCTATGGAGGCTATGCGGAGACCCCGGATATTCAATGCCAACGCCGCATATGACCCTGGCATTGAATATCTGAGTTTAGTATTTAGAGGAGGAACAAGAGACAGCTGAAAATAGGAGGGGGCTGAACAATATTACAAAAAATATAGATAAGTTAAAAACAGACTAACCATGATGAAATGAATATATATTTGGAGGGAGGAGTGGCCTAGTGGTTGGGGCAAGTTACCTCAGGCCGGAAGGTCGGGGGTTCAAATCCCACCAGAGGACAGCAACCTTGGGCTGGAAGGACTGGGGTTTCTAGTCCCACAGGTGCTCCATGTGGTCTTGGGCAAGCCACTTAACCCTCCATTGCCCATGTTCCCTGTAAAATAGTTATCTCCAAGTTATAATGCCCTGTTCAGAGATGTACATGGGCCTTTCCAGGATCCGCTTTGTACATTGTCAGTGCCACCCGCCAATGTCGAAGTTAATCCAGCAGAAAGGGGGAATAAGGGCTGGACTTAGAAAATGTCCCCTTCTGTTCTGCAATGCAGCCCTACCAGAAGACTAGCTGTGACAAAAACGTTCTGCTCCAGTGTGTCTGCCGTCAGGGAAACCACAGGCAGTGGGCGTACAGAACAGACAGCAGGAGAGCGGGAAGGGTGCACAGCGAGGCCACAGCAAGAACCACCCCCGCAGTAAAATAAGGCATGCCACAGTGTGCAGTTTGGCAATGCTGACAAGTGCCACTTGTGCTAAGTAAGCAAAGCCAGGGGCCCCTAACAATCCAACTGCAAAAGTTATGTGATTGGGTATGGAGCCCTGGGTTGCCATGCCAGAACATTATATCACCTGTAGGCGCTAGATGCTGGCCATGTTCTGTGAAGAAGTATGCCTTTTGGAGTCTACCTGTGTGGGGGGGGTTTGCGTGTTGCACAGGAAAATCAAAAGTGTGCTCATCCACATACTGGCTGCCCGGTACCTGGAAAATTGGGTGATTGCAGCGTCCGCATGTGCCGGGAATGGTAGTCTTTTTGGTCACTGCCGCCACTGCGGCATCCACTCTCGGAGCCTTGAACAGCTCCCTATTCTGATCCACCAGAGGATAAAGCCTCGCCATAACTCTAGACCCCTTTAGCGCGGCTTCCGGCATATCCCACTCTTCTTGAATCATTTCCTTAAACACCCTATGCACTGGAAATGCCCTCTGAGTTTTCCGGACGGCCTGCAACAAGGGATCTTCCAAGGCCGAATCCTCCACCGGCCCGCCGGTAGGCATATTAAGGGCCTTGAGGGACTCCGCTATAAGCGCCGGTAATTCCTCCCTACGGAACACCCGCACCACTCTGGCCTGGTCTTCCTGGTCCTTTATCTCACCTTCTTCTAAATCCTCCTCCAGACCCTCTTCCCTATCCGCATCTTCCGAGCGGATGTCCTCTGACAGGACTGACAGCGCCACCTGATCCATATCCCCTCTGGCTCTCTTAGCGCTGACGCCAGACACTGCTGCTGTCAACGGAGAAGAGGGCCGCTTTTCCCGGCGTGCCGCCCCTGCAGTACCCGCTACAGAAGCCCCCGGGGCACTGCCCAAGGCCCTATGAAGCAGGGCCATGAAATCTGTGGAAAAAATCGCCGCCAAAGTCTCCGCGCCAAGCGGCTGCGAAACAGGGGCATCCAGCGCTGCAGAGGTACTGGGGCCCGGTTCAGGGGCAGGTAGAGAAGCAACCGTGGGTCCCTCCACCTCACTCACAAGCTCTTGCCCCTCAACCTCTGGCTCTGGAGCTAGGCCCCCAGCCCCAGACCCCAAACTGCAAGCCCTGCAGACCCCTTCCTGCGTTAGGAAACTCCTCCTGGCCCCACACATGAGACAGAGCTGCTTGGCTGGCATGGCTCTCTACCACTCCGTGTATCAGACAAACACCGTTGGAACGAGAAAAAAACGTTAATTTTTTATTTTTTTTTGACTAGCTGGAACGGCAGGCACGTCCCCCCAGCTGGAATCCGAAGATCCGGACTAAAAACGAAGCTTCTAAAGGGAAATATGCCCCGTTGAAGCCCCAAGATCGCAACAGAGATTTCCCGCGCGACTACCACGCGGTCCGGCCTGCTAAAGTAAAGAACTCGCTGTTCCCACCTAAGCGCGGCTCCTTACCTTCTCGGCCTCGGGCGGACTGCCGGCAACTGCCAGGCCCGTGCTTTTTCGGCAAGGCAGACGGCTGAAGGCTGAAGATGGTCAGGGTGGAAGAAACACCCCGGCAGCAGCTCCCAACAGTTCAGGACGGCTCTAGGCGCTGGCAGGCAAGCCCTCTGCACACGCCGAGCACAGCCCCGCAGTGAAACCTGAGCCGGATTCCTCAGCCCGGTAATCAGCTGCCGGTCCTCACCTCCACTTGCTGCCACAAAACAGCAGGTCTACGATAGACCCAGGGAAGCAAAGAAAACAAAGAAAACAAAGAAAGGAGGACCTCAGGGCCCCGGAGGGCAGAACAGCTCACACCAAGCTAAATGGAGCCCTCTTTCAAAGTGCTGCTCACAGCCTTCTCCTATGCTTAGTGCCAATCAGGAGAGAATTAAGATAAAGTGCACAGCAATTTAAATCAATTTAAAGTCTGCTTAATCATTCCTCTAGTGAGCCCCTAAACCTCTGGGCTCACCACCTCTTCAGCTGCTTTGGAGACTGATAACTGGTGTGAGGAGGCGGTTCCAGTGCTTATATACCAGTGACATCACAAGTGTGAAGTTTCTCAGTCTCCAAAGCTGCTGGAGGAGGTTGACAACCCACAGATTCCGGGACTAGACTGAAGGGACGATCAGGAACCTGCTGTTCGAAGCTGCTGCCCTAAAGCCACTGTATAAAACAGCCATGTTCTCTCTTTACCTCACAATATACTCAATACTTGCACTCATACTTCTTACATCAGCACACAATAACCTCAACTCCCCAAAGTTCCTCCTACACATACCATACAACTACCATACAATATACAATTGCCTTATAGCACCCCCCCCCAACGTCTACTCACATCTCCTAACCGTGCACACCACCACTGAACAAGACTACTCAAAGCCATACAACCCTCTCTCTACATCTCTTCAATTACTACTACTCCAGACAAAACAGCGCAAGTTATCTGATATGCCCTGATCAATGCCAGGTCAGTCAGAAATAAAATACAAATCGTCGCAGTCCTGCTCACCGAATACTAATTAGACATTCTCTGTATAACTGAAACATGGCTCTCTGATACTGACAACGTCCTCATCAATCAATTCAAAACAGAAGACTACGCACTATTCCAATGCTCAAGAAGTAACAGAAGAGGAGGAGGAGTATTACTCCTAAACAAATCACACCTACATTTCCTACCTCTATCAACTAACAGCATGGACGAAATTGATTCAGTCACCATCACAAACAACTATATAACCATCATCAAATGACTTATCTGCCATAATTGAAAACTGCATTAACACTTAAAATCCAAGAAAGAGATGATCATACTCGGAGACTTCAACCTCCACACCTTACCTATAACAGTGGACACATTTCACACAGCAATGGAATCAATGGAACTCACACAAAGAGTGACGCTTCCCACTCACAACAAAGGAAACACCCTGGACCTAATCTTTACCCTCACACACCCAATCCACACCAGCTCCCCCTCCCTAAAAACACGCCCACTACACCTTGGTCAGACCATAGCTTCATCACCTTCTCTATAACCCTAAAATCACCAATATTGATAACAGATCACCAACAAGCAAAACGACGATTCAGAAACTTCTACAAGGACGCCTTCCTAGAGAACACTCTACCATATCTAACCACAGACCCTGCAGACACCACAATACTGACAGACAATTAGAATAAAGTGATCGGTGCCGCAGGAAAACTACCAACAAAGCAACAAAACCCCACCAAAACACATTATATCTATAAAACGTCCTGGTATGCCCATGCTCTCCGAAAACTAAAAACAGAACTGAGATGAATCAAGCAAAAATAGCAGAAAACCACCTCGGATGAATACCAGAACTACCACCTCATACTTCTATAAAACTATCACACCACTGCAGATAGAGTCAAGAAAGAATATCACTCAAAAATAAACAATACTGCAATAAATCTCCCAAGAGAACTATTTGACCTAGTAAGATGACTTACCAAACCCCAACCAAACAATCAATGCCATCCACCAACAACTAATTGCACATTACAAACAACTATACCCAGACCTGAACCACAACATCTGCCTGCACATCGATGCAACTCTCAACAAGAGCTGCTGGCTCACATTCCAAACAATCAATAGCTCTCCTCCATCCACCCTACAATGAAGAAACCAAACCTAGACCCATCAGACCCAGCATTATACCTATCATTGCCAGCCTCCCATTCCTGGCTAAAATCATTGAGAAAACTGTACAGCTCCAGCTTCAAAATCATATTGAGAAAAAACACCTCCATGATCTTCAACAACATGGATTCTGCCCATTACATGTGTAGAAACCCTCATGACCTGACTCATTAACACCATAACCAAGGGCATCCAAGAACATACATGAACCTACCTTTTGATATTCCTGGATATCTCCGCAATGTAAACCACAATCAACCACAATATCTTACTACAGAGACTACACCTATTTGGAATTCAGCATACCGTATTCAAATGGTTCAAATCATATCTTACAGACAGACAACAACAAATAACAATCAGCTCAAACATCTCCAAACCCTACCAGCAGATGCAAGGAGTACCACAAGGTTCCATTCTATCTGCACCCCTCTTTAACCTATATCTTCAACCCCTATGCACAGTCATCAAAAAACACAACATCCATCATCACATATACACAGATGATATTATGCTGTACTGCCCACATCTCTCCAATCAACTTGATTACATACAAATTCAAGACTGTTTCACAGAAGTCACACACTGACTCTCAACCAACAACCTTTCTACCAACATTAAAAAGACTGAGGCTATGCTCATTACAAAAGATACCTCCTTCTCACCCCCACCTACTATAAAATTAAACATACAGATAAATGTAAAAATTGAGCTGAAATACCTCGGCATCACTATTGACCAGCAACTATCCTTCAAAACCCAAGTAACGATGACAGCCAGGATAATCTACTTCAAAACAAAGACTCTGCAATGACTCCGTCCCCTTCTAGAACCAACAGATTTCAGATCTGCACTGAAAGATCTCACCCTCCTCTATGCAGACTATTGTAACAATAGCTACCAGGTCTACCCCAATCAACACTACTTCCCCCCTCCAAACTGCATTACACACTGCTGCACATATCATACAGGATGCCAATAAATACAACCACATCACCCCCATCCTAAAACAATAACACTGGCTGCCCCTTATCAACAGAATAAAATGCAAATGCATCCTCCTCATGCCCAAAGCACTTCTCTCCCACCAGGAAACTTGCCTCAAATCCCTTCTACAGAAACCACAAACCTCCAGGCCACGAAGCCATACTACAATCAACAAACTCAACATAAATACAACCAACAAACATGACACAAAGCATTTGAATTCTACACTCCCTCCCTTACACACTAAGAAATATGACTGCAATGGACCTCACACAGATCATCAACGAACCAACGCACGAAAAAGGAAATACACTGGACTTCATATTTCTGAACTCCCAAACAGCCTCCTCAGGCAGCAGTCCAACAATCTTACCAGTACCATGGTCGGACCACTACATCATCCACATCTCTCATGCATTTCAACCAAACACAAGTAGAGGAAACACACAACACACAAGAAGATTCAAAGCATTCAGCAGAGAAGATTTCCTGACGCTAACCCTACCTAACCTACTTACAAACTCCAACAACCTTGATGACCTCATAAACAACTGGAACACCACAATTTCCTCTGCATCCAGCGCAACTATAAACAAAACCAGCAACAAACCCATCTCCTCAAAGGCCCGCTGGTTCACCCCTGACCTCCGCAAACTAAAAACAAAACTTAGAAGAGCAGAGAGAAAATGGAGGAAAACCAAAAATGAAATGGACAAAAAGCAATACATCTCTGAACTCACTTATTACCACACAGAGACCGACAATGCGAAGAAAAACTACCACACCAAACTCATCACGACAGCTGTAAACAAACCTCGAGAACTCTTCCAAATTGCCAAAAAACTGACAAAGGCACCAACCACTTCTGATCAACTCCCAGATATCCCCCCGGATCTTCTGGCACGACAATACAAACAATTCCAACAACCCCGCCTCTGTGCTACAGCCGCAAAGACAAAACCCTTACACACCATAATAAACACAGCCTGGAGTACATTCAATGAAACCTCAAAAGAAGAGATCTCTTCCACCATCTCCTGTCTGAACACTACTACCTCCCTGCTGGACCCATGCCCTACGGAATGGATAAAGAAGACAAAAGAAGAACTGAGTGCTCCATTAAACCACATCCTAAACGAATCCTTTAAACAAGGATACATACCAGACGCCCTCAAGACATCAATCATCCGACCAACAATAAAAAAGAACAACCTGGACCCACTAGACCCCACCTCCTACAGACCAGTTGCAAGCCTTCCCCTTACCACCAAGATAATGGAAAAGATAGTCCAACGTCAGCTTCAAGATCACCTGGACACCAACGACATACTAGACCCTCAACAACATGGATTCCGACCACTACATGGAGTTGAGACCCTTATGACCATTCTAATGAACACCCTCATCATTGGAACCCAAGAGAAACAATCCGGATACATCCTGATCTTTTTAGATATATCAGCGGCCTTTGACACAATCTCCCACGAAATCCTCATAAGCAGACTCCAATCAATTGGAATCAAAGGACACTGTACTCCAATGGTTCAGATCCTACTTAACCAACAGACAGCAACGAATACGCACCCTCTCCAAGACCTCAACCCCCTACCAACAACATCAAGGAGTGCCCCAAGGGTCCACCTTATCAGCCATGCTGTTCAATATATCCCTCCGTCCACTATGCTCAATCATCCGCACCCACAACATCAACTTCCACATATACGCCGACGACATAATGCTCTACGCACCGATTACAACCACCAATCCAAAAAACGACCAGCTATCAGCCTGCTTCAACGACGTAACCAACTGGCTACAAGAGAACAACCTATCCATCAACATGAAGAAAACCGAAGCCCTTATAGTGACAAAGGATCAGGACTTCAAACCACCTACCCACCTCAACATGGGAACCACACAAATCCAAATACAGCCCCAAATAAGGTATCTAGGCGTAATCATTGATCAGGCTCTCACCTTTAAACAACAAATCAGCAAAACCGCTGGGACAATATTCTACAAAGCTAAAACTGTGCAACGTCTCCGATCCCTTCTGGAACCCCACGACTTCAGGACAGTAATGCAAGCGGTAACTCTACCTCACCTGGATTTCTGCAACATAATCTACCATGGACTGCCCACCTCACACACCATCCCCCTCCGAACTGCCTTAAATACAACAGCAAGGATTATTCAGAATGCGAAAAAACGGGATCACATCACCCCAATCCTAAGAGACCTCCACTTCCTGCCGATCCCAGCAAGAGTAAAGTACAAAGCGATCCTACTCATCCACAAGACTATCCACCAAACGCGGAACACCTCACTCCACCACCTTCTGCCTCGCCCATCTCACAACAGATCCACCAGACAATCCTCCAATAACTCCATTGTCGTCCCCCACAAAAGAACCAAGTCCACACAACGGACCTGCAACAGAGCCTTCGAACTCTATGCCCCATCCCTCTGGAACTCTCTACCAAACCACATCAGAAACAACGATGACATCACATCATTCAAGAAACAGCTGAAAACAATCCTATTCCGTGAGCACCTTTGATCAGAACTTCCACCCTACCCACACGATCTAATACCTAGACTCAGCAGAAGTGTACATGTCTATGTCCACCCAAAATCACTAATTGTTGTCCCTGGTGATGGCCCCACCCTATAAAATACTATCCCCCCCATGTTATATGTTACACCGCTTTGACCCGGTGAAAAGCGGTATATAAATGCAGTTAAATAAATAAATAAATAAATAAATAAATATCACCAGTCTCCCTATATTCCGCAAACACCTGAAAACCCACCTATTCACCGAACACTTTGGTCCCTTCACCTAACCCCCCACCATCAACATAACACAACCAAAGCAGATTCACAACTGTAAACAGTTGTTTATAACGTTTAGTATGTTCTGTTCACAAAATGTTGAATTGTTTCAAATGTTAGCTGTTATGCTGTTACTTGTACAACATATATTTACTGCAAAATGTTCTGTTCTCTGGAAACCGCTTTGACCTGGTGAAAAGCGGTATATAAACCTAGCTAAATATATAAATAAACAAACAAAGGGCTCAGCATACATGGGCAGGGAAGAAAAGGGGCTTAGCAATGCCTCAGTAGAGCGAAGGGGCTAGTCATTCTACTTTCTGCACATTTTCAGGTAGATTAGAAAACAAGCACAGGAAAATTTAAACCTAGAGATAAAACAGCAGCTCCAGAGTTAGAACTAGATTTTGATTTAGAAGGTTAACTTGGTCTCTACAAACAGAGACCAGACAGTAGAAAGAAAAAGTACAGGGACTGCAGGACTGATGCTGGGGTCTGTGGCTCCCTCCTGTAACCTATAGATCCTCCTCCTTCATTTCTATTAATGATAGCTTGTACCGTTGTACCTTTCCCAAAAATCATTTGTGAACTCTGTTCATATGATGCTGGCATTTCTCCTTATAATCAAAGGTTCTAACAAGAAAATTGCAGTGAAAGAGCAAATTCATAGCTGGAATAAATATTTACTCCTCAGTGCTTCTTTTTATCATCATATAAACAGGCTACGTCAGGGGTAGGGTCCATGCATGATTGTGCACCTAGGAAAGAACAACCCAAACTATTTTACACGATGCAAAGTTCCACATTGGGAACCACCACCCAGGAAAAAGATTTAGGCGTCATCGTGGATAACATGCTAAAACCCTCGGCCCAGTGTGCAGCGGCAGCCAAGAGAGCAAATAGAATGCTAGGTATCATAAGGAAAGAAATGGAAAATAAAACAAAGGATATTATAATGCCTCTGTATCTTCCATGGTGCGACCGCACCTTGAATATTGTGTGCAATTCTGTTTGCCGTATCTTAAAAAGGATATAGCGTTATTAGAAAAGGTACCGATAAGAGCAACCAAAATGGTAAAAGGGATGGAAGGATACTCCTATGAAGAGAGGCTAAAAACATTAGGGCTCTTCAACCTGGAAAAGAGACGGCTGAGGGGAGATATGATAGAGGTCCATAAATTAATGAATGGAATGGAATGGGTAAATGTAGATCAATTGTTTACGTCATCAGAATATAAAAAGACTAGGGGACATGCAATGAAGCTGCAGGGTAAACTATTTAAAACTAATAAGAGAAAATATTTTTTCACTCAACATGTGAAACTCTGGAATTTGTTACCGGAGGATGTAGTAAAGGCTGTTAGCGTAGCTGGGTTTAAAAAAGGTTTGGACAAGTTCCTGGAGGAAAGGTCCATAAACCAATATTAAAAGGGACCCAGGATATCACTGCTTGACCCAATACAAGGGCTGAGGAACCTGTCTCTTTTGGGAGACTGCTAGGTACTTATGACCTAGATTGGCCACTATTGTAAACAGGATACTAGGCTTGATGGACCTTGGTCTGACCCAGTATGGCATCTCTTATGTTCTTATATGTATGTGTGTGTCATGGGAACTGCTGGGGGCTATGTGTGTGTCTGTGTCATGGAGAGTGTCGGAGGCTGCATGCTTGTGGGTCTATGTGCCATGAGGAGTATGGGGGCAGGGCTGTATATGTTAATATCTGTCTGGGACTGTGTGTGCATGTGAAACAGCATACTCACTGTATGATAAAGTGATGTATATCCCCTTCCTTCATTTGCACAATCATACTGTGTGTGTGTGTGTAGGAAGCGTTCAGAGGGAGATAACGTGCATCTTGTTATGTTAGTAGAGGCTGTATAAGAAATCTTTATAAATTGGTGTTGTATATATATATATGTATATATATATATAGACAGACATCTTGCTCTTCAGATAGTGGGTGGGTAGTGCGGATGTGTTGTGTGTGTGGTGCAGTGTGGGGGTGGGATGCCCAACTCTAGGTGTATGGGTAGTACGGGGGTGGGGTTCCTGAGTGTGTGCAAGCTGCATGGTTCAGGTGGGGGGGGGGGCTGAGGGGGCTGGAGTGCCTCTGTGTGTATCTTTGTGTGGTGTGGGGAAGGCATGGCTGTGTATGTGGTGCAGGAGTAGGGGGCCTGGGTGTTTTCTGGTGGGGCGGAAGTGAGGGGCTGTATCTTTTCGTGTACATTGATTGTTCCCCTTTCTCCCCTCATTTCAACCTCCAACTCTTTCAATCTTACATCCCTTCAGAGCAGACCCTCTCCTACTGCCTTCTCCCCAACTCTGTTCCCTTCCTAGACAGTGTCTCTTTCTTCATCCCTCTTGTCCTCCATTTCTTTCCCCCTCTTTCTTTGTAAAACCAACTGCCCCTTCAAATTTGTCCCTCCTACCTTCTGTACGTCTCTGGCTCCAGCAACTAACTCTTCAGCAGCTTTCCTCTCTCATTCAGCCTGCGGGACAGACTGCTCCCACAGGCAATGAAGAAGGCTGCGATCACCGAGAGCAGCATATTGGTGTTCTGCTCATCAGTCCTCAGGACGGGCTGTTCCCACAGGTACTGCACACTACTGCGCATCTAACTGTGGCCTTCAGTGCTCGCAGGAGCAGCCTGTCCCATGTGTTGAAGAAGAGAGGAAGGCAGCGATCACGGAGAGCAGTGCAATGGTGTTCAGTACTCATGGGAACAGCCTGTCTGCGCACTGACGAGCAGATCATCAATACTCTGCTTTGATCACATCCTTCTTCAGACCATGGGACAGACTGCTCCCACAGGTATTGAAGAGGGCTGCGATTGCGGCCAGCAGCTTACTTATGTTGTGCTCTTTGGCCCATGGGACAGTCTGTTCCCACAGGCACTCAACACCAGCACTGAGGGGCAATTACAATTAGTTAATAGGGAGAGCAAGAAACAGACAACTGAAAATAGGAGGGAGCCAAACAATATTACAAAAAATATAGATAAGGTAAAAACACACTGACAAAGATAAAATAAATATAAAAAAATATATATATACACACACAGGGTGGCCAAAAAAAAGTGATAATATCTCGTAGCATATAAGTTATTTAAAAATTCAAAAAGACAGATGTAAACAATTGACAAATTTAAAAAAAAAAGATGGTGACCGGAAATTGTCGAAATAAAGACGTTATATAGCTAAAAAAGGTAAATAAACTATTTAAGCTTTTAATTTACAAGATGTTCTCACTTTTTTTGGGCCACCCTCTATATTTAACAGGGTTTTTTTATACCACTATCATTTTCAGTCAAAGCTGTTTACATTATAACTTAAACAGGGACGTTGCTAACTTGGATTTTTCTGAGGCAATGGAGGGTTAAGTGACTTACCGAAGGCCATAAGGAGTGCTAGTAGGAACTGAACCCTGGTCTCTTGGTTTCCCAGCCAGTGCTCTAACCATATAGACAGGTAGGCTCAGGACTCACTAAGCAAGCAGTTCAAGATTTGAAAGTAACTTTGACATTTTCCGAAATGCTTCCTGTTCCACGCGCAGGACCCAAAAGGCAGGCAGAGCTCCGGAGTCTCAATGCGTGGATGAGACAATGGTGCAGAGATGAGGGGTTTGGATTTGTTAGGAACTGGGGAACATTCTGGGGAAAGGAGGGGCTCTTCCGAAGGGATGGGCTTCACCTTAACCGGGATGGAACCAGGCTGCTGGCATTAACCTTTAAAAAGGAGATAGAGCAGCTTTTAAACTAGATATTAGAGGAAAGCCGACAGTCGCCCAAGAGCAGATGCTTCGGAAGAATGTATCCTTGAAGGATACTACCAAAAGCAGAGAGGTTCCACAAAAGAGTAAAGTAGCCCAAATGCCCTCAAGTATGGAGCAGACAGAGCTTAAAGATCCCAATTTACCAATGTCTAACAATAGCAAAATTAACATGAATAAAATACATTCTCTAAAATGTTTGCATGCAAATGCTAGAAGTCTAAAGAATAAAATGGGAGAGTTAGAATATATAGCACTAAATGAAAGGCTAGATATGATGGGAATATCAGAGACATGGTGGAAGGAGGACAACCAGTGGGACACTGTGATACCTGGGTACAAACTATATCGTAATGATAGAGCTGATCAAATTGGTGGAGGGTTGCGTTCTATGTTAGAGAGGGCATTGACTCAGAAAGGATTAAAGTTTTGCAGGAAACAAAATCTGCTGTAGAATCTATATGGATTGAAATTCCATATAAAAGGGGGAAGGCAATGGCAGTGGGGGTGTACTATCGAGCACCTGGCCAGAATGACCAAATGGATGATGAAATGCTCAAAGAAATCAAGGAAGCTAACAAAAGTTACAGCGCAGTAATAATAATGGGTGATTTCAATTACCCCGGTATCGACTGGGTCAGTGTCACGTCAGGACATGCTAGGGAGATAAAGTTCCTAGATGAAATAAATGACTGCTTCTTGGAGCAGCTGGTTCATGAACCGACCAGAGGGGAAGCAATATTAGACCTAGTCCTTAGTGGAACACCAGATCTAGTGCAAGAGATAAGGGTGTTGGGGCCACTTGGCAATAGTGATCATAGCATGATCGCCTTTGATTTAATTAGTGGAGGAGGGATAGTAAGGAAATCCACAGTACTACCTTTTAACTTTCGAAAGGGAGACTATGATAAAATGAGGAAAACAGTTAAGAAAAAACTAAATGGAGCAGTTGCAAAGGTTAAAGACATACATCAAGCTTGGGTGTTGTTGAAAAATACTATCTTGGAAGCCCAGACCAGCTGTATTCCACGCTTTAAGAAAAGTGGAAGGAAGTCCAAAAAACTGCCAGCATGGTTTAAAGGTGAGGTCAGAGAGGCCGTTGTTGCCAAAAAAAGCATCTTTCAGGAAATGGAAAAAAGAGCCAAACGATGAAACCTGGAAACAGCACAAGCACTGGCAAGTCAAATGCAAGGCATTGATAAGGCAGGCAAAGAGAGAATTTGAGAAGAAGCTTGCTGCGGAAGCAAAAACGCAAAATAAAGACCTTTTCAAGTACATTCGTAGCAAAAAACCTGTGAGAGAGTCAGTTGGTCCATTAGATGATAAAGGGGTTAAAGGAGCACTAAGAGGCGACAAGGCGATAGCGGAGAGACTGAATGAATTCTTTGCTTCGGTCTTTAATGAGGAAGATGTAGGGATGTTACCCATGACTGAAGTGGTAATTTAAAGGTGCGGAAGAATTGAAGGAAATATCAATACATCGGGAAGATGTCTTACAACTATTAGATAAACTGAAGAGTAGCAAATCACCTGGGCCGGATGGTATACATCCAAGGGTGTTGAAAGAACTGAAATATGAGATTGCAGACCTGCTATCCATAATCTGTGAACTATCATTAAAATCATCTCTAATACCTGAAGATTGGAGGATCGCCAATGTAACACCAATTTTTAAAAAGGGTTCCAGGGGTGATCCGGGAAACTACAGACCGGTGAGCCTGACGTCAGTACCGGGAAAAATGGTAGAAACCATCATAAAGAATAAAATTACTCAGCATGTAGTTAGTCACAACCTAATGGGAGACAGCCAACATGGCTTTAGACAAGGAAGATTTTGTCTTACTAATCTGTTATGTTTTTTTGAAGGAGTGAATAAACAGGTGGACAAAGGTGAGTCGGTTGATATTGTGTATCTGGACTTTCAGAAAGCCTTTGACAAGGGCCCTCATCAGAGACTTTTGGCAAAACTAAAGAGTCATGGGATAGGAGGCAGTATACTATTGTGGATCAGGAACTGGTTAAAAGATAGAAAGCAGAAGGTAGGGCTAAATGGCCAATTTTCCCAATGGAGAAAGGTGAATAGTGGTGTACCCCAGGGATCTGTGCTGGGTCCGCTGCTTTTTGACATATTCATAAATGACCTGGAAAGTGGAATAACGAGTGAGGTTATCAGATTTGCAGATGACACAAAACTATTTAAAGTTGTTAAAACCCAAGAGGATTGTGAAAAATTGCAAGAGGATCTTGATAAATTGGAAGACTGGGCATCAAAATGGCAGATGAAATTTAATGTGGACAAGTGCAAGGTTATGCACCTAGGGAAGAACAACCCAAACTATGGTTACACGATGCAAGGTTCCACATTAGGAACCACCACCCAGGAAAAAGATTTAGGCGTCATTGTGGATACCATGTTAAAACCCTCGGCCCAGTGTGCAGCGGCAGCCAAGAGAACAAATAGAATGCTAGGTATGATAAGGAAAGGAATGGAAAATAAAACAAAAGATATTATAATGCCTCTATATCGTTCCATGGTGAGACCGCACCTTGAATATTGTGTGCAATTCTGGTCGCCATATCTTAAAAAGGATATAGCGATTTTAGAAAAGATTCAGAGAAGAGCCACTAAAATGGTAAAGGGGATGGAAGGATACTCCTATGAAGAAAGGCTAAAAAGTTTAGGGTTCTTTAACCTGGAAAAGAGACGGCTGAGGGGAGATATGATAGAAGTCTATAAATTAATGAACGGAGTGGAATGGGTAAACGTAGATCGATTGTTTACGTTATCAGAATATAGAAATACTAGGGGACATGCAATGAAGCTACAGGGTAAACTATTTAAGACTAATAAAAAAAATATTTTTTCACTCAACGTGTAATCAAACTCTGGAATTTGTTACCGGAGGATGTAGTAAAGGCTGTTAGTGTAGCTGGGTTTAAAAAAGGTTTGGACAAGTTCCTGGAGGAAAGGTCCATAAACCATTATTAAGAAGTGACCGAAGATATCAATGCTTGACCCAGTACAAGCATTGTGGAACTTGTGTCTCTTGGGGAAACTGCTAGGTACATATGACCTAGATTGGCCACTGTTGGAAACAGAATACTGGGCTTGATGGACCTTGGTCTGACCCAGTATGGCATATCTTATGTTCTTATGTTCTTAAGACGCGTTTTAGTTGCAAGAGGGCATATAAAACTCACCTATTCAAGAAAAAAAATACAATGTATTTGGTGCAGCAAAGATGAAAATGTAGAGTCCAAATGTGATGACAGAAGCCTATTACTATATAAATGGTGAGGATGGGGGCCTCAGAAAGTACGAGAGCAGTAATAAGGAGCTACAAAATGAATGCACATAGGTGACTACAAGAAGTGTAACTTTATGCATCAGTGGAAGCAAAGGCAGTAATTCAGGAAGGAAAGAAAGCTATAATTACACTGAACAAATATAAGTTATACAGATGGTTAAGGGATACACCTGTGAATGGAAAGGGAGCTGGATTTTGCTCATGCGTTTCTCAGTAGCTAAAGACAAATTATATTCAGATACAGTAGGTATTTTCCTGACCCCAGACAGGAACTAGCACGTAGTAACTGTCAGTTGGGGGGGGGCCAAGGTAACTGTTACAGTGCTGACATAATATTTGCCACATACTAATTCCTGTGGTAACTGCACATCACGCGATGGGACAGAGACTGGGTGTGAACTGTACAATGCGGTTTGCATGGGAGATGCATAATGCATGCTGTCAATGTTGCAATTAGTATGGGTGCACTTAACACTACCCACTAAGTGACGTTAGGTACATCCATATTAATTACAAATGCGTAAGATACTTTTCTGTGTGGCAGCTACTGGAAACATGGTGGCCACGCTCCCGACAATTAGTGCACGACTATTGCACTTACCATGTGTTAGTTTTTATGCTAAATGCATGATAAGGGCAAACACTTACCACACATTAGTAAAACAACCCCCTTACTTTGTATTTACAAAACAGGCAAATAAAATTTACAAAACCAAGCTAAAAGAAAAAAAGCAGTTCCCAGTTCCTCCTTTGTATCTGAATCATTTAAAGTTGAATTTACATTTTAATACACGGGCCAGCATTTTAAAAAAACTGAATACCAAAGTTTAGGCACTTACTTTTGGGTTCTATGTTAGATCCTTTTTCTCAGTCAAACTTAGGACCCTAAGAGGCCCTTTTACTACAGGCTGCTAGGTGGTTAATGCATGTTTTAGTGCACACTCGCTGTCCACGGTGGCACTTAACATGTGGACATGACAGAGAGTGATTGCTAAGATGTGTATTAATTGGCCATCATGCGCTAGGGCAGCGAGAGGGCAAATCAGGGGCAGAGTGTAGGCTTGGAGAGCATACCTTTATGGGTACTGTTAGGTGCACCCACGTTAACTGCACCACATGTTAGCATAGGCATCTGCATATTAACTGCCAGGAACATGCTGGTCATCTCCCCCAACTGTTACCACATAGGCTTTGTGATTATCTTGCATTAAAAAACATGTTAAGCGCAAAACCTTACCCAGATTTAGTAAAAGTGCTCCTAAGTTTTCAGCTGAAAATTCACCTAAATTTGGGACAGCAAGTCACTTCCTAAATATAGGGGTCTGGTTGCTGAAAATTATTTTCCCCCTGTCCTAAATCCATCCATTATGGGTTCCTAGTTAAACCAAGCACCTAAATGTACGCACTCAGCCCTAGTTAATTTTTAAAGGAGACAGTTCAAAAGTGAGACTCCTAAACCTTATGAAAATTGGCCTAACAGTAAATGGTGGCAAGGAGCAAATGGCACATTTAATCAGCCTAGAAACGTGAGTCTCTCTACCATCATGGGTAGGTACATGGGCACAAAATCTCTCACTGCCCAAACCCCAGCTCCCCCCTCCATGTCTCCCATCTGACTTTTTAACCCGGCTTCTACCAGAACACCCTCCGGCCTCCCTTCTTTATCATTTCTTCTGCCATTTACAACCATGAGCTCCAAACTACTATGTTCTGTGTCTGTCCCAAACAATCCCAAATTGCATGACGACGTTGGTTGCCATCACCTCCGCTCTAAAGATCAACAGACCTCCCAAAAAGGATGTATTTACTTATATTCAGTCTATACTCAAATTCCTATGACTTCAGATCACAAACACATCCCTAAATTTCTCCCTCTGTGTTAGACTTTACTCTCCAGAAACACAACCAAAACATGTAAACATTTGCAAGTTCCCACTGTGTCCATCCTAGCCCTTGCCTCCTCCAGAGTGCACACCCTAGGGGCCAGACACCTTTTTAGGGCAGAATTTCTATCATGTTTTATTTTTAATTTTCCCATTTGGAGCTACATAATATAACAGGGTTTCCATGTACCACATAACTCACCCAAACAACATATTGGCTACAGATTATTTTACTGTATTTCGTAGGAAAACATGCATTCCAAATATCTTGGTTTGAGCCTGGTGACCACAAAGCCTCGGTTACACCAGTACTGACAATGATACCGCAAACAGTTTGTCTAAGGGGTCATTAAAATTATAAGGGCATCTGAATTTTCTTTACCCCAAAAGAAAACCCTTTTTTCTAGCAATAAAGAGGTTAATATATACTACAGAAGCACTGTTAATGAAAACTAAGGTATACAGTTTCAGTAATGATTGCTCTAACGGCTGAAGGCCCACGCATATGAGAAGTTTCTTCCATGAGCAATGCAAAAGTAGTAGAGAGGAACACAGTAACATCGTATACATTACCTAAACAGGCTGACCTATCTGAGCACTGCATAGCTGTATGTAACCTTTAACATTTTACTAATTTGACATTTCCACAAAAAAACTTATGAATGCATGAGTGATAATACTGAACACTATATTCAAAATGGGATTTCCTATGTGACGCTCTGATCAGAGGCCAGACAGTAATAAAGCATATTGGAAAACTAAAAGGACCTAACAAGGAAAATTAGAATCGCCCATCCACCCACCTGCTGGACTGAGTCATTAGGGAAACCCCAACTGAGTAGTATATAGCATCTCATTTAATGGTCACCTTTTATCTATTTTAAAAGTAAACCTTTTGAAGATCTAGTCACATGTAAGAAACGAGGCTGGCCCACATATGTTTATCTATTTGATCCATCAGTTTTTTCCAATTCCTTTGTGCCTCTAGCTTAATTGGAAGCAGAGCTGGGATTTTGACACCATAAGCATTCATTCATAATTGCCTGGGGAATTCTCCCCTTTCTCCTCCCCCACTGTATATGGCTCCTCAATATAACTACTCTGGTCAAAGCTGCAACAATCAAGGGTCAGAAATCACGCATCAGCTCTCATTTCGGAATCCTGTAATCATGAACTCTGAATCCAGTCACCAAGACACTGGGATGGTCCTGTATATGTATTCAGCATATAAAATTATTTCTAATCTTTTAATCATGGAGATTTAAAAAAATAATAAATATATTATTATTATTGTTTTTTTATTATATACAATATTTTGATCTGCAACAGATAAGAAACAACTACTGCTTTTAATCATTTATATAGTAATACAATGCGCACGCAGCACTGTACAAACATATAAAGAAGCACAGAAAAAGCAGGACAGCAAACCAGCTGTGGAAGGACACATTTTATTCACAAACCATGAGGTCAACCCGACATATGTTTCGGCCGGGGGCCTCCTTCAGGGGACAAAGACCTCTAAATACAAATAATAAAATAAGAGTAAGACAATGGTTAAAAATATAAAATGTAGATGAAAAACCGAAGGTAAAAGCCAAATTAAGAGGACAACATACAGATAGATAAATATATAGTTATCTATTGTATAATAAAAGTAAAGCACAATTAACCATTTTCTGATTACTTAGGTTAATTGTGCTTTACTTTTATAACACAATGGATAACTATTTATCTAGCTACATGTTTATCCTATTAATTTGGTTTTTACCTTCGGGGTTTTTTTTACCTTCCACGGCAGGTTTGCTACATGTGGGCCAGCCTTATTTCCTACATGTGACTAAATCTTCAAAACGTTTACTCTTAAAATAGCTAAAAGGTGACAATTAAATGAGATGCTATAAACTACTCAGTTGGGGTTGCACAATTAACCGAAGTAATCAGAAAATGCGCTCATTTGGTTTGCAGCTTTTCATGCTGTGAGGGCTTGTATGCATCAGTGATGCCGAGGGCTAAGATATCAGTAGCTTAACTACTAGCAGAGTCTCCCAAGATGGACAGGTCTCAGCTGAGTTGGCAGACCAAGACAAACCACCCATCAGGGCAGCAGCAGAATGGGACGGTGTTGGCGGTAGAGGAACACATTCATGTGACAACGGCAACAACACTAAACAAACTACGTGGAAGAAAGGCCTGGCAATCTACTTCTGTATCGTGCTATGAAATGCCAATGGATAGTCACAACAAAACAAATTGCAATATAGTGCTGGAAGATGAGATCCCCAGGTCGGAAGGCAGTCAACTGGCTACTGGGGAGGAGCGGAAGACTTTTCAGAGTAAAACCAGCATTTATGATGTGGTTGAATCAAAGCCCTCGGGACATCTGACTGCTGATGTAACTGCACATGAGAGTCAGAAGCTGCAAAGATGTCTTACATATTGGGACAAGGAACGTACAAAGCATGAACCAAGGGAAGTAGAAGATGGTACGTGTACAACTCGATCTGTTGGGTTCAGCGAACTGAAATGTACTGGCATCGGGCACTTAGTATCTGATGATCACATGGTCTACTATGCTGGAAATGAAAGACAAAGAAGAAATGGTGTTGCATTTATAATTAAGAAGAAACTTGAAAGAATTGTAATAAAATACAATGCAATCAGTGAACGCTTAATTTCTATTCATCTACGAGGAATGCCTATCAACACAACTGTAATTCAAGTATATGCCCCAACAGCTACAGACGAGGAGGAAATTGAAGAGTTCTATGAACTGTAAAAGCTGAAATTGACAGAACATGCAAACAGGGTGACTAGAACGCAAAGGTTGGCAACAAAGGCGGCGGCAAAATTGTTGGAAAATATGGACGGCAACAGAAATGAAGCTGGAGAAAAACTGATAGAATTCTGCAAGACCAATGATCTATTCATCTCAAACACCTTCTTCCAGCAACACAAGCGGCAACCGTACACGTGGACTTCACCCAATGGACTGTACAAAAATCAACTATACATGGGGACTTCACCCAATAGATTGCACAAAAAAATCAAATAGACGACATCTGTGGAAGTCAATGATGGAAAAGCTCTATAACATCAACAAAGACAAAACCTGGAGCTGACTGGTACAGATCACCAACTACTTGTATGCAAACTCAAGCTAGAGTTGAAAAAGAGCAAACCACTTATGAGTGTAGCAAAAAATGACCTTGAAAATATACCAAAGGAATTTAAAGACTGCCTGCAAAATCAATTTGCTGCTTTAGATACAAATGACAGAGCTCAAGAAGGTTGTGTTGGAAGAAAGTAAGAAATCTCTACAAAAGGTGAAAAAACAAAAACGGTCAAAATGGATGACCGAAGAAACTCTGAAAATTGCCCAGAAACACAGAGAAGCTAAAGCCAGAGGAGAAAGAGAGAATCACAGAAATCAGAGATTTCAAACGTGCAGCACGACAAGACAAGGAGAAGTGCTGCAATGACGCATGCAAGGAAATAGAAGCAGAAACTATTAGAGGAAGAACAAGATCGGCTTTCCTAAAGCTACGAGAGTTAAAGAAAAAATTCCAGCCTCAAGGATCCATGTTGAATGATGCTGAGAAGATCAAGAAAAGGTAGAAAGAATATACAGAATTATTATATGATAAAGATCAAGTGGACCAACAGTCGTTTCAACCTGTACCTTATGATCTAGAACCACCGGTGATGAAAGAAGAAGTCATAAGAACATAAGAACATAAGATATGCCATACTGGGTCAGACCAAGGTCCATCAAGCCCAGTATTCTGTTTCCAACAGTGGCCAATCTAGGTCATATGTACCTAGCAGTTTCCCAAGAGACACAAGTTCCACAATGCTTGTACTGGGTCAAGCATTGATATCTTCGGTCACTTCTTAATAATGGTTTATGGACCTTTCCTCCAGGAACTTGTCCAAACCTTTTTTAAACCCAGCTACACTAACAGTCTTTACAACACTTATTAAAAGAGGGCTGCTACACAGTACCCTGTCTTGTGCTGCTGAGGTAAACTAAATTCTGATTTGATTTAAATTGTAGCTCTTAGCTGCTGCTAGGCTCTAACTTCTTCTGAAATTTAAACTACAAGCTCTCTGCTGGGTTCTAAATTTAACCAGAAAGCTCTCTTCTGTGTTTTAAAACTAAAAGTACTTTTCAGATGCTAGGCCCTGAGTGACTATTAAATGTACACTACAAGCTCTCTGCTGGGTTCCAAATGTAACCAGAAAGCTCTCTTCTGTGTGTTAAATTTAAACTAAAAGTACTTTGCTGTTACTTGGCCCTGAGTGACTATTAAATTTAAACTACAAGCTCTCTGCTGGGTATGAAATGTAACCAGAAAGTTCTCTTCTGTGTTTTAAATTCAAACTTTAATTGCTGCTACTAGGCCCTAACTGATCCAACAAAAAACAGTGGGTTCACAGATTAAGTAGCTTTAATACAAAGAATTATTTTTAGAAAATTACCAGAAGTATATACTCACAGTTGCAGATTTCTCTCCAGAAGTAACAGTCCCCCTTTCTAGTCCTTCAAGTCGAAGAAGCATCGAAAGACTTATCAAAGAACAAAGCACCAGGCATTGATGGCATTCCGATAGAAGTATTACCGCAATCTCTTGCAGCCAGGAAATTTGGAAGACAAATTCATGGCCAACTGACTGGAAAAGACATGTGTTTATATCAATACTGAAGAAAGGTCACCCAAATGACTGTGGAAATTATCGCACAATCACTCTGACCCCACATGCCAGCAAGGTACTACTGAAGATTATTCAGCAGAGACTACAACCATACCTGGAACAAGAACTACTTGTGTAAGCAGGGTTCAGGAAAGAGTGAGGAACGAGTTGAGAAATGGATCCTTGAAAAGACTAAAGAATATCAAACGGATATCTATAAGTGTGTAATTGAATTAATTAGATGATAGAGGAGTTAAAGGGGCACTAAGAGGCGACAAGGCAATAGCGGAGAGACTGAATGAATAGAAACATAGAAACATGATGACAGAAAAAGACCACATGGCCTATCTAGTCTGTCCTTCCATATCAACAACTACAACAGTCCACTTTTTACCTTTAGAGATCCTCTGTGTTGGTCCCATGCTTTTTGAACTCAGTTACTGTCCTCATCTCTACCACCTCCACTGGGAGACTATTCCACGGATCCACTACTCTTTCCGTAAAGAAATATTTCCGCATATCACTCCTGAATCTATCTCCCTTCACCCTCATCCCATGTCCCCTCGTAGCAGAACTTGCTTTCAATTGAAAGAGGCTCTCTCCCTGAACATTTATGCCACGGAGGTATTTAAACATCTCAATCATATCACCTCTATCCCACCATTCCTCTAAGGTGTACATATTAAGATCCTTAAGTCTGTCCTCATATGCTTTATAATGAAGCCCACTAATCATTTTAGTAGCCACCCTCTGCACCGACTCCATCCTGTTCAAATCCTTTTGAAGGTGCGGTCTCCAGAATTGCACACTATACTCCAAATGAGGTCGCACCAAAGACTTATACAGAGGCATTATCACCTCCTTTTTCTGCTAGCCATTCCTCTCCGTATGCACCCAAGCATCCTTCTAGCTTTTCCCGTCGCCTTTTCTACCTGTTTAGCTACTTTAAGATCATCAGACACAATCAAGCCTATGGCCCCGCTCTTCTTTAGTGGACAAAAGTACTTCACCTCCTATACTGTATTGCTCCCTTGGATTGTTGCAGCCCAAATGCATGACCTTACATTTTTTAACATTAAATCCCAGCTGACAAATTCTAGACCATTCTTCAAGCTTAGCTAGATCCCTCCTCATGTTATCTACACCTTCCTGGGTGTCTACTCTATTGCAGATTTTGGTATCATCCGCAAAGAGGCAAACCTTACCTGACAGCCCTTCCGCTATATCACTAACAAAGATGTTAAAAAGAATCGGACCAAGGACAGATCCCTGGGGCACACCACTGGTAACATCCTTCTCCTCAGAGTGAGCTCCATTTACCTGTACTCTTTGTCGCCTCCCACCCAACCAATTTCTAACCCAAGCAGTAACTTTAGGGTCCATCCCTAGGGTGCTCAGTTTGTTTATAAGTCGCCTGTGAGGAACAGTGTCAAAGGTTTTACTGAAATCTAAATACACCACATCTAGAGCTCTCCCTCGGTCCAACTCCCTGGTCACCCAGTCAAAGAAATCAATCAGATTTGTCTGACAAGACCTGCCTCTGGTGAATCCATGCTGCCTCGGATCCTGTAATCCGGTGGACTCCAGAAACCTCACTATTTTCTCTTTCAGCAGCGTTTCCAATAATTTACTCACCACCGAAGTTAAACTAACCGGCCTGTAGTTTTCAACCACATCCTTACTTCCGCTTTTGTGTAAAGGCACCACATGAGCCTCTCTCCAGTCCTTTGGCACCACTCCAGACTCCAACGAGGCATTGAAAAGGTCAGTCAGTGGAGTTGCTAGAACGTCCCCAAGTTCCCTCAGTATTCTAGGGTGTATCCCATCCGGTTTTATCGCTTTGTCTACTTTAAGTTGAGCTAGTTTCTCACGAACACAGTCTTCTGAAAATTGTTCAAGATGTCCCTCGCTTCTGTTCCTATTTGTGGGTGTTTTCTGAGGTCCTGCTCCTGGTTCTTCATCTGTGAACACAGAACAAAAATATTTGTTAAGCAATTCCGCTTTATCCTTATCAGCTTCTACATATTCCCCCCCCCCTTCACCCTTGAGTCTGACAATACCACTTTTGCCCTTCCTCTTCTCACTAATATATCTTAAAAATGTCTTATCCCCCCATTTTATTGCATTGGCTATTTCCTCCTCCTTTTGAATCTTTGCCTTCTTGACTACTTTGCTAGCTTCTCTAAGTTTTTCCAAATACAGATGCCTGTCTTCCTCTCTCTGTGATCTCTTGTATTTCATGAAGGCCTCCCACTTTTTCTTCACTTTTTCAGCTACTTCCTTCGAAAACCATAGCGGTCTCCTTTTCCTTTTGCCTTTATTTACCATTTTAACAAAAAGGTTGGTTGCCCTTAAAATACCCCTTTCAGTTTTGCCCACTGTTTTTCTACATCCCCCAGCAGTTCCCATCCCACTAACGACTCCCTGAGGTATTGGCCCATCTTCGCAAAGTTAGTCTTCCTAAAGTCTAAGATCCTCACCTTGGAATGGATTCTAATACTGAACCACACCATCTGGTGATCACTGGGTGCAAAATGATCTCCCACTACAACATCAGAAACACTTTCACCATTGGTAAGCACCAAGTCCAGTATGGCCCCTTCACTTTGCTTCGGTCTTTACTGAGGAAGATGTAGGGATGTTACCCATGACTGAAGTGGTATTTAAAGGTGCGGAAGAATTGAAGGAAATATCAATACATCGGGAAGATGTATTACAACTATTAGATAAACTGAAGAGTAGCAAATCACCTGGGCCGGATGGTATACATCCAAGTGTGTTGAAAGAACTGAAATATGAGATTGCAGACCTGCTATTAGTAATCTGTGAACTATCATTAAAATCATCTCTAATACCTGAAGATTGGAGGATCGCCAATGTAACACCAATTTTTAAAAAGGGTTCCAGGGGTGATCCGGGAAACTACAGGCCGGTGAGTCTCACGTCAGTACCGGGAAAAATGGTAGAAACCATCATAAAGAATAAAATTGCTCAGCATGTAGATAGTCATGGCCTAATGGGAGACAGCCAACATGACTTTAGACAAGGAAGATCTTGTCTTACTAATCTGTTATGTTTTTTTGAAAGTGTGAATAAACAGGTGGACAAAGGTGAGTTGGTTGATATAGTGTATCTGGACTTTCAGAAAGCCTTTGACAAGGTCCCTCATCACAGACCTTTGGCAAAACTAAAGAGTCATGGTATAGGAGGCAGTGTACTATTGTGGATCAAGAACTGGTTAAAAGATAGAACGCAGAGGGTTGGGCTAAATGGCCAATTTTCCCAATGGAGAAAGGTGAATAGTGGTGTACCCCAGGGATCTGTGCTGGGTCCGCTGCTTTTTGACATATTCATAAATGACCTGGAAAGTGGACTAACGAGTGAGGTTATCAAATTTGCAGATGACACAAAACTATTTAAAGTTGTTAAAACCCAAGAGGACTGTGGAAAATTGCAAGAGGATCTTGATAAATTGGAAGACTGGGCATCAAAATGGCAGATGAAATTTAATGTGGACAAGTGCAAAGTTATGCACCTAGGGAAGAACCACCCAAACTATGGTTACACAACGCAAGGTTCCACATTAGGAACCACCACCCAGGAAAAAGATTTAGGCATCATTGTGGATAACACGTTAAAACCCTCGGCCCAGTGTGCAGCGGCAGCCAAGAGAGCAAATAGAATGCTAGGTATCATAAGGAAAGGAATGGAAAATAAAACAAAAGATATTATAATGCCTCTGTACCGTTCCATGGTGAGACCGCACCTTGAATATTGTGTGCAATTCTGGTCGCCGTATCTTAAAAAGGATATAGCATTATTAGAAAAGGTTCAGAGAAGAGCCACCAAAATGGTAAAGGGGATGGAAGGATACTCCTATGAAGAAAAGCTAAAAAAGTTAGGGCTCTTTAACCTGGAAAAGGGACGGCTGAGGGGAGATATGATAGAAGTCTATAAATTAATGAACGGAGTGGAACGGGTAAACGTAGATCGATTGTTTACGTTATCAGAATATAGAAAGACTAGGGGACATGCAATAAAGCTACAGGGTAAACTACTTAAGACTAATAAAAGAAAATATTTTTTCACTCAACGTGTAATCAAACTCTGGAATTTGTTACCGGAGAATGTAGTAAAGGCTGTTAGTGTAGCTGGGTTTAAAAAAGGTTTGGACAACTTCCTGGAGGAAAGGTCCATCAACCATTATTAAGAAGGGACCCAGGATATCAATGCTTGACCCAGTACAAGCATTGCGGAACCTGTGTCTTTTGGGGAAACTGCTAGGTACGTATGACCTTGATTGGCCACTGGGTTTGATGGACCTTGGTATGACCCAGTCTGGCATATCTTATGTTATGTTCTTATGTTCTTACAATACCTAAAGCAAAAAAATACATTGTTCATAAGTAATTACCAAACAAGACTACAGAAATTAAACAGCAGCTTTGTCACTAGAGTCTATTTGAGAAGAATCCAGAAGTCGTTGAGGGCAAACCATAATAAAGCACTCTACCGCTAAAGATAATCTAATTAGTATGTATTACAAACAACTTGGATTTCTTTCATTGTCCTCAATCAAAATGAAATTTGATCATCTCTACTGTAAGTCTGTCTGTAAAATGAACTCAGGCCAGAGAGAATGGAGTAATATACTGCAGGTAATATAGTCAGCATGTACTGGGAGTGATTGTCTTACTCATTATTTTATCTTATCATTTGTTTTTAAGAGGTTTTGTCCCCTGAAGGCGGCCCTCGGCTGAAACATGTGTCGGGCTGACCTCATGGTTTGTGAATAAAATTTGTCCTTCCACGGCTGGTTTGCTGTCCTGCTTTTTCTGTGCCCTTTGTCGCTGCAAGAGAGGTGTTTCCTTTGGTTCAAAAATATAAAGACGACGGTCCCTGCTTATAGAGCTTGCAATCTAATCAAGACAGACAGAATAATACAAGAGAAGCAAAGGGATTCAAATTGAGAAGGAGACAAAGAGAACAAGGAATTGGGATCAAAATGCAGCCTCAAGGAGGTAAGCCTTTAGCATGGATTTGAAGAGGAAGTTTGTTCCATGCATAAGGAGCAGCAAGATAAAAAGATCAAAGTCTGGAGTTTGCAGAAGAAGAAAAGGCATAGAGAGAAGAAAGCCAGAGAAGGAGCGGAGTTCACGAGGAGGGGTGTAGGGAGAGAGGAGAGAGAAGAGAGGAAAGGTATTGAGGGGCAGTAGAGTGAATGTATTTATTCTATTCTATTAAGACATTTATATAACCACATTCTAGGTGGTTAACAATCAGCTACTACATATGTTAGGAGAAGTTTGAATTGGATATGGAAATGTAAGGGGAGCTAGTGAAATGATTTTAGAAGAGTGATTATATGAGTGTAGCAGA
This sequence comes from Ichthyophis bannanicus, assembly GCA_033557465.1. Lineage (NCBI taxonomy): Eukaryota > Metazoa > Chordata > Amphibia > Gymnophiona > Ichthyophiidae > Ichthyophis > Ichthyophis bannanicus. The sequence goes on along the minus strand of CM066036.1, from coordinate 716,851,451 downwards.
TGATTAGCCATGCAGCAGAGTTATGGATAGATTGAAGAGGAGAGAGATGACACTGAGGGAGACCAGCAAGTTAGAGGCTGTAATATTCAAGATGGGAGGTGACCAAAGAGTGGATAAGAGCCTTAGTAATGTGTTCAGAGAGGAAGGGACGAATTTTGTTAATATTGTAGAGAAAGAAACGACAGGTTTTAGCTATCTCTTCAATATGTGTGGAGAAGGAATGGGAGGAGTCAAAGATGACTCCAAGGTTGTAGGCCGACGAAACATGAAGAAGAAGAGTGTTGTTAACAGTGATAGAGAAAGGAGGAAGGGGGGAAGAGGGTTTAGGGGGAAAAATTAGAAGTTCCATTTTAGCCATGTTTAATTTCAGACGGCGGTGAGACATGCAGACGGCAATGTCAGATAAGCAAGTAGAGATACGAGTTTAGAGCAAAGGAGAGCTGTCAGCTGTAGATAGATAGATTTGAGAGTCATCAGCATAAAAATGATACTGAAAGCCATGGGAAGAGATGACGGCGCCAAGGGACTGGGTACAGAGAGAGAAAAGGAGAGAGCCCAGTATAGACCCTTGAGGTACACTAACAGAGAGGGATGGCAGTAAAGCAGGAACGCCCAGAACAAACAATGAAAGAGCGACTGAAGAGATAGGAAGAAAACCAAGATACTACAGGGCTTCTAAAACCAAGAGAGGATAAGGTGTCAAGGAGAAGGAGTTGGTCAACAGTATCAAAAGCAACAGAAAGATCAAGAAGAATGAGAGAAAAGTAAAGGCCTTTGGATTTAGCGAGGAAGAGATCACTGGAGACTTTAGCAGATTGAAATGGATCAAGGAGGGCTTGAGAGGAGAGAAATTTGAGGCAGCAGTGGAGAATGCATGTTCGAGAATTTTGGAATGAATGGGAGAAGGGAGATGGGTCAATAGGACATGGGAGAAGGACAAATAGGGTCGTGAACGTTTTTTGAGGGAAAATATGATTACAGCATGCTTGAAGGCTACAGGGAAGGTTGCAGCGGAATGCAAAAGATTGAGAATATGTGAGATGAAAGGGATGATGGAGGAAGAGATGGAGTTGAGGAGATGGATGGGGATAGGACCAGAACAGGTAGTGAGTTTAGAGGAGGAAAGAAGAAGAGTGATTTCCTCAACAGAGATTTTAGAAAAGGATGAAAGGGTGATAGAGGCTGAGGGGAAAAGTTGGTAATAGAGAGGGAGAACTGCTGTAGACCTCAAAAACAGGTTAACAAGCACAAGGAATCAGAAAAGGGGATAGTCTCACATAAGAGACCAGCTACTCTTTTTTTTTTTTAACATACAAGACAGCTAAGGAAAAGGTAAGAACTTTGGTAGACCTTTTGCTCATTTCTCTCAACAGGTACCAAATCTCCTACAATTGAAGTATGGCTGGAAACTATCATGTCACCAATGTGGATGCCAACATTACAGCTTTTCCCTCTATCCAAACAGACAGATGGAACCAGTCCTTTGACTTGGATCAATGTGCAAGATGCCTGTAGGTTGAATCCTTCATGTAGCAATTGGAGGAACTGAGGAGAGGAGGTTGCAAGACTGAGAAACACCTGTGATAGTGAGAACTATATTGATGAAATACTTTTTGAGTTGTCAAAGATCTCCAGCAAATGGAAGTTAAAATAGCACTGAAAGAGGACAGCTGGATAAAAATCACCAGAGCCTCCAGAATCAATAACCCAACTCCACCATCCTTTGAGATGAAGAGCCGGTATGCAGCCCTGAAAGTGGAAAAGGCAACATCATCCCAGGAACAGGAGGAACCAGATATTTAAAAACCCCAGTATGCTTAATAGGAAGTAAAAGATAGAGGTGGTTGGTGAATCCTTTCTAAGGGGTACAGAGGCATCCATCTGCCAACGAGATATGATGTCCCATGAGGTATGCTGTCTGCCAGGTGCCAAAATCTGAAACATTATGAAGATTTTGCCAAGACTCATCAAGTCTACTATTACCCTGACATTGCTTATTCGTGATGGCACAAATGATACTAATAGCTTTCCTTCCTAATGTATAAAAAATGACTACATGGCTCTGGAAGAGAGGGTAAAGCACGTAGATATGCAGGTGATGGTCTCTTCAGTCTTCCCTGTCAAGGGTAAATCTTCGCAATGAATACATTGTTGCACAGATGGTGTTACTGAGACCATTTCATCTTCCTAGACAATGGGATGATTTTCCATGGGTGGCTGAGCAAAATGTCCTCCAAAGCAGATAGTTCAAACCTCTCTTCAGTAGGTTACTCAAAGTTTCTCCAGAATGGGTCAACAAAACTCATAGGTAAGTAAAAGCCCTCAGGTAAGTAAAACATTAAAAGGGGTGACATCTGAAAAGCTGTGTATACAGCTTTGGTCAACATTGGCACCCTTGCATTTTACAATATTGTGTACAATATCTTGAGAAATAATTGGAAATATTTCAACTGTATGTCATCATAATATTTTAATAGTTTGTTCAAAGGTATAACACAAAAAAGGAGGTTTGTGCAACTTAGATGCAGTAATTTCTGAGAAAAAACCAACACAAAATATGGCCTGGACAGGATTAATTGCACCCTTCACTGATGACAGTCTCCAAATATTTCTTGTAGCCATCTATAAGTTTTGTGCATCTGTCTGCTGGTACTTTTTCCCACTCTTGAACTGTGATTTGTTCCAGCTCATGAATGTTTCCAGGATTCCTTTTATCAATGACAGATTTCAGCTCTTTCCATAGGCTCTTGATTGGATCAAGATCAGGACTCATTGCTGGCAAGTTTAAAAAAGCCCATTTGTTCCTTTCTAACCATTCTTTTGTACTTTTGGATGTATGTTTTGGATCATTATTCTGCTGGAGGACTATGACCTTATAACCAGACCTAGCTTTCTGACACTCGAAAGCACATTTTGCTCCAAAATACCTTGATAGTCCTCTGACGTCAAGATTCCTTTAATACGTTCCTTTAGGCCTCCAGTTCTAGAGGCAGCAAAACAGTCCCATAACATTATGGAGCCTCCACCATATTCAACTATAGGAAGGGTATATTTTTCCTTATAAGCTTCATTTCTTCAACTGTAAACGTATTGCTGGTCTGCATTGCCAAACAGCTCAAGTTTGGTTTCAACTGTCCAAAGAACATTTTCTCAGAAGGACTGCAGTTTCTCAAGGTGAATTTGGGCAAAGATCAGGCGTGCCCTTTTATGTCTGTCTTTGAGTAGTGGGGTCCTCCTTGGCCTTTGACCATGAAGTCCTTTTTTGTTTAGTGTACAGTTTCATGTGGCAAATTAATAACTAGCTTTACATTTTGTGTAATATGTTTTTTACCTACCTGTAATTTCTAGGAAATCATGCAAAAATACACAAATTACTGAAATATGTTTACATGCTCTGATAATCGTTTTTATGTGTTTACATTGCATATTAATGCCTTTTGTCCCTCAATTATCAATTTATCTTTCTTATTTCTCTGTTGGTTCAATATACAAAGTGAACTGGTTCAATATAAAAATAAATAGCAATTGGACACAAGGTCTCAGGTATCTCCTTTTCCAGCTGCAACTATTGAAAGAACAGTCATTTGGATTCCTAGTCAGTTGTTCCATGCAGGTCGCTGGAAAACTTTAGTGAATTGCAAATTGAATTTGGTCTCCCAGCGAAACACTATTTTCAGTTGGTGCAACTTCAGCATTGCCTTCGGAGTGCTAAGGTGCTCCCGCCATCGGCTTCCCCTACACAAGGTTGGTTGGAGACTATCCGATCTATCGGTAGTTCACCGGGTGTAGCATCCATTTTTACAAAACCTTATGTATGCTATAATTAGATACCCCTATAGCGCAGAAAGCATGGGAGAGAGAATTGCATGTGAGGAGCCTTGTCTGGAGTAGAGTGACAGATCCGCCTCACTCACTCAGACACTCTTCTTTCTAGCCCACGGTGTTTTTACACTCCTGACAGATTAGCCAAATGGAATACTACTCAGGGCAATAGTTGTTGGACATGCCATGCGGCCATTGGTTCACTACCTCATGTTATGTATGAATGCCCCGCACTACAGTATTACTGGCGTCGGGTCTGGGGTCGTATCCAGTCTATTTTGCACTTTCAAGAGCCCCTTTCTTGGAAGATAGTGGGACTTCGCTCAGCTGCGGGGATCCCCTCTCTTCCAAAAACGGCTTACTTCCTTTTGGACTTTATGCTGGCATTGCTATTTCCTAATCACGAAATACTGGAAAAATAGCTCTCAGCTGAGCCCCAATGAATGGTGGAATCATGTCTGTCTCTACAGTAAATATGAACAAATACCTCGTATGTTTGCTTCCCCCATTCAGACTCCTCATCATCGGTCTAAATGGAAGATGCTCAATGACTATGTACATTCTGCTCAATGCTCTCATCTGACTGTCTAAATTTGTATCTATCTTTGTCCCATGATTATTCTGTATCGCAGATACTCTTTTGATTGTTTTTGATGTATAATCACTGTTGTTTGGAAGCGCTCACATGCTGACATAATCAGCTAGAGAAGAAGCATGGGGGTGGGGGGTAATTGGGTTTGCTTTTCCTTATTGTGTACTTGTTTTGTCTCCTTTGGTGTGTTGTTTCTTTTGTTTGTTGCAAAATGAAAATAAAAGTTTAAAAAAAAAAAAGAAAGAACAGTGTGAAGAGGTAGGGAAGATAGTCATGCATACAGTGAGGTGGTCAGCTTGGTATGGTTACAGCAAGTCTGTTCTGCAAGCTATGTTGTGCAGTGAAGAGGAATAGAAGAGAGAAGATGCAGTGGAGAAGACATTGAAGATCAGAGGTGAAAGAGATGAGACGACTAAGCTTGAAGACAGCAGTGTGAGACCCAGGAAAACACCATTCATCAACACTGAGGCAACTACACTCACCCAATTACTTGACTGGAGCTCTGAGCCTCCTCTTACCTGTACCATGACAACAGCAGAGATCAAGGCATTTCTAAGCAAGCCCATGGTGGTTCCAGACTGGCCATCACACACCCAGTCCATAAAAAGGTGTGTAAAAATGACAACTGAGGCTGCTAGTCATGTGTACAATCCTGGAGGAAACATTATATTAAAGGTAAGATGGTCAGCAGAGAGCTCATGAGCCGAAACAGAAGCAAACAAGATATGGCTTCTTTGCTGGATTTTGTTAAATAACATTAAACTAACTGCATAAATGGCATTTTAAAACAATTATGTAGCTATAGGTGTTGTTCAGACTATTTGTACATTCAAATAAATATTAATCTCCACATATTTCAACTGTGATTTGATGTAGGTAAGACTCACTTTAAGCAGTTTCTGAAGATAGCTTTAGATTCAGCATGCAAAGCTGCATAATTTGGTCAGTAATAGTTTATAAAGTTTGGAAAAATAAAAATCTACTCCTAGAATTGACATGCCCTAATGGGTACATCCCAGCTAGAGTATCATCTAGAAGTAGAGAGAGATCTTAGATTCTCTACAGGGAGAAGAGTTCTAGCAACTGGTAATGGAAGGGGGCCATACTGGATCAGGCACTTCACTTATGAATGGGAAGAATGTTTCTGAAGTTATAGTGGTTAATCATCTAGTATACAGTGATCCAAAAGACTGTCTTGGTGAAAAGCTAGCTAAACTAAATGTTAACAAAGTGATGGAGCTGGGTGGAATACACCAAAGATAATGAAGGAACTTTGGGAACTTATAGTGGCTCCACTGACTGACCTTTTCAATGCTTCTTTAGAGTTGGGCGTTGTCCCTCTCCACAAAAGTAGAAGTTAGGAAGAGGCTGGGAAGAGAAGGATGTTTAAAGAGACCTATGTGGTAAGTAAATTAATGGAAGCACTCCTAAAACAGAAGACTGTGCAGTTTCTGGAATAAAATGGATTGCAGGATACAAGGCAGAATGACTAGCACGAAAAAGGAGGAGATAGTGCCTCTGCATAAGTCTGATGAGAACTCATTTGGAGTGTACTCTACAATTCTGGAGACCAAAAGGATATAACAATAAACACTACCGTTTTAGCTAGAGATCAATAATACAAGAGATGCAAACTTTGACCCACCAATATCTATAGAAATCCCAGGAGCACATCTAAAAGTGAAACCGGTTGTACATTACTTGGGAATAACCCTCAGCCAGCAGCTAACCCTACAACATTATATCAGCAACACCATCAAACGCATCTACCACAAAATAAAAACAGTGCTGCATCTACGACCATTAGTGAGCATTCACGACATCCGCACAGTTTTTCAAGCCCTAGTCTGCCCACACTGGGATTAATGCAGTATCCTACTACTGAATCACACAATTCACCCTTTACAGCTAGTACAAAATACTGCTGCCTGAATCCTCTATGGAGCAGCCAGGACAGATCATCTTTATCTTTGTTTCTGATAAACCGCTTATGCCAAAGCATTAAAGTGGTGAACAACACAAAGGGCTGCAGAAGAGGGAAAAAGAAAGGAATTCCATTATCATATGGAACAGGAGAGAGAGCAGGTAGAAGAGCTAAAAGTAGTAAGAGGAGGATAGGAAGGGGGAGAAGGGGAGAAGGGGGGAAGGGGAGAAAAGAGAGGACCTGAGTGAGTCATGAAGGGGGATTAGTAGCATGAAAAGCTAAACTGAAAAGGTGGGCTTTTAAAGTAGCCTTAAACCTAGTGAAAGAGGTAACCCCAATCCTCAGACACTTACACTGGCTCCCCATAGCAAGTCGCACAAAATACAAGGCCTTGCTTACCATTTTCAAAATCTCACATAGCCTTTCCTCGGTATACATAGTCTTCTTTTTTTTTTTAATTTTGCATTTATCAGTTTACAATACATTCCAAGCATAAACATGTATCACAGTACATAAATAACCACCAAGGAAAAGAAAGCATTGTTATTCGCCTGTAACAGGTGATCTCCGGGAACAGCAGGAATCAGTCTTCATATATGGGTATCATCAGTACAGACAGCCTGTGAAGGAACAATCCCCAGCATCCAATTGGAAAGCTTTTGGGAGAACTCCACTGTGCCTGCACATCTGCCTTCCCACCTTCCCAGGTCCCGCTCTCAGTTGAGTTTGTAGCTGAGAAATAGAGGAAGGAAGAAAGAATTCCCTACAACGCCTAGGGGAGGAGGGTGAGTTGTAAAGAATGATTCCTGCTGTTCCTGGAGATCACCTGCTAAAGGTAAGTAACAATGCTATTTCCAGGAACAAGCAGGAATGCAGCCTTCACATGTGGGACTCACTAGCTCCCAGGTACCAGAATGAGTTGGCAGTAGTGGCATCCCTGAGGCTAAAATATGGAGCCGAGGAAGTGTGGATACAAAGTGATCCCACTGAACTTGATTGCAGCTGGCAAGCGCATGGCCAGGGAAGTCTGGTGCCAGGGAAGTCCGGGACGGAGGGTAGGAGTTGCAGTTAAGTCCTAAAAAGGTGCTGGAGGACAGCCTGGCCAAAGATGGCATCCCAACGGGAGTCCCTGTCAAGATAGTAGTGAGCAGCAAAGGTGTGAATGGAGGATCAGGCAGTTGCACATCAGATTTCATCAATGGAGATGGAATGAAGGTTGGCAATTAAGGTTGTCATGGCTTACAAATTGTGAGCAGTGACGTGGCCCTCGAAGGAAAGTGCCACCTGAACCTAGGCAAAAGAAATGCAATCCACAATCCAGTTGGAGAGGGTGCACATCAACACTAGAAGCCCAAGGTGACTTGGATCAAAGGACATGAACGACAGAGGATTTCCTGAAATTCTTGGTGCTATCCAAGTAGAAAGCCAGAACGCGCTTGTAATCTAGCATGTGTAGTGTTGCCTCATCTCTAGAGGTATGCGGTCTGGGGAAGAAGACTGGTAGCATCACCGATTGGTTGAGATGGAAGGCCAAAACCACCTTCGGATGGGATGGGTGGATGGGTACGGAAAACTACCTTGTCGTGGTGGAACTGGGTGTACAGAGGATCCGACACTAAGGACTGCAGTTCACTGATAGAGCGAGCTGAGGTAAGGGCAATAAAGAACATTACCTTCCAAGAGAGGAATTTTAAAGAAGCAGTGGCTAAAGGCTCAAAAGGAGGCTTTAGAAGCTGCGCTAGGACCATGCTGAGGTCCCAAGCCACTGAAGGTGTTTTGATCGGTGCTTGGATAGCAGGAAACACAAAGCATTGCACCAAGGGTTATGAAGAAATAAGATGCCTGTCCACCGGCCTGTGATAGGCTGAGATGGCACTAAGAAGAACTCTGACTGAGATCTGTCGAGGACAAATGTAGGAGATATTGCAAGAGAAATTCCACCGGGCAGGCAGAGGGGTCAATATGTTTCAGGGTACACCAGAGGGTGAACCTGCGCCATTTGAAGGCATAAGAATGTCTTGTAGATGGCTTGCATGATGCAACTAGATGTTCTTGACCTGTTGCGATAGGTCGAGGTCAGCAAAGATCATGCTTTCAGCAGCCACGCCGTGAGATGGAGGGCTTGTGGTTTGGGATAGAGAAGCATGAGAGAGCAGGTTGGGCGCATGTCCCAGGCTGAGGGGTGAAGTCTGAGCTAGTCAAAGCAGCAGAGGAAACCATGGTTGATGGGGCCAATAAGGGGCTATTAGAATCATGGAGCCCCTGTGGGCCTGCAGTTTGAACAGGGTCTTGGATATTAAGGGGGTGGTTGGAAAAGCATAAAGCAGGCCCCTTTCCCAATTGAGAAAGAAGAAATCTGTCGCCTGACTGTGTAGGGAAGGAAGCCTTGAGCAAAACAGCGGCAGTTGTGCATTCTCCTGGGTGGTGAACAGATCAATTCTGGGGATCCCCCACATGTGGAAGATCCAAGATGCTGTTTCCCGATTTAGAGTCCACTCGTGTGGATGTAGAACGCAGCCGAGTCTGTCTGCAAGGAGACTGAGTTCGCACAGGAGATACCCCACTCTGAGATGGATATGGTCTGCAGTGGAGAAGAACCAGAGACAAAGGGCTTCCTGGCAGAAGGGATAGGAACCCATACCTCCCTGCTTGTCACTTAGAACATGGCCACCTGGTTGTCCGTTCGGACTAAGACATGTTTGCCCAAAAGCTGGGGTTGAAAAACCTGAAGGGCATTCGTGAGAGCATGTAGTTCCAAGAGGTTGATCGGCAACTGAAATTCCTCTTGTGTCCACTGCTCTTGGGTAGCGAGACTGTCCACGTGCTCCCCACTGAAATTTGGAAGCATCCGCTGTTAGGATGCAATGAGGTGGAGGTATCTGAAAAGGTGGGCCTCCGAGTAGGTTTTGAGGGGAGCACCACCACTGAAGGGAGTTGAAAAGAGGAGGAGTGATGCAAATCTCATCTGAGAGATGCACGGTTGCCTGGGTCCATTGAGATGACAGCATCCATTGAGCCTGTCTCATGTGCAGGCAGGAATAAGGGACAACATGGACCATGGAGACCATGTGTCCCAGAAGACATAGCACTTCTTGAGCTATCACGGCACTATGGCTCTCTATAGTGTGGGCCAGCTCGATGAGATGGGCAGAGCAGTCCTGTGGAAGGAAGGCTCAGGCTGACAAATGTCCAGAATTGCTCCAATAAATTCAAGCTGCTGGGATGGGAAAAGGTGCGATTTGGGAAAATTTGCGACTAATCCCAGATTTTGAAGAACAGTAATGGTGCGATGAAGAGATAGTTTTACCTCTTCGAGGGATTCCCCCCTGATTAGCCAGTTGTCTAAGTAGGGGAAGACAAAGATCCCCAAGGCACGAAGGTAGGTGGCAACCACTGCCATGCATTTTTTGAACACTCAGGGTGCAGAGGCTAGCCCAAAAGAGAGTATTTGATATTGGCAATGGGTCTGCTGAATCCAAAAATGAAAATATTTTCAGTATTGAGGGTGGATCAGCAGATGTGTGTATGCCTCCTTGATATCTAGAAAACATAGCCAGTCATTCCTCTGAAGGTATGGCAGAAGAGTAGAGGGAAATCATTTTGAATTTTTCTCGAACAAGGAACTTGTTGAGATCTCTCAGATCTAGAATGGACCAGATCCCTCCTGTCTTCTTGGGGATAAGAAAACAAGGCGAGAAGAAGCCTTTGCCTTCTTGGTCAGGAGGAACTGGTTATACAACCCACTGAGCTAATAGGGTGGCCACCTCGGCAGACAGGAGATTGGCCTGCAGAGGTTTTGCAGGAGGTGATGGGGGGGTAAGCTTTCAAAATGAAGCAAATAGCCCCTTTGAAGAGTCCACTGTTCTGAATTGATGAGGTGCCACCTGTGGGCATAAGAATAGAGTCTGCCTGCTATGTGAATGGGTTGGGAACCCTGCAGAGACAGAGTAACTATGCACTCTAGAAAGCAGTCAAAAAACAGGTGTGGGCTGTGGCTGAGTAGCTGGCTATGGCTTAGGCACCTTAGGCTTCTTAGGCTGTGGGCTCTGTTGCCTCTGCTGTTGCTGCTGAGGTTGACAAGCAGCTGTAGTGGATAAGAAGGATAATATCTCTTCTTTTTAGGATAGAAAGCCTTCTTTGAATTGGTCTTCTCCTAGACGGGGTCTGATGTCTTTTGGGAGAGTCGTTTAAGGATGAGATCATCTGTCTCAATCACTCCAGCCTTCTCTCTCCAACTTTTTCCAAAGAGGTTCTCTGTAGAATAGGGGATATTGGCCAATTTATCTTGAACCAACTACTCAAGATCAGATGCGTGGAGCCAGGCCATTCTGCAAGCACCAATGCACTGCTGAAGCTCTGCTGAAATAAGCAAAGGTATGGTAAGAAACTTGGATGTATTATGATTTTTCCTGTTTAAGGCCAGAAATGCATCACGCTTGTCATCAAGAAAGATAGGAGCAAGGTTCTCCAGATCTCTGGAGATTTCCTTGAGATACATGCCCATGCAGAGCATGTAGGATGTAATCCTAGAAGTGCGCATGCATGTCTGAAAACACCCCCCAAGGCATCGAGAGTTCTGGAGTCCTTGCCTAGTACCATGGAAAAATTATTTTTAGAAGTCTTGATGCAACGCATCGCCGATTCCACTACCACGGAATGGTGTGATAGTTGAGACTTTTGAAAGCCAGGGCATGGTGGAACTTGGTATATGCTATTGAGCCATTTGCTGATAGGTGGAACTGATAGCAGGGCCTCCCAGATATGTAGCATTAGATCCTGCAGGATACGATGTACCGGTAACGCAGCAGCCTCCTTGGGCACCGAGGGGTATTGGAGGATCTCAGATACCTCTGCCCTCGGTTCCATTTCTGATGTCACAGTAATATGCATCGACAGTCTCTTGCTGATGTCGAGGCTCAATACCGATACCGATGATCGGTCAGTACAGTACCAGGAACCTGTTGGGTACCGAAGATGCCTGTCCAAAGCAGACATCGGAGAGAAAAGGCCTTGGAATGAGTCCCATTTTCCCATCTTCCTCCAGCACTTGCCCCATCTTTCCTTTCCATTGCTCCAGGATCTGTCAATCCAAATTACTTTACTAAGGAGCAATAGGATTCAGTCCATCTATCCCATACTGCTCCTCCATCTGTTGAAAGTGCAGCCTACGGGCACCACAAACACTACCATCCTCACCAATGGGACTTCCTGTTGTAGACATCATATCAACAAAAGAAGTCCCACCCGCAAGAATTAAAGGTGTTTGTAGTGCCTGCAGGCTGCACTTTCAACAGATGGAAGAATAGTAAGGAAGAGAAGGACTGACTCCTGCTGCTTTTGTGGTAAGACAGTAGAGACTCAGAGGAACGGGACTGGTGGGAACCTAGTACACAGGTGAAGGCAGCTCCAGAAAAAGACAAGGGGCCTGAAGGAGAGCAGCTGCAACTCAGGTCATATTCTTCTTCCCTGCCGCTTGGCAATGAATAGAATAAAACACTGCAGAGCACCATGGTTCAACTTCTACATTCAGAGCCAGGCAACAGAAGTGTAGCAGAAGACATTCCGATGCACAGTCACTCTTCTCTGCTTGTCACGTGGGATTATGAGTGCCCTGGGGGAAAGGGTATGGAGGATAAGGCGGCAAGCCACAGGCATATGGAGGAGGGGTGTACATGCACATCAGGGGTGCCATGAGGAGGGGAAATGGACGAGGAGAGGAGGAAGACAAAGCACTGGAGAAGAGTGCATGCATGTCAAACCCCACCTTCCCTCTCATCACTTATTATCAACACCCCCACGAACAGACTGAGAAGATCCGCAGCCGCCAATACTCTTGTCGTACCAAAGGAGTACACTAAATGTAACCAAACAACCAGAGACAAGGCCTTCACCTTATTCGCTCCAACTTGCTGGAATAATCTCCCTCCTCATATCCGATCAATAAAAGACCTCTCTCAATTTAGAAAGGCCCTCAAACACTACCTATTCTGTCATCATCTTTTAGGCCCTAACTCTACACCTCCTCCTCCCATCTCACAAATCACTCACACAGCCTCTGACATTCCAACAACATAGTCATAACAGAACACGACCTAGACGCTCTGCACACCCAAAGTTACGACCCAATTTAACTGTAAATTTCCAGAGGTAATATATCTTTCTGTATATAGCTTGTATATAGTTTACCATGTTGTCTCCAAGTTACTGACCCTGTTATAATGTAAGCAAAAGACCCTGTTATAATGTAAGCAAAGGACTGTTCTAATGCGAAATTTGTTATCTGTAAACCGCGCTGATACCAAAGAGCGTGGTATATAAAAACTGTAAAATAAAATAAATAAATAAATAAACCTTGGAGCAGCCAGTTTAGAGAGGAGCTTTTTTTCTTTGTGAGGTCCTGTGCAAATGACATGCTAGCACATGCCTAGGGCTGGCCCTGCTCCTCATATTATCCTCACCTTCTAGAGTATCTACTCTGCAGCTGATTTTGGTATCACCCACAAAGAGGCATACCTTTCCTACCTGACCACCTGCAATATCACTTCCAAAAATTTTAGAACAGAACCAAGGAACAATTCTTGCAGCATGCCACTGGTAACACCACTATCTTCAGAGTGAACTCCATTTACTATTATACTCTGTTGCCTCCCACTTAGCAAGTTTCCTATCCAAGCTGTCACTTTAGGGTCCATCCCAAGGGCATTCAGTTTATTTCTAAATCACTGATGTGAAATTGTGTCAAAGGCCTTGTTGTAATCTAAGCATATGACGTCTGGCATTAAGTAGGTGATCAGAATTGAGACGTCGACATTGGGACGTACATAATTCTAGCAGTATTTTAGAAAGACTCTGACAAATGTACAGTCTTTTCTAAACTATGTATTATGAAATGCAGGAGTGCATGTATATTTGTCGACAATAGAGCCGAAAGAGATTTTACCAATCTGCGCATGTGAAAAATTAACAGAGGTAACTTGACAATTTACACATGCACATTGGTATTTTGTAGTCCTATATATTTAAATGCTGCCAACTACCTAGACAGACTATTATCTTTATCTAATTAATTTCACTTTGGAAGGGGATATAAGCAAAGGGGGGATTAAGGAGGATAACACCCTTAATCCCTCCTCCTGTAAAGACCTGGCAATAATGTCTGTGTCTGCCAGGGAGCAACTATAAATCCAGGTATGGACAATTTTGGACATACACATGCATACCCTGTATGACATGCGGAATACACATATAGATTTTCAGTCCCCCCAGGCCATACCCTAACCATGCTCACAGCACACCCTCTTGCAATTTCTATATATTATGGACATTCACAGGTAAATTTAACTCTCATAGCTTTCTCCAGAAGGTTTTGGTTTTGGTTGTGATTGGTGGTGCTTTTTCCAGATTAATGCTCTTTCCTTATTCCCTGTAGAATTATTTTGGGTTCTCTATAAATAGTTTATTTTGATATCTTTCTCTCCTGTTGTCTTCATATCTTTGCAACTTCTGTGCTTCTGCTATTTTCAATTTATTACTGGAACATATAAATTTCAGGTCTTCTGTTAATGCAGCATGCTTCAGATTGATGTCTTGGATCTTCCTTAATATCTTTGATGATCTTAATCCTTTTATATACCCGTCTATCAGGGATACCTCTGCATGCAATGATTGTATTTTCCTTCAGTGAGCTTTTTCCAAGGAGGAACTGTTATTGTTCTCTTTTTCTTCTGGCCCTGCACTTTAGTTGGTAGTGTTCTTGCAGGAATAATTTTAGCTGCACAATATTGTATTAGATTAATTTTGGTGATGTCAATAAATGGTCCCTTTATACTGGATATGGACTTGTTCGTCTTAATATCATACTTCTAACCTTAGGTGTTACATTTAGCTTGAGTAATCATTCCCTTGTTTGGAACCCAGCATAGTTATCACTTTCCATATGGACTAGGAGTTCTATCTTGAATTCCTCCACCTCCGAGTCTTTCTCCTCCCTTATGTCTTCCTCCTTTTCTTCCTCCTCTTCAGTTAATTTGTTGACCCTTCCTTTATTCAGTTCACTGTCCTGCAGTTCCAGATTTCTCAATTCCCTCTCCCCCTCAACCTCTCTTTCCTTTTCTGTGTCGTCCTTTCTTCTGGTACTCTCACCTAGGTTCCCTCCTCCCTGTATTTCTTTGTCCACGAAATCCCTTAGTTGCTTCAAGATGTTATTCACATACTGCTGGTTTGCAATCATTTGGTTTTGATCTTTGTTGAAGTAGACAAGATTGTGGCTGTGGGACATATCTCCTTAGAAGAACTGACTGAATGAAAACTAGCAGAAAATGGATGATCATTAGGGGCAAAAGATATATTGCTTGTAGTTGTGCAATGAATCTTAAAAAGGTCTAAACTCTCCTGAACATTACTGCAACCCATACTGGATAATGCTCCTTGCACAGGACACACTCATGTACATCCTCTCTAAGGCTTGAAACTCTAGTCCAGACTATTCTGAGTGCCTGATATAGATGCCAAAGGTTTGGTGAAATTTCAGCTGAAATGAGGTACCTAAGTTTTAGGCCAGAAATAACTTAGGAGTCTCTAATGGAGGTACCTAATCTGCCATTCATTCCCCTACATACAGACACTTAAATTAGGCTCCTAGGACTGTAAATCAGCAGAGTACCTAACTTATTTGCAACACCATGGCCTCACCTTTGCCTCTTCCACTTAGGTACCTAATTAACGGGTTTAACACTAATCTATGTTCAAAGGGATAACGTTAGGTGCCTAAAACCTTTAGAAACTGACCAAAGAAACTGTATATCTTAGAATATCCAGCAAATCGATGCTTTTCCATTTTTACCACATATATTCTAAGTCACAACAGGAATGCCTTTATTAGGCCAAACATTTGCACACTGCCATATTTCTCTCTTCTTAATTTGACTTCCATAAAATACTACATGACAATAAATTATTCAAAACAAATAGCTTTTCATCTTCAAAGACACAAATGCATGTGATCTTTTACAGTTATTTACTTCACAGCAAACCAGAATTCTCCCTAAAGCTTACCAGGATAGCCTCAAGGCATATTTCTTAAAATAAAAGTACTAGACCTCTGTATCCCTAAAATTTACATATAAAAGGAATTAATCAACTATTACAGAAGAAGTGTTTCTAAGTGCTCATCTTTTAGAACAACTAAAATTCATCTGGTTATCCATGTTCAGAAATAAAACAAAATACATTATGATGGCAAATTAACATTTACTTTGCACAACAGTGAAATGATGTGTTTGATCGTACTATTGGAGGTGATTCTGTTCTTCAAGGAAGGCATTTAAATCTGATAAATCCACACCTTTTAGATGTACTGGACATTTTAATGGGACTCAGCAGGACAGAGAGGAATAAGCTGTCAGTATAAACCAAGCTTGGATAGATACTGGGTGATAACCTACAGCATTTGCATACAGATTTACTGTTTTCCTTCCTTAAAGGTTAAGGAAAAGAAAAGGCATTTATCTAACCTTTTTTATTGAATATAGTTTACCAAAGATTTAGTTCATTTGTGATCTCCATTGTTATATCAATACATGTAATTATAGACACTGTAATTATAGACACACTGGAAACTGTCTTCATATTATACCAATTTTATTCTATATTTATTTTAAAACGTGTCTATGATCCTCTGCTCTATTTTTGAAGGAAATCAAGATATATTCAGTACAAGATTTAGCTAATCTACAGGGTATTTCTGCATACACTACACCAGTGGTTTCCAAATCTGTCCTGGAGGCTCCCCAGCCAGTTGGGTTTTCAGGATATCCACAATGAACATGCATGAGAGAGATCTGCATACAATGGAGGCAGTGTATGCAAATCTCTCATGCATATTCATTGTGGACAGCCTGGAAACCCAACTGGCTGGGGAGCTTTCAGGACAGGTTTGGGAACCACTGCACTACACTAAAGGCAAGATTTATGCTTACAATTATTAAAAAAAAAAGATACAAAAATCCTTCAAGTTTGTCTGCATGATTTTGAATAGCAAACATTTTCCTGCAAATTTAATTCATTGAAACTTCTGAAAAGGAAAAACCTTTGACAGAAAAATAAACTTGCACAAATGATGCCTAGTTTATATTTACCATTTTCACACAAACGCCTTATAGTGTGTCCTTTACATTCACTTTTTGATGGATGCTTTCTTCTTTCTGAAGTTACATACAAGTAAACCCTTTTAAAAGGCCACACAATTTCAAAACTGTCAACATAACAGAACTTGCAGACTTTTTGTACTGATTCTACTCTGCCTTTGCATCAACAAATCTGACCCCCCAAACTGTATCGTATTAATATGTTTAACTTTCTTACTTCACCTTCATTTTAAATCTTATATATCTGGAACTTCCAGGGCCAGCTTTTAAAAATATAAAATAACATAATACTTGAATCATCTGTAGGTTTGCTCCTGCTGAATTTATGCCTAATTACAGACGTAGACAAGGTGATTTTTTTCTACTATTGCGAAAGGAAGCAGACAAATTAGAAATTGGTTAGATGAGGACTACAAGGCCAATCTTACCCTTTTCTCTATCATGTAGTACCTACTTAATCTTTGATTTTCATAAGTTTAGACTTTTCCAGTTTTCTATAATGTTGCTATTATTCTCCCCACTACTCCAATGAAAGGGAAGTCCATAAATCTATGTATGCCAAAGGTTATGTACATAAAGGTACACATGGTGCCAAGAAGGTGTGAAGCTTTACGTGACTCACATGTACTGTAGTTGTGTTCATGGCTGAAGGTTGGATGGAGAACACAATATGTACCCCTGTACTAACTGCAAAGTGTTGTCCCTGCCCACTCTCCCCGCCCCCTAACTTTCCCATTCCCTGTCCAATCACGTGATGTACAGTTACTGTGGGAATTTATTTTATTTATTTATTTAAAAGGATTTAATATACCGCTTTATCTTTAAATCAAAGTGGTTAGCACATCAAACAATCAAGAGTGGGAGGGTGAATACATGCAGTGGATACATTGACTTGTGTGGTGTGGGTGAGCAGTGTGATTGATTAACTGGTGAGCTATATACATTGTGAATTATGAACAGGGACTATATACATTGTGAGCTATGAATAGGGGCTATATACAGGTAGCAGGGAGTTATATACATTGTGAACTATGAACTGGGGTTGTATACAAGTAGCAGGGGGAATTAATGCACAATAACCATCATGGCAGCACAATAACCATTACAGTAGCCCCACATTAACTGTGTGAACTAAAAAGCACATTAGCTGCTTAGCGCACTTTAGTAAAAGGGTCACTTAGGTCATTGGTATTTGATTTGGGGGAGGCATATTCAAAGCGTTTTAGTGATTAACAGATGAGAGTTGGTGTGTCAGGCTGCATCTCTGGTCCTATTCAAATCCAGGCTAAATAAATCACCTCTTTGAGGCTGCTTTTGAATCCTGTTTATCATCCATGTGTGATAAGATCATCTCCACTTCCCTCTCTGTTGTGTTTCTGTCTTGCATAGATTGTAAGTTCGATTGAGAAGGGACTGTCTCCCATGTACAGTGCCTTTTAGTGCAATACAAACCATACGTAGTAGTAGTAGTGGTAGTGTTCACAGAAGGGCCAGGAATAGTACCTCAGAAAATAAACCCACAAATCGAAATAGAACTTTAACAATTTTCATAAGATTGTTATCATGAGGAGCTAACAAAAACTAAAAAATAGACAAAGTGATGGGGCCGAACAGGATTCATCCAGAGGTACTGAAAGAATTTAGGGGGTATTAACAGCTCCTCCAGCTAAGGTGGTTCCTTCCACAAAAGCAGAAGAAAGGAAGAAGTTGGTAATCACCAACCAATTATTCCGACCTCTGTAGTGAGTAAATTAATGGAAATGCTTCTAAAACAAAGGATGGTCTCTGGAATCCAAGGGATTTCAGGATGCAAGACAGCATAGCTTTACTAAAGGTAGGTCTTGTCAGGCAAATCTGATTGATCTCTAACTGCGAGTCCAGAGATTGGATCAGGGGATGAGTGCTAGATATGACATACTTAGATTTTAGTGAGGCCTTGGACACCATTCTGCATCAGAGAACTATAAATAAACTGACCGTCCTTGGGATGTGGAAGAGCTGTCAGGTAAGGTTTGCTTCTCTGCAGATGATACCAAAACTGCAATGGGTAGACATCCGGGAAGGAGTAGATCAGGGCCGTACCGAGACTAAAATGCGCCCTGTGCAACTTGCACATCGGGCATGCGCCCCCCCCCCTCCCGCACCTCCATTTAGACACTTTATGGGGGTGCAGGAGGGGGGGCGCGTGCCCAATCTGCAAGTCGCCGGCACGCTATGCAGGTCTGGTCCCTCCCAGAGAGACCAGACCTGCTTAGTGTGCCGGCGTGAAGACTTAAAGGGCGCATTTTGCCTCTTTGCTGCTGCCTGCCACCGAAAAAGTGGCAGCGGCAGGCAACGGCAGAGAGCCGAAATGCACCCTTTAAGTCTTTGCGCCCTGTGCGGCTGCACCGCTCGCACAGGGCTCGGTATGGTCCTGGAGTAGATAACCTGAGAGGGATCTAGTGAAGCTTTTAGAATGGTTGAGAAATGGGCAGTTGAGATTTAATGCTAAAAAATGCAGGATCATGCATTTGGGCTGCAAAAACTCAAAGGAGTGGTAAGGAATATGGGTGAAGGACTTCTGTCCATGAAAAAAAGAGCGGGATCTGGGGAGTGATAGCTTCTGATGATCTTAAGGTGGCTAAGCAGGTAGAAAAGCAATGGAAAAGCCAGAAGGATGCTTATGTGCATAATGAGAGGAATGGCCAGCAGGAAGAGACCTCATTTGGAGCATTGTGCGCAATTCTGGAGACTACACCTTCAAAAGGATATAAAACAGAATGGAGTCTGTGTAGAGAGTGGTTACCAAAATAGTCAGTGGTCTTCTTCATAACACACACGGAAACACACTAAAAGATTTCAATATGCATACTTTGGAAGAAAGGAGGAAGAAGGGAGACATGATAGAAATGTTAAAATACCTCTATGGCACAAATGACCAGAAGAGTCACTTTCAATTGAAAGAAAACTCTGCAATGAGAGGGCATAGGATGAAGGTGTAAATGGATACAATCAAGAGTAATTTGAGGAAATATTTCTTTATAGAAAGCGTGATAGATGCATGGAATAGTCTCCCAGTGGAGGTAGCAGAGACAAGAATTGTACCTGAATTCAAGAAATCATGGGGCAAACACAGAGGATCTTTAAAGAGAAAAAGAGGACTGTAAACCTTAGTAGTTGGTATGGAAGGGCAGATTGGATAGGCCATTTGGTGTTATCTGACATCATTTTTCTATGTTTCTTTGAAGACACAAAACCCTTCACTCCCTGAACCCCTTGCAGGCAACTACTGGGGGTTTCCATAGTGGATAGGGGGGGGGGGAGGGAGAAGGAGCAATCCCTAGAGGCCCCAGCCCTCCAGTGGCTGTGTTCAAAATGGTACCATCAAACCCTAGAAGTAGATTCATTGTACTTCTGCTAGATGTCAAGCTGCCAACATGCAATAATGCACAAAAAGGAAAGGAAGCAACAAAATATGCAGAGGAAAAATATAATGCTACTCCAGAAACAGAAACATGATGGCAGATAAAGACCATACAGTCAATTCAGTGTGCCTTTCCATACCAACTACTAAGCCAGAGCTCAACAAACCTCAGGCGCCATGTCGCCAAGCAACAAAAAATAATTCGGACCTGGAGCCTGGGATGGGAATGTCTACCGGTGGGGATTCCATCCCCCATGGGCAGAAGTGCTTCCAAAGACCACGATTGCAGCCAGGACAGGCTCTGGCTGCCTTCGGGGATCCCATCTCCCTTGGATAGAAAAGTGTTGAAGGCTGCAATCACAGCCCAGATGCAAAATGTCAGTCTGTGGCAGATGGGATTCCCATGAGCAGACAGCTTGCATCTGGGCTACGATTGCAGCTTTCCTCTTCCCTTCTGCCTGTGGGAGATCAGATCCCCATGGGCAGAACAGGAGAGGAGGGCCACAGTCACTGCCTAGAAGGCAGCAGGTTGCCCACAGGGATCCCTTCTCCTGGTGGAAAATGAGGAGAATCAGTCGGGCCTGCAATTTAAAAAAAAAAAAAAAAAAAGTTAGACGCAAGGGAGGGGACTACAAAATTTTATAGGGCCAAAAACCTTTTTAAAAAAGGAGCCCTGGTTGGCCTGCAATTGAACAAAAAAAAAAGTTAGAAGAGGAAAACTACAAAATTTTAAAAGGCCAGTAACTTAAAAAAAAAAAAAAAAAAAAAGAGGACGGGGAAATGGAGGGCAAGGGGGTGAAAGTGCTAGGGTGGAAGGGAAAGGCAAAGAGTATGGAAGGGAATAGAGAGTGGGGAGGAGTTTGAGTGGGTAGGAGGAGTGCAAGGTTAAAGGGATGAATGCATGATGCCTATTTACAAAAAGATGCATTCTCCTCTCCCACACAAGCACCCTACACCACACACTTATATATACACGTAGCTCAACTCCACTGCATACACACGTGCACACACAGGAACCTCACTTCCGCACTGCAGAAACAGAAGCTCCCCAGCTCTTCAGCACACACACAGATGCACTGCAGCCCTGAACCCCACTCACACAAAGGCACCCACCACCACATTCCACGCACAGACTGACTCACCACCATTGCACTACACACTCACACATACACATGCTATCTGCAGCTAGAGCTGTTGTTATCTAAAGATGACGCATGGTGTAGGAACTCCGACATTGGTCTCTCAAGACTTGAGAATGAGACCAGTGCTAGAGAACCAGAGGAGGGCAAGAGGAGGTGATGAGCACTGGCTCCTAAGATTATTGCCTGGCTCCTAAATCTCCAACAAATTTGTCAAGACCTGTACTAAGCTCTACAGTCCCTTTTTCTCCTTTAGAGATCTTCTGTTTGTCCCATGCTTTCTTAACACATAAGTAGTTAAGGAGAGGCAAACTGAAACCTAAGGACAGGGGTCTCCAAATCCAGTCCTGAAGGACTGCAAACAAGTCAGGTTTTCAGGATCTCTCTAATAAATATGCATGAGATTAATGCAAATACAATGGGGGCAGTGCATGTAAATATCTCTCATGCATATGCATTAGGTATATCCCAAAAACCTGGCAGGATTGCAGCCATCCCGGATAGGTTTGGAGATCCCTGCCTAAGGATGACAGATTGATATTTGTAGCCCAGGGCAGTGGATAATAAATGAAATGGTTTACATCAAACATATGGCAAAACAGACGTATGTAGATTTTACCCGTGGACCTAACCTTAGGGATCTAGTGGTTCATTCTACCACCGAGTTGGATCGACCCGTCACCTCCCTCATGGGATGCTTGCCACACGAGTTGTGGTCAATGTCAATTTTGTGAATCTACCTTACCTGGACATGAATGGACATATCCGGTCAGCGGTTCGTTCGGAAATGGGACACTGATTGCAGCTCCACACATGTGGCGTACCTACTACGGTGCCCATGTCCGCTGGTTTATGTTGGTAGAACCTCTAGAATGATTAAGGTTCGCCTTGGTGAGCATGCCTCCCGGGTCCGGAATAAAACGTTAACAGCTCCAATAGTTGATCATTGTGTAACCCACAACCATGAGTCCTCCCAATTATCTTGGACAGTCATTGATCACGTTCCCCATGATCCTCGAGGAGGTGATCGCATTGCTGTATTGCAACGTCGTGAGCAGTCTTGGATTTTTCGGCTAAATACGGTGGCCCCTTCTGGACTGAATAAGGAGATTGATTGGACGAGCTTGTCTTAGACATCATCCATGACACGATAGGGTTCCCCTGTTTCAGTGGGGAATCCCTGTGGCTGGATTGGACCTCTGTCTGTGAGTGATAGTTGCTTTTAGCCAATCGGAAGATCCCTCCTGTAGAATATATCGAGTGGCACACACTCGGCGTTTTTTGGCGATCAGCACGGAAATTAAAGGATTGCGCTTGAAACAGGGAGCACTACCCGAAACGTGCACGTCGCGCCTTCTTCATTTGACACAGTGCTGTGCTTTGAGTTGCTGGAGTTAGCACTGAACATCGCTACTCAGTTATCGGGGTTTTAAGCTAAGTCTCTTTATACATGTTTGTTCTCTTAAAAAAATGGATGGTGCCATCTGGTGTGGTTTGACTACAATTCTAACCTCCCCTGGCCCCCACCGACAAAAAGAATATTTAATTTAACATTCTATTTCTTAGGGTGGGAATTAGTAGGTGGTTTGTTGTTTTAAGTGATTTTTGTACTACTTACATTGGGGGGGTTTTGCATTATTGGTATGTAGATTTTGTGCAAAAGAGCTGGAAATGGTTACTCATCTTGTAGCTGGCTGCGAAGTTCTGATGGCAGAAAATGTCTATACTGAAAGGCACAATAAGGTTGCATATCTTTTCTACTGAAAACTGTAAACATTACAAAATCATTGTACTGGAAAACCACTGGAATCATGATCCTCTGACAATCATGGAGAATGAAGAGGTTATTATCACCTGGGCTAGGGGTCTCCAAGTCCGGTCCTGGAAGGCCACAACCAGTCAGGTTTTCAGGAAGTCCCTAATGAATATGCATGAAATAAATTTGAATACAATGGGGGCAGTGCAGTGCCATTCCTATTGGCATAAAGTTTGATGCAAAAAAAACCAGACATAATGATGGAGAAAACACGAGAATGGCATAATAGATGTGTGTGATAGGGTATATAGGGAGTGGAGGAGTGGCCTAGTGGTTTGGGCAAGGTACTTCAGGCCGGAAGGTCGGGGGTTTCAAATCCCACTAGAGCAGTGGTTCTCAACCTTTTTTGTACCGTGACCCCTTTTACCGTTGGTCAACTTGTGGTGACCCCCAATGATAAAATCAAATGCATCTCTCTTCCTTTACCGTTAACGCATTGTCGCTGTAATCATTTGTTGAATTATTAATATATTATAGGCCTTTGCAATATGTTTTTATTTATAAAATACTTATTTAAATAATCAAAACAACAAGTAACAATATTTGATTTCAAAATTATGATGATTTTGTAGTCAAATCACTAATATGAAATAAAATTATTTTTTCTACCTTTGTTGTCTGACCAATTTATTCTCTGATCATGCTGGTCCCGATCTGAGGCTTCTGCTTTCCTGTCTTCTCTTAGCTCTCTTTCTGTGGTCTATGGTCCATCTGCCAGTTCTTATCTCTTTTGTTTTCTTCACTTCTTTCCATCAGCCTATTTCCAGTCCCAGTAACCCTCCCCAGTATCAGCCCCTTTCCAGTCCTCACTCCCAGTACCTTCCAATGTCAACTTGCATTCCCATGACTGCCACTGGTGTCCATTCCCTTCTAGTCCCCCTCCTTCCCCACTGATCAGTCCCTTCTAGTACAAATACCATGGCAGCCCCTCTCAGATCCACTCCCTTTCAGTTCCATGCTCCCATCCCCTTGTATCAGCCCACTTGTAGCCTTAGCCCCCAGTTTTCTTCCAGGGTCAGCAGCTCTATCCTCCCCTCCCCACAATCAGCCCATTCCCAGTCAAAGCCCCTAATCAGCTCACTTCTAGTGCTAATCCCCCTCAACCCCATTACCAGTCCTACCCCCCCCCCCTAATCAGCCCAATACCAGTCCTACCCCCCATCAGCTCATTTCCAGTGCTAGTCCCCCCCTCAACCCCATTACCAGTGCTAGGCTCCCCTAATCAGCCCATTTCCAGTCCTAACCTCACTGATCAGCTCATTTCCAATGCTAGACCCCCATCAGTCCAGTCCTACCCCCCCTTGATAAGTCCATTCCCAGTCCTAGCCTTCCCTAATCAACCCATTACCATTCGTAGCCCCCCCATCTGCCCATTACCAGTGCTAGCACCCCCATCAGCCCATTATAATCCTAACCCGCACTGTCTCTCGCCTCTGTCCAGCATTTATCCCATCTGTCCAGTATGTCCCCATGTCTCTCCCCTTTGTCCATGCCAGCCTACTCCCTCCATGTCAGCCCCCCTCCCTCCATCCATCCATCCATATCAGCCCCCTCCCTCCCTCCCTCCATGTCAGCCCCCATCCTTCCATCCGTCCATGTCAGCCCCCCTCCCTCCATCCATCCCTCCATGTCAGCCCCCATCCTTCCATCCGTCCATGTCAGCCCCCCCCCTCCCTCCCTCCCTGTCAGCCCCCATCCCTCCCTCCCTCCCTGTCAGCCCCCTCCCTCCCTCGCTGTCAGCCCCCATCCTTCCATCTGTCCATGTCAGTCCCCTCCCTCCATCCATCCATCCATCCACCTCAGCCCCCTCCCTCCCTCCATGTCAGCCCCCATCCTTCCATCCGTCCATGTCAGCCCCCCTCCCTCCCTCCCTCCATGTCAGCCCCATCCTTCCATCTGTCCATGTCAGCCCCCCTCCCTCCCTCCTCCCTCCATGTCAGCCCCATCCTTCCATCTGTCCATGTCAGCCCCCTCCCTCCATCCATCCATCCATCCATATCAGCCCCCATCCTTCCATCTGTCCATGTCAGCCCCCTCCCTCCATCCCTCCCTCCCTCCATGTCAGCCCCATCCTTCCATCTGTCCATGTCAGCCCCCCTCCCTCCATGTCAGCCCCCCCTCTGTAGATGTCAGCCGTGTTGCAGGTTGTCTGCCTCCCTTCTAATGCAGCCGCGGCTCTCTGCCTCTTAGGGAACCGCGGCTGTACCTGTAAACTCTTTGCGGAGCCCTTCCTGTCTCGATGGGCTCCATGCAGCATTGTCCTGCCTCCACAGGAAGTTGTTTACAACTTCCTTTGGAGGCGGGACAATGCTGCACGGAGCCCGTCGAGACAGGAAGGGCTCCGCAACGATTTTACAAGTACAGCCGCGGTTCCCTAAGAGGCAGGGAGCCGCGGCTGCAGAAGAAGGCGGTGAGTTTGCCGGAGTTTGCTGCTGCCGAGAAGCGGACTCGGCAGCGGCAGCAACTTGTGCACATCTTAATTTTTTTTTTTAAAACTTGGTGGAGGCTAAGCGACCCCCGCTAAATCCTGTGGCGACCCCCGTGGGGGTCGCGACCCACAGGTTGAGAACCGCTGCACTAGAGGATAGCAACCTTGGGCTGGAAGGACTGGCGTTTCTAGTCCCACAGGTGCTCCTTGTGGTCTTGGGCAAGCCACTTAACCCTCCATAGCCCATGTTCCCTGTAAAATAGTTATCTCCAAGTTATAATACCCTGTTCAATGTAATTTCAGTTTGTTAAATGTAAACCGCACTGATGCAGAATAGCGTGGTATATAAGAGAATGTAAATAAATAAATATATAGACAAGATCACCAGGTTCTCCTAAAGGGATAGCAGCCCAACTACCCTTAAATGGAGCACAACTAAAGAACTTTGGACCTGGGGTTCTAGGTAAGGCAAAGAGGCCCTGGAAAAGGAGGAACAAGGCACCAGAAGTATGTTCAAACTGTTCATATGTGAACTAATTCTATATTGTTTTGTGAAGCCTGAAACAGGTGAGAATGTCTTTTGTTCCGAGTCTGGGTTCCACCGGCTTATTTTTTGTGAAACAAGGGGCTTTGCCACCAGCACAGAATCCAGGCTGTTCACATACACTGTTACAAAGTTCCTACGCCAAGTGATTATTCTGTGAATCAAGTGGAGAAAGAAACGTAGTAAGAGCCCAAGAAAATGTAGTACATAGAGAGAAATATTTCTCATTGTATTGGGTGCCACAGGCTTGATTTTCAAGTACACCTTGATAGGTTCTCTATGCACATTATATCCCATGAATTCCAAAAGGAAGCTCTTGGTGGCACTATACAGATACTACAGCAAGCATTAAGAGTAAATTCGAGAGCCTGATAATCATACGCCATATACCAAACTTAGGAGAAATATTCATCATTGTCATAGAATGTGAAAACTAACCCATTTGGAGACATTACACTCCCAAGAGAAATGGTCAACAAAACAGAAACGAACATGCTTTCCTGCAACAGTTTCTTTTTAATCGGTGCTCCACACGCGGTTGCAGTAACTAACACTTGATCGGTATTGTATTGCACTGGATGATTAGCCTGCCAGGTACCCTGAAGAATCTGTTACTGATCACTCAGTTACTGCAAGAGCAGGTTCTTTTTTTTTTGGGGGGGGGGGGTTACATTTTAATTAATTGGAACCATTATATAATAAAAACTTGCATGCTGATATTAAGCCTGTGGCAGTCAGAGTTTTGTTTGTTTTTTATACTGGCCACCATGGGTAAAAATATCCAGAATTCAGCAGCAGCGCCTGGTGCTGAATATCTGAATACTTAGAGCGAGCGGCTGATACTATCCAGATAGTGGCAATATATCTCTACTATTCAGACAGCAATGGGGACAGCTATTTTGCTAGGTTATCAGGATTGTAGACCTGAAAAGTGCTGCTATTTGGATGACTCATGTCTCCTTCCCAGAATTCCCTGGCACTGACTGGATAGAGTTGAGGCAATATGTAAAAATATCCAATGGCACTACTGATATAGTGCAGCGGAACATTTCTTTCTGCCAGACTTATCCAGGTACCACATGCTTCTTCCTGGATAAGTCTCTTTCAATATTGGGCCACTTTATTCTTTTTTTTTTCCATATAGTGTAAATATTAGCAAGTTTTCAATATTCTCGAAATTCACGTTTATTTAAAGCATCAGAAGTTTGTTCATGTGCTAAAAGCCCTTTGAGATCCATGTGTCAGAGCATCTTACTAGCACATTAAAATTGGATGAGCCTAAAATCTTCCAACAGTGCAATGCAAGAGAAGGTAACACAGTGATCTTTGCTTTTCACTAAATCTGCACTAATTATTCTATTTTGCTGGAGGGAACGTATGGTTTTCTCTACAGGTAACCCACCCACTGATATTTCTGCCTAATAATGTTGCCTTTTTAAGATTTACTATAGAGGAGCTTTCCCTACATAGTCTTCAACAGTCCTGGTGAACCAAACTATTTTACATTCAGAAAGAAACGTGCCGAATCTCTCAAAGAGGCTGCAGAATAGGAAGTAGCAGGAAATACAGCCTTAATGGCTTCAGATTGAACAGTATGAAATTACATCTGTCACAGATGCACATTAAATTGTAATGCAGATACTTCTACTAAGTGCAAAAATAGTTATTTTGATGAAAATATTGATATTTTTGAAGTGCAGATAAAACTACTGAAATAAAAAATAAACAGCACTACAGTAAACTGTTTTGGATTTTTGATAGCCGATTTAGCAATATTGCTTAACCCATTTCACAGGAGAAACAATAAAATGTAAACCACATCCATTTTACCAGAACATTTTACTGTAGTCCATCATTCAAAATATTCTTTTCTATGAAATTCTGATGTCTCTCCAGACTCCATCAAAACACTCAATGGATAATTTACAATTGATAATATCATATTTACTAAGGACATCAACTACTACATCGGAGCAGTCACACAAGTCTGTAAGAAAAAAGGCTTTGCTTTTCATGCAAAGATAAAAATTAAATCTCCTCACACTGTAGGTCATCAACAAAGCTTTCAATAGTGAAACAAGAAAAATATTTTTTACGATATTTTATCATGTTGTCCTCATAACTGGCCATAAGACGGTATTGAAAACACCACATACGAAATCATAAACCTTTCCGTTTGTTTAATATATCTTTTTTATAAGGAGAGAAAAAAAACGTATGAAAAATCCCTAATCTAAATATAATATGTAGAGATTTCTTTCAGCAGTTTTGCCGATATAAAAAACGAGAGCTTCCTTTCATTGTTAACAAGCCCTGAGGGCTATATAAATCTCATGTAATAAACTCTAATATGTGACATTTATTTTTCATATACACTATCAGCATCACAATTCATGTGAGAGACAAGGTAGTTACTTACCTGTAGCAGGTGTTCTCCGTGGACAGCAAGAATAAGTCCTCATGTATGGGTGAGGTCCTCTGGCAGAGCTCACGCGGGAACTCTCCCCAGCTCGTATTGGAAGCTTTTGGGAGGCTCTATAAAGCCTGTGCACGTCCTTCCTGCCTGCTGCTGCAGCACCATCTTAAACCAGTTTTACAGCATAGCAGTAGCAGAATACAGCTCCTCGGGGAGGTAGGAGAGTTGTGAACACTTATTCCTGCTGTCCAAGTAGAACACCTGCTACAGGTGAGTAACTACCTGTTCTTCATGGACAAGCAGGAATGAAGTCCTCATGTATTGGACTCCCTAGCTACAGGCTACCGAAAATCCATGAGAATCCAGGCAAACCCAACTAGAGCAACCAGTCTGTCTACTTACTGGCAAAATGTCTTAGGAATTTGAGATCTCTTCCTCCTTTTTTTTTGGTAGCCTGGACAGAATAGAATAGGCCTAGAGGGGATGGAGTCAGATTCTAATCCCCAAACAGATTCCAAAGTACAGATTGGCCCAAATTGCTGTGCATCGGGAATCCCCATCTAGACTAGTGAGATGTGAATGTGTGGACAGAAGACTACGTTGTAGCCCTGCAGATCTCTTCCATGGAGACCAAGCACAGGTTTGCCACTGATGCAGCCATAGCTCTGACATTGTGAGCTATGACCTGACCATAAGCCTCAGGACTTCCTAGGCATAAGTGAAAGAAATGCAGTCTGCTAACCAAATTGAAAGGGAGCTTTTGGAAACAGCAGTCCCCTAGCTTCTTCAAGCAGCAGCACACTGCGGATCACGTGGGCGATCGGCCCTTTAAATCTAAGGGCGCCATCGGGCATGCCGGAGATCCATGCGGGCAGTCGGCCCTTCTTCAAGCGGCAGCACGCCGCGGATCACGTGGGCGATCAGCCCTTTAAATCGGAGGGCACCATCAGGCGCGCCCGCATCTGGCGGGCCCGCGCCTGAGGGCCTCACCAGAGGGCCCTTGGGTATGGCCCTTAGACAGGGACCACAAGCGGGAGCCTGTACACCCAGCACTAGGAAGTATCAAAGAGATGAGGTGTTGAGAGACGTTTGGTTCTCCTCATCTACTGACCCCAACCAGCTCCCATACAAAGCCCTCCAGGTCCAGCTGGTGAAGAAGGCAAGAGAGGAGCCCAGGATGAACCAGACACTGGTAGGCCACTTGGTCCTCCAGGAGTAAGAGCTCTAAATTATTTTGATTGCCTTCCTCTGAAATCGGAAACCCCCCGCTCCCCATCACAAGGCCCTATCTGGGCAAGACGAGGGATCATCAATTCTTGGCGTGGCCCTTAGGCGGGGTCCACAGGCGCCCTTGGCTCCACCTAACCAACGCAGCACCAACTGATCACCTGGGTAGCTGCTGCAGCGTCAATGAGCCGAGTAGGTAGAGATGCTCCTCCTGTTCGTCCCCCATGGCCCCACCATCACCCACGCGAAGTAGGCACTCCCCAGTCTGCTCCACTCCTACCCCATTGCTACTCACAGCCTCCTGTCTCCACTGCTACCCTCAGCTACCTCATTACTGCTACCGCATTGCCCGCAACTTCCTTCGCTGCACAGCCTTAGACTCCACTGCTACCCCACTATCTCATTATTGCTGCCTCTCTGCCTGCAACTAAATTTACTGCACAGCCTCTCTGCTATTCATTACTTATACTGTATCATATGCTGCATAATTTCATTGCCTATACTGTATCATATGCCGCATAATGTGTCGACCCCACTACCTCACTGCTTATACCTCATTGCTTGTAATGTAACATACATTGCTGCATAGTACATTGCTGCCTCATTGCTTGTAGGTTGTTACCATCTGCTGCTTGCCTGGATATTGCTTACATTGAATTTGCTATCCATTGCTTACATTGATCCTTGCTGCCCAGGCTATAGCCTTAAATTTAACCTGCCACCTCATTGCTTGTTGGTTACCATCTGCTGCTTGCCTGGACATTGCTTACATTGAATTTGTTATCCATTGCTTACATTGATCCTTCCTGCACAAGCTATAGTCTCCCCACTACCACTGCTTGTATTATAACCTATAGATACTTTAGCCCTCCTCATTGCTGTAAGTGAACATTCACTGCATAGCCCCCACTACTCCTCTTCTATGGCCCCACATCTCATTGTCCTTCTCTTCCTCATACTCCCCAACTGCCTCCCCTCCCACCAGCACCCACTCCTCTCCCCCCTACGCTCCCTCCACCTTCCTCACTTCTCCCTCCATTCTGTCTTCTCACCTAGCATCAACTCTTGAGCTTCATCACACCCTCCCCCTCATTCAACCAAATCCCCTCGCTTTAAGGCAACCTCACCCTCGCTTCCCCCGCACTGCCTCCCCTTTACCCCGCTCTACTACTCCTCCTCCTTCTTCTCTCATCAGGTAATAACAACCCCAACCCTGGCCCCCCTCGATTTCTTTCTCACTGTAAGAAGAGTTCCTCATGTACCTTATCCAATCTCATCCATATCCCTCTCCTTCCCCCTTCCACCCTCCCTCACTCATGCCCCAATCACTCATCCAAAATTATCAACCCCAACCCTATCCCCCCTTAGCATTCTATCTCACTCAAAAAAAGAGATCCTCACGTTACCTATCTAATATCATCAAGACCCCCCTTCATGCCCCCTCCTCTTCCCCTCCCTCATGTCCCTCAGGGAGGGCACACTCATCCAGAGACACTCACCCATTCCCCGGCCCCTCTAGATCTTTGTACTACTCTGGAAATAGATCCTCACGTAACGGCCCCCCTAGACCTCTGCCTTACTCTCGTAAGAAATCCTCACGTAACTTGTCCAACCTCATCCATATCCCTCTCCTTTCCCCCTCCACTCTTCCATTCTCATGTGCACTGTGGAACGCTTGCTCGGTTTCTAACAAACTTCCTTTTACTCACGATCTCTATCTCTAACGCGCTACACCTTCTTGCCCTGAGACCTGGCTCCTCCCTGACGATACCGCATCCACTGCTGCTCTCTGCCACGGGGGCTACCAGTTCACCCATACACCTCGGTCCACTAGCCGCGGTGGTGGTGTTGGGCTTCTACTTTCTCCCTCTTGCCAATTCCAACCCCTCCTGCTGCCTCAGTCTCACTCCTCCCTCTCTTTCGAAGTCCACTCCATTCGCCTTTCCACACCACTTCCCCTACGAGTAGCTGTTATCTATTGTCCACCCAACAAATCCAAATCGACCTTTCTTACTGACTTTGACTCTTGGCTTTCCGTCTTTATGGATCCCTCTTCCCCCACCCTTATTCTTGGCGATTTTAACATTCACATCGATAACCCCTCCGATCTCCATGCTTTAAAGTTCCTCGCCCTCACCTCCTCATTCAGCCTCCAACTCTACTCCACTGCCCCCACCCACCTGCATGGCCACTGCCTTGACCTGATACTCTTCTCCAATTCCTCTCCCTCAAACCTCCACAACTCAATCCTTCCCTAATCAGACCATCACCTTTTAACCTTTAATCTTCAGCTTCCGCTGTCTCCCACTCGTTCTGTCTCCCCCAACCTATTTAGAAACCTTCATAATATTGATCCCTTGACTCTCTCCTCCACCATTTCTCCATCCCTTTCCTCCATAATCTCCTCCAAATCCGTTGACGAAGCAGTTTCCTCTTATAATGCTGCACTATTCTCGGCTCTTGACACTCTTGCCCCACTCACCCCACGCCCTGTCAAGCGATCTACTCCCCAGCCATGGCTCTCATCTACAACCCGCTATTTACGCATCTGTGCCTGTTCTGCTGAACGTGCTTGGACCAAATCCCGCTCCCCTGAAGACCTTCTACACTTCAAATTTATGCTTGGCTCCTTCCAGTCAGCCATAGCACTTGCCAAACAAGAATACTACATCCATCTGACTAACTCCCTTGCCTCCGATCCTCGCCGCCTCTTTAATACTCTCAATTCTCTCCTCAAGATGCCCCCACCCCCGGTCCTACCCTCCCTTTCTGCCCAAACCCTAGCCGACTACTTCCACGACAAAATTCACTAGCTCACCCTCCAATTCCCCACTTCCTCATCTACCTCTCCTCAATTCTCCCCCCCCCCCCATCCTTACTTCCTCTGCTACCCTCTCCTCCTTCTCTATTATCTCTGAAGAGGAAACCACATTCCTTCTTTCCTCCTCCAAACCCACCACCTGTTCCACTGACCCCATCCCCACCCATCTCCTACACCCCATCTCCCCTACCATTGCCCCCCCATCTCTCACATTCTAAACCTTTCACTATCCACTGCAACTGTCCCCGTAGACTTCAAACATGCCATTGTCACACCTCTCCTCAAGAAACCCTCTCTTGATCCCACCTGTCCTAACTATCGACCCATCTCCCTCCTTCCCTTCATATCTAAACTACTAGAACGGGAAGTCCATCGCCGCTGCTTCGACTTCCTCACCTCCCAGGCCCTCCTGGACCCACTACAATCCAGCTTCCGTCCCCAACACTCCACTGAAATGGATCTTACAAAAGTGTTCAATGACTTGTTCCTGGCTAAATCTAAGGGCCTTTACTCAGTCCTCATCCTTCTTGACCTCTCCGCTGCCTTTGACACTGTTGACCACAATCTTCTCCTCACCACCCTCTCCTTGCTTGGTTTCAAGGGCTACGTACTATCCTGGTTCTCCTCCTGCCTCTCCCATCGCTCCTTTAGTGTGTGCTCTGGTGGATCCTCTTCTTCTCCTACCCTACTCCATGTTGGTGTGCCCCAAGGATCTGTCTTGGGGCCCCTCCTTTTCTCCCTCTATACCCAATCCCTTCGCACTCTTATCTCCTCCCATGGCTTTCAGTACCATCTCTATGCCGATGACTCCCAAATTTACCTCTCTACACCTAATATCTCTCCGTCAATCAAGACCAGGAACTCTGCCTGCCTTTCTGAGATCGCTGCCTGGATGTCTCACCGCCGCTTGAAGCTGAACATGGCCAAGACTGAACTCCTTGTCTTTCCCCCCAACTCCTCCCCTCCTTTTCCCCCCAACTCCTCCCCTCCTTTTCCCCCCAACTCCTCCCCTCCTTTTCCCCCCTTCTCACTCTCCATGGATGGTTCTACGATCCTTCCTGTTCCCTCGGCCCACAACCTGGGGGTTACCTTTGACTCCTCTCTCTCCTTTCTCCACACATATCCAGCACGAAGCTAAGACCTGCTGCTTCTTTCTCTACAACATTAGCAAGATCCGCCCCTTCTTTTCTGAACACACTACCAAAATGCTTATCCACTCCTTAATCTCCTCTCGCCTTGACTACTGCAACCTACTCCTTGCTGGTCTTCCCGCTAGCCATCTCCTTCCCCTTCAATCTATACAAAATCATGCTGCTCGACTAATCTTCCGTCAGCCTCGCCATGCCCACATTATTCCTCTTCTCAAGTCGCTTCACTGGTTCCCTGTCCAATTCCGCATCCAGTTCAAACTTCTCCTGCTGACCTATAAATGCATTCACTCTGCGGCCCCCCAATACCTCTCATCTCTTATCTCTCCTTACACCCCCTCTCGGGAACTTCATTCTGCTAACAAATCACTTCTATCTAGGCCTTTCACTCGCACCGCTAACTCCCGACTTCGCTCTTTTCACCTTGCTGCACCTTACGCCTGGAACAGCTTACCTGTGTCTGTGCGCCAGGCACCCTCCCTGGCCCTCTTCAAATCCAGATTGAAGACCCACCTCTTCACTATTGCTTTCAGATCCTGACTTTTTTCTCTTATCTCAAACTGACTCCCGTCAATTTTCATTCTGAACTTCTCTCATACTAAGTATGTGTTCAGATCTCTTAGGTCTAGGATGGGATGGTATCCCCCTGTTTTCTTGTGGATCAGAAGTACCTGGAATAAAACCCTCATCCTCTTTGCTCTGGTGCCACGAGCTCGATCGCAAGATCTGAATGCAGAGAGTCGAGGTAATGCACCCTCTGCAGAAATTTGGTGGCAGATCCAATAAATGCAGTTTGTAACTGCTTTGGACTATCTGTAGAACCCATGAGTCTAAGGTTATGAGGACCACCTTTGGGCAAAAAGAATGAATCTTCCCCCAGCTGGAGGGTTTCCCACTGCGGTTATTGGTAAAGTGGCTGTGCGCCAAGGGAACCAGTCAAAACCCTGCTACCAGCTTTCACTGAGGAACTAGCTGGGCTTTGAGGCTTCTTTCGATGCTGTTGTGGGCGAGGAGCCTGTTTGAGCTGGGAGGTTTGGGACCCAGGAAAGTACCCACACCTACAAGAGTAGCAAGCCTTTTTGTGTCCCCCTCCTTGGTACATCCTGCAAAAGGAGGCTGGCTTGGACGTGAGCCTTGAGAGATTACAAAAGGTGACATGCTGGTTTTCGATGAAGCCAGTTTTCTCTTCAGTCTGTTCTCTGAAGAGATTCTTTCTATGGTATGGCACACCAGCAAGCTTATTCCGCTCCGAATGTTCCAGATCTGAGGACTCCAGCCATGTGAGTTTCTGGGTACCAATATCCAAGGCAGAAGCTCCCGATGCAGTTTCAAGGATGTCATAGGTCACTCGGACCATGAACTTCGAGCAGTCCTTGCCGTGAGCCACTAGGGAACAATACTGTTCCAATTTCTCTAGCAAGAGAAACTGGGACAGCTCAGCAAGGTCACATATGATGTTCTTCAAGAACATGTCCATGTAGAGTTAGTAAGAGACTGTGCAGGCTATGAGCATGGAACTCTGAAAATACTTTCTCCTGAAATAATATTTTTATACATACAGTTTTTGTAGCCTATTTATGGTTGGTATATATGAAGCTTGGTGTTCATGGTTTTATGTTTGTTTTTAGGTGGGTTGCACTGGTAATATTGTATTCAGTGATGTGATCTGTCAACTCCAGGAGGTTTGTTTTTAGATCATTATTTTTTTTCTCTTATTTTTTAAATTTTATCTTTATTGAAATATTTACATAATTTCAAGAAAGTTAACAAAAACAATCCTGTACAGAAAGAGCTTGCATCAGAAAAAACAAATCAAAGAGAAATAAAAAATACACCCAACATACAATAAATGTCTGCTCACACTAGCCCATAAAAAGGGGAGAACCGATAAAGAAAATTTAAAACAACCATAAATGAGAAGAACAAGGAGTATTCCAGTGGACATTATGACATTTTGCAACTCATCCTGGATTGAGTCAATGGAGGCTTCCAATCTCCTCGCATTCATAAAGGCACGCAGTTGGGAGGGCTCATAAAATATATATGATGCAGACTGGCATTTCACAAAGCATTTACAAGGATGCTTTAAGAAAAAGAGCCCACCCAACTGCAACACCCCAGGCCAGATCAAGAGAAACTCTTTATGGTGACGCTGGATCACCCTAGCCAAATCAGGATAAATATACACAACGCTGACCACAAAACATCAAATGTCTCTTACGGAAAAAGTTTTAAAAGCCACTCTCTATCCAAAAGAAGCGCAAAAGTCACAATCATAATAGCGGAAACCACTTGCTCATCTCGGGAGGATTCAAGAATATCAGTAAGATTCATAACAACTGGAGAAGAAGATTGCCTTTTTCCAGGTGGGATAAAAAACTTTAACTAAAGGTGGAAGGGATTTCCGAGATACTGCCGATACATCCACAAGATATTCCACAAATATAACTTTTTGCAGAAATTGTAGACACTCTAGGAAAATTAATCAGCTGAAGATTACACGCTCGGTAAGCATTTTCCAAAAGTTCCAGCCTCTTTTCAACCACCGCAAAGTTCTTAACAAAGGAAACTGCTTGAAAATCCACAGAAGCCAACTTATCACGACATTCACTAACTTCAAGGTTCACAGATTCCACCGATGCAGCCACTTGCTGAATCCCAGTTTCATTAGCAGATACTCGCACCACCAACGATGAAACTCGAGGAATCAATGCCTGCCCAAGAGAGACGATAGCTTTCCAAATATCCTCCAAAGTAAAGTTCTCTGGTCGCACAAATGTAAGTACCACAAATCTCCTGACTGTGCTGTAGATGCTTCCATTCCAGCGGGTGTTGGAGCCCTACTCAAAGAAGCAGCCTCACCTGTCGCCTGATCTCCAACCGGCAGTACTTGAATATCGGCGTGCATTAGCTGCTCCAGGGCAGGTAAACTACTTGCCGCACTTATCCCTGAGCCTAGCCCTCTTGCTGCACTCAGCACAGTACCTCCCAGAGACTGCACCTGCACCAAGACTCCAGGGGATTGTTGGAGGCACGCCTGCTTCAAGATCGGCCGCAAATCAGAGGAGAGAGCTAAAGCATCTGAAACCGAAGTCGGGCTCTCCAGCCCCACTGCAACTGTATCCGGCAATACCTCCTTTGAAACCACTGGAAATTGCAGAGACTGAACAAGGAAACGATCCAGAGGACCAACACAAATTAAAGGTGAGCCAGAGGGTTGCTGTGAAGGTTGAATACCACCCCGCGCCTTCTGTTTTCGCCCCATAGAAACAGCAACTCCACAACTCAACTCCACACTGCCGCCATCTTGGATCTCCCTCTCTTATTTTTATTTTTAGCCGATTATCTAATTGTGTATTTTATAGTGGACGTATTTATTTTATGATCTCATTTATGACTATTTGTTTTCTCCTATGTTGTTTCAGATTGTACCTCGCATTATTGTGGAAGATCATTTTACCATTTTGCTTCATACATATTAGATCTGCCCATGATGCAGGCATTTGGCTGAAAGATGTTAGTCAGTCCAATTCACAAACAGCCTATTTATGTGTTGATATTTATGGTATTATACATTTTTATGATATATAGGTATTAAAATTGTCCCTATTCATTTAGCTGCTCTTGTTTGATCACCACTTTGTGAGTTTGGTTCATATTTTTGTGGTGTATAATCACCATCTCGTGATTTTCTGGCCCAACAAATGTCTGCAGGTGCTACAAAGCTCCGCTGCACCCATGAGGATGCTTGTGCTCAGGCAGAAATGGCATACAAAGCTTCCAGAACTGGCTGGATCTGCCACAGATCCACCAAGATAATGGCCTCCTTAACCCAGCGCCCCAATGCAAACTGAGTGCCGCATCACTTTGCGCATGTCAGAAAACAGCACAAAAGATGGTTTGACTTATGAAAGGAATTCATAACCTTTAAGAACCAGAGACATCCACAAGGCGAAGATCCTTACCATTCCCCTGATACTGCTCCTTAGAGAAGAAAGGCTGACAAACTGCCTAGTTCACATGAAAGGAGAAACCATTTTAGGGAAGGGAGGCACAGGCCCAATGGAAAGAGCCTCCTCAGAAAAAAGGATAGGGAAAGATCTCAGTAAGAGCCTGCAGCTCGGAAAACTGCCTTGTGGAACAATCGCAACCAAAAGGGCTCTGACATCAGGGTCTGAGCACCAGACGGATCTCAGGAAGGAACTATAGACCATAGGGAGGACGCAGATGACAAACCCCCCTGAACAAGGCACAAAACATCCAGGTGTATGACTAGAGACTTACCAGCCAATGGCCCTCTAAAACAGGCCAAAGTTGCCACTTGAACCTTTAGGGAACTCAGAGAAACAAAGCCCAAATCCAGAAAAAGCCACAGAGAAGGCATCTTGGCCACTCCAGGAGCCAGCAGCATTCAAAGCACCATGCCCGCACTTATGCTGGGTTGGTCGATCTCCCCCAGGATCTGAGCAGAGTGGAACGCCACTGCCGGAGGGTAGCCCGTATGTGCTAAACATCTCCTTACAGAAGTCAAGCCTTAAGAAAGAAGGGAACTGGGTCACCCAGGACAAGCAGCCCCCAACACAATAAGCCCTAAGATGGAGGCAAGCAAAGAGGTGGTGCTTGCAGGAGCCGTATCAAATCTGCGTGTCACGTTCCCCTCGGTCAACCCAGTGCTGCCAGAATAATCCTTTTCAGATGGCGCTCCATATGCCGAATCATACGCCCCACCAGGGTCCATGGAGGAAACACCTACAGCAGGTCAAAGTTGAGCCAGGGCACCAAGGCTTTCAGACCCTGTCTCAGTGCAGTGACTGAAGAAGCAAAACCCTTGGTATTGGAGCGGGTCGCCTCTTGGGGCCACCCCAGTGTGCAGAAACAACTGAAAACACCTCCTAACTCAATTCCCACTTTCCTGTAATCAGAGTGCCAGCTGAGAAAACCCATTTCCAAAGTATCCACCCAGGCAATATGCAGAGCCGAGAAACTAGAAAGCTCTTTGCTGCCCAGGCAAACAGGAGAGCCCCTTCAGAGCTACTCTGGTACTCCTTGTGCCGCCTTGCCAATCGACATAAGCAACCATACTGCAGCGTTGTCCAAGAACACAAACTGCCCAACTCTCAACTGGGAGCCAGAGATGCAGAAGAGCCAACCTAATGGCCCTTGCTTCAGGGCAGTTGGTGGACCACCTCGCCTCCCCATGTTTCCAACAGTCCCGGTGCACAAAAAGGTAAAGAATCTATAGCAGTAGAATCAAACGCCTTTATTGTCGCTACAGTAAAGGTGTTTTATTCTACTGCTATTCCTATCATCAAAACAAAAAGTAAACAAGTTTTAACAGAGCATTCTCTGTATCAGTGCCAACAATATGGAACTCCTTACCAGGAGATCTCAAGGCAACTACAGATATCCAAGACTACCGCAGGAAACTAAAAACATTTTTATTCTCCAAACATTTTGGAAGTATCACATAGCCCAGAATGAGCCTGCCACGCCAACCTCTTCTGTAACTTATTTAATCCTCAACCCATCCCTCCCCTACTCTGTAACCTAATCACTCCTTCAATCCAAACTTGTCATTTCTATTCTAATGTATAATCCCTATAGAACATTAACATTTTACAGCCCCAGTTCATGTTTATACTCCAAGTTTGTTGCCCTTGTTATAATGTAATCATTGAGTTGATGTTATACAGATAACCACTTTGACTACATGATAAAGCAGTATAAAAACTTGTTAAATAAATAAAATAAAATGTGGGTGCATACAAATCTCTTCGTGCTGCAGAAACAACCATCACATGACCTTGGAGAACGTCCTTCAGGCAATGGAGAGTCTGAAATGAAGAGCAGAGAACTTAAAGCGAGAGCCATGCATGGCAAACACAGATACTTGCAGATCCCCGGGATCGGAGTATGAAAGTACACCTTGGCCAAAACCAGAGATGCTGGGAGCCCCTCTGCACACCCGCTTTAATCCTGGATCAAAAAATTTCCATCCAGAAATGCATGGCGTGCAAGCACTTGACACACTTGAGGTCCAGAATGGACCAGAATGTTCCTTCCATGTCAGCCACCATGAAAACAGATGGACTACCCGCTCCTCTCCTGATTGTCCAGGGGAATGGGCACCACTGCCTTCAGGAGAGGCAACTTCTCCAAGGTGATCTGCACAGTGACCCTGTCTGCAGACCCACAAGGGGAGAAGATGCAAGCAGCCGGGATGAGCTCTTGGCATTCCAGGCAATAGCCGTACTGGATAGGGACTAACACCCAGCAATCCTTGGTGGCCTGGACCCATTCCTGAAGAAGAGGTAAAGCCTGCCCCCAAATGAAGGAACCAGGGAATGGGCCCCCAAACCTTCATTGCACAGCCCGGGAGGGCCCTCCTCTGGAATGGACTGGGTCCCTAGGCCCAAACGCTCCATGAAAGGACTGAGAACAAGCCTGAAGTCCATAAGCAGACGAGAAGAAAGGCTTTCCAGGCCAGTAATAATAGGCGTTCCGAGACCCCCGGGAGACTGACCAGTGAACCCACGAGGCTGATGGAAAAGGGGCTCCTGCCTGCTTCACAGGCCCCTTTGACCAGTCACCCGGAAGGTGGTAAGATTTTGTCTCACCCAGGTCCTTCACCAGTTTCTCCAAATCGGACCAAACAGAAGCACCCCTCTAAGGTCAGATGGGCAACCAGAGCTTGGAAGATGAGTCCACTGCCTCATGTCCGAGCCAAGCCAAGCCAAGACAACACCGTGTCACCATCGACAGGGCACAATCCCTAGCCACTAGACATACCAGGCCACACATGGCATCAGAAAGGAAGGCCGAGGCAGACTCCAAAAGAGGGGTAAAATCATTCAGCAGAAGAGACTGAATCCATAGGAGCAGGGCTTAAGCACCTCCGGGAATAAGACAGCAGTGGATTTCTGCACATCTTGCAGGAGTGGATGCATCCTCAGTTTCTGCTCCATGCCTGGAGCAACTGCCAAGCTCAAGGTGGACGAGACCCTGGAATCAAAATCTCCAGTTCCTCCTTCCAGAACAGGCGGATAACATGGATCTCCTCAAATCCTTTGAAGGTGAGAGTACTTCTTCATCCACATCAGACATCTGAATCCAAGCTACCGTCCAGATCTCGGACAGATCCCAGCTGATCCCCATCTCCAGGGGGGGCCCTTTGCTGTGGACACTTAGCCATAGTCAATTAAATAGGTCTTGCACTCTCAGCCTGCCCCTCACAAGACTATGCTCGGGGAACAGAGGCTGAAGAGGCTGAAGAGTCTGAATTTCCATGCCAGAATAATCAGGCCTGTTGTAAAAGGAAAAGATTTCTGGGGAGGACAGTCCAGACTTCGGAAGCTCTCCTCATGGAAATGACTCCCCTACATCAGGTGACCCAGTCGCTGATCACCTAGAGGATGGGGAGCAGCAGCACACATCATGGTCCCTGGAGCCTCTGGCCAGCTGGTTATCCTTACCCACAGTGCCATCCACCACTTCTTGCCCTTAGACAGGCAAGGCCAGACTAAACACATCTCCCGGCATACAGAGGGGGAACAATCCCTCCAGAGACAACTTAGGAGCTGCCATGCTAGAAGAGCAGAGTCCAGAAGGGAGACCCAGAGCACGCCGCCGACGAGGATCAAAGGGCAGGCGGCCCTTTAAAAGCGAAGTGCTCCATCGGGAGACCCAGAGAACGCTGACGATGAGGATCAAAGGGCAGGCGGTCCTTTAAAAGCGGCGTGCTCCATAGGGCGGGGCCTCGCCAGAGGGCCCTTTGGCGTGGCCCTTAGGCGCGGTCCCGGGAGCATCCTGGTGTGAGCCGTGAACCCTGCTCCTCCTCATCACCATAGCTGCCTGGAGTTGGCCCTGGAACCGATTAGGCACGATCGCTGCTCCACACTTCTCCTCCTGACCCCAACCATCTTGCCAACATCACCTTGCCTTCAAGTAACTTTCCTTGACTCGCGCCCGCTATTGACATTGATCTTTCCTTCCATTACCCACATTGTACTTGCTACCCACTGTCTGCTTAGTACTGTTAGAGCTGCTACCCATTGTTTGCACTGAACTGCTACCCATTGTTGCCTAGATCTGTCGCCCACTGCCTGCATTGATCTGCTACCCAGTATTTGCACAGAGCTGCTGCTCACTGCCTGCATCCCAACAGAACTGCTACCCATTGCTGCACAAAACTGCTACCTATTCTTGCACAGAACCGCTACCCAGTGTTGCTTAGAACTGCTACCTATTGTTGCATAGCACTGCTACTACCTATTGTTGCATAGAATTGCTACCTATTGCTGCACAGAACTGCAACCCAGTGTTGCTTAGAACCGCTACCCGTTTTTGCTCAGACCTTGCTGCCCACTCCCATGGCCCACATTTCATTGTCCTTCTCTCTCTCATCCTCCCCAACTGCCTCCCCTCCTATCAACACCCTCCCTCTTCTCCCCCTACCCTCCCCCTACCTTCCTCACTTCTCCCTCCACTCTCCCCCCTAGCCTAGCATCTGCTCGAGCCTCTCCACACCATCCCCCGCACTCATCCAGCCCTCTCCACCTTCCTCACTTCTCCCTCCATTCTGCCCCCTACCCTAGCACCTGCTCTTGAGCTTCTTCACACCATCCCCCGCATTTAACCTGCCCCCCTCTCTCTAAGGCAACCCCACCCTCGCTTCCGCTGTACTATCTCCACTTTACCTCGCTCTCTAATACTCATTCTCCTTCTCTCAACAGGTAATATCAACCCAACCCTGGCCCCCCCCCCCAATTTCTCTCCCACTCTAAAGAAAGTTCCTCACGTACCCTATCTAATCTAATCTCATCCACATCCCGCTCCTCCCTCCTTCCACCCTCTCCCAGTCATCGCACATTCACTCACCCACAGATATCAACTCTAACCCTACCCCCAAAAATAATCCCTCACATATCCTACCCGATACCATCAATTTATCCCTCATTACCCCCCCCCCCCCCATATCCCTCTTGGGGAGCACATACACACAAACATACCCATCCACACCCTACTCCATCTAAAGCTCGGTACTACCCTAGAAATAGACCCCACACTATTCTAATAAGAAATCCACACGCAACTTATCCAACCTTATCCATATCCCTCTCTTCCCCCCCTCCGCTCTCCCGTTCACTTGCGCCCTATGGAACGCATGCTCAATCATTAAAAAAACCTCTTTTATTCACGATCTTTTCATCTCTAATGCCCTACACCTTCTTGCCCTGACGACACTGCATCCATTGCCTCTCTCTGCTATGGGGGCTACCAATTCTCCCATACACCTTGATCTACTGGTCGCGGTGGTGGCGTTGGCCTCCTACTCTCTCCCTCTTGCCAATTCCAACCCCTCCTGCCACCCCAATCACACTCCCCCCTCTCTTTCGAAGTTCACTCCATTCGCCTCCTCACACCACTTCCTCTCAGAGTAGCTGTTATTTATCGCCCACCTGAAAACTCCAAATCAACCTTCCTCACCGACTTCGACTCCTGGCTCTCTGCCTTTATGGATCCCTCCTCCCATACTCTTATTCTTGGCTATTTCAATATTCACATCGACAACCCCTCCGACCCCCATGCCTCAAAGTTCCTCGCTCTTACCGCCTCGTTTGACCTCCAACTTTGCTCCACTGCCCCCACACACCTACACGGCCACTGCCTTGACCTAATACTCTTCTCCAATTCCTCTCCCTCTAACTTCCACAAATCAATCCTTCCCTTATCTGACCATCACCTCTTAACATTTACTCTTTAGCTCCCGCCATCCCAACCTCATCCTGTCTCCTCCGACCTATTTAGAAAAATTCATATTGATCCCCTGACTCTCTTCTCCACCATTTCTCCATCTCTTTCCTCCATGTTATCCTCAGAGTCCGTTGACAAGGCATTATCCTCATACTACACTATCTTCAGCCCTTGACACTCTTGCCCCTCCCACCCCACATCCTGTTAAACGATCTACTCCCCAACCCTGGCTCTCACCCACAATCCGTTACTTATGCATCTGCGCCCGCTCTGCCGAATGAGCCTGGTCCAAATCCCGCTCCCCAAAAGACCTTCTACACTTCAAATTCATGCTTGGCTCCTTCCAGTCAGCCTTAGCACTTGCCAAACAAGATTACTACATCCATCTGAATAATTCCCTTGCCTCTGATCCTCGCCATCTCTTTAACACCCTCAATTCTTTCCTCAAGGCCCCCCACCCCCACCCCGACCCCGCCCTCCCTCTCTGCCCAAACTCCAGCTGACTACTTCCATGACAAAATCCTCAAAATTACCCTCCAATTCCCTACCCCCTCATCTACCTCCCCTCCTCCCCACTTCTCCTCCCCCATCCATACTCCCCCTGCCATGCTCTCCTCCTTCCATCCGATCTCTGAAGAAAAAAACCGCACTCCTTCTTTCTTCCTACAAACCCACCACCTGTTCTTCAGACCCTATTCCCACCCATCTCCTACGTTCCATCTCCCTCACCATTGTCCCCTCCATCACTCATATCCTCAACCTTTCACTCTCCACTGCAACTGTCCCCGCTGATTTCAAACACGCTGTTGTCACACCCCTCCTCAAGAAACCCTCACTTGATCCCATATGCCCCCTAACTATCGACCTGTCTCCCTCCTTCCCTTGATATCCAAACTACTAGAACGAGCAGTCCACCATCGCTGCCTCGACTTCCTCACCTCCCAGGCCCTCCTTGAACCACTTCAATCCAGCTTCCGTCCCATACACTCCACTGAAATGGCACTCACAAAAGTCACAAATAACCTATTCCTGGCTAAATCCAAGGGCCTCTACTCTATCCTCATCCTTCTTGACCTTTTTGCTGCCTTTGACACCGTTGACCACAACCTTCTCCTCATCAACCTCTCCTCGCTTGGCTTCAAGGATTCCATACTATCCAGGTTCTCCTCCTACCTCTCCCATCGCTCATTCAGTGTATGCTCTGGTGGCTCCTCCTCCTCCCCCACTTCACTCCATGTAGGAGTACCCCAGGGACCTGTCTTGGGCCCCCTCCTCTTCTCTCTCTCTATACCCAAGGCCTTGGCGCGCTTATCTCCTCTCATGGCTTTCAGTACCATCTCTATGCTGATGACTCCAAAATCTACCTTTCTACACCTGATATTTCTCTG
Source organism: Ichthyophis bannanicus (assembly GCA_033557465.1). NCBI lineage: Eukaryota > Metazoa > Chordata > Amphibia > Gymnophiona > Ichthyophiidae > Ichthyophis > Ichthyophis bannanicus. The sequence goes on along the minus strand of CM066036.1, from coordinate 716,806,885 downwards.
GCAACCCAGTCCAAGACCTCTGCCTGTCTTTCGGACATCGCTGCCTGGATGTCTCATCGCTGATTAAAATTGAACATTGCCAAGACTGAACTCCTTGTCTTTCCACCTAACTCCTCCCCCCAATTCCCCCTCTCTCAATCCATGTGGATGGATCTACTATCCTCCCTGTTCCCTCAGCCCGCAATCTAGGGATTATCTTTAACACCTCTCTCTCCTTTTCCGCTCATATCCAGCTTGTAGCTAAGACCTGCCGCTTCTTTCTCTACAACATCAGCAAAATCCGCCCCTTCCTCTCTGAACACACTAACAGGGCGCTTATCCACTCCTTAGTTTCCTCTCGCCTTGATTACTGTAAATAGCTCCCCCAGATTGAAATCCAAGTTGTATCTCCCGTTCACTGTAAGTGCATAACAGACATCCTGAGATGCATAGATGTTACCTGTAAACCGCACTGATTTTAAAGAGTGCGGTATATAAAAGCAATAAAAAAATAAATAAAAATTTACTGCAACCTACTCCTCGCTGGTCTTCCCGCGAGCCACCTCCTTCCCCTCCAATCTATACAAAATCATGCCGCTCGACTAATCTTCTGCCAACCTCGCCATGCCCACATTACTCCTCTTCTCAAGTCGCTTCACTGGCTCCCTATCCAATTCCACATCCAATTCAAGCTTCTCCTGCTAACCTATAAATGCATCCACTCTATGGCCCCTCAATATCTCTTATCTCTCCCTACATCCCCTTTCGAAATCTGCGCTCCACTAACAAATTACTTCTATCAATGCCTTTCACACGCACCTCAAACTCCCGACTGCGCTTTCACCTTGCTGCACCTTACGCCTGGAACAGCCTACCTGCGACTGTGCGCCAAGCATCCTCCTTGGCCCTCTCCAAATCCAGATTGAAGACCCACCTCTTCACCGTTGCATTCAGATCCTGACTCCTTCCTCATCTTACCCTAACCCCCGCCATCGTTATGGCCAAATTACAGACCAAACCGTACCTTGCGCAGAACTGACTAATGCTCTACCTTGCGCAGAACTGACTAATGTTCTAAACTGTTCTAACTTATGTACTGCTCTAACTAGATTGTAAGCTACGATGAGCCTGACTCTGACGGGCAGGGACTGTCTCTTGTATGTTGGCTACCTCTTGTAGGTTAGCTGTGCAGCGCTGTGTGCGTGGCGCTTTACAAGTACTGAATAGTAGTAGTAGTAGAAACCGGAGATGAAGCACCTTGGTTGCCATAGGGCAAACGATTCCTAGAAGAAGACATAAAAGAGTTAAGGCAAGTATCACAACAGCACATGCTAAAGCTGTGGTGGACCAAAAGCACATATTAACTGCGCTTTTACTGCACCGCACATTACAGGTGCTATAGGAGGAACACATATTGGAGCTGCTTCGGCAGAATGCACGTACAGACTGTGCAACCGCCAAGTGCACGATAGGACAGAACACTACTAGCATGTGCAAAAAACGGCACTGTGCCAACGTTCATCTGCGGTCTACCCCGAATTGCATCCCACATAGATGGAATTGGGAGCCTCCAACAAGGATAATGACAAGGTCAAGCCTTGGTACTCACCACCTGAGAACCCCAGGCAGAGGATCCATGCCAGGCTCAGCTCTACTCCCCCGATACTGTTTTACTGGTTTTGCAGCACTACGTTTAAAGTGGCTGGCAGGCAGATCCCTCTGAGAGCCTCTGCAATTTTTGGGAGAGAGCAGGGGGGAACAGAGGAGGAGAAAAGGGGCATTGAGGTTGCATGAGGCTGCTGCGCTCCTCCAGATCCTTCCAATTTCTTGCTGCTCGACAGACTCTTATCATGATAAGCGTACGGAACTGAACCAATTTTCCCTCCTCTTATGTCTATCAAAAAGACTGCAGCCTAGTGAAGCCTCCCACATCATATGCTCAAGTGAAATAGTCACCCTCAAGGTAGTTGTTCACGAGAGTTTTATCAATCTTTTCCTCTCAATCTTCAGAATTTTCTTCAGAGAGGAGAAAATCCATCTATCATCTGATGGAGACAAAGAAATTTTGAAGAGACCTCTGATGGCTGAGATGTATATAAGCATATGACTGATGTCACTGAAACCCAAGCTTTCCATTGGTTCTTTCTCTCCACCAATCTGCTGGTCGTGGAACACAACCCACTTGCCTGGAGTGGTCTAGCAAGATGATATGGCATACTGGATTGCCAACTTTGCTAGCTTCCCTCTAACATTTTATCATTTATCTGTTCATTCTGGATGGTGGTGCACCTCCCACTGCTATTCTCTTCCCCCACTCACATGCTATTTCTATACATAAAGATTCTGCAGCGAATTTTGTTTCCCACAAAACTTAACCTGTTTTACTTATTTCTCTAATATATAGGGTTATCCATCCTCCAATTTGATCTACCCTATCATTGTGATATAATTTGTACCCTAGTATCAGTGTCCCATTGGCTATCCTCTATCGAGCAGGTCTCTGAGATATCAGTTATGTCTACCTCTTTATTCAATGCTATATGTTCTAACTCTCTTCTTTTGCTTTAGACTTCTAGCATTTCAAAGCATGGTAGGGGATATTCAAAATGGTTAGCATAGTTACCAGACCTGCTAAAAGGGTTAATGCCCTTGTCCGGGATATTCAATGACATTAACATAGCTAGTGCTGCTCATCTTAAAGTAGCTAAACAGGTAGAAAAGGCAACAGCAAAAGCTAGGAGGATGCTTGGGTGCGTACGGAGTGGAATGGCTAGCAGAAAAAAGGAGGTGATGATGCCTCTGTATAAGTCTTTGGTGCGACCTCATTTGGAGTATTGTGTGCAATTCTGGAGACTGCACCTTCAAAAGGATATAAACAGGATGGAGTCAGTACAGAGGGTGGCTACTAAAATGGTTAGTGGTCTTCATTATAAAGCATATGACAGACTTAAGGATCTTAATATATACACCTTAGGGGAAAGGCGGGATAGAGGTGATGATTGAGACGTTTAAATACCTCCATGGCATAAATGCACAAGGGGAGAGCCTATTTTGATTGAAAGCAAGTTCTGCTACTAGGGGATATGGGATGAGGGTGAAAAGGAATAGATTCAGGAGTGATATGCGGAAATATTTCTTTACGGAAAGACTAGTGGATCCGTGGAATAGTCTCCCAGTGAAGGTGGTAGAGATGAGGACGGTATCTGAATTCAAAAAAAGCATGGGACAAGCACAGAGGATCTCTAAAGGAAAAAAAGGGGGCTTTGTAGTTGTTGATATGGAAGGGCAGACTAGATAGGCCATGTGGTCTTTTTCTGTCAGCATTTTTCTCTGTTTCTATGTTTTAATATTATATTCCTAACCAAAATTAATTTTAAACCTCTAAAGCAAGATGTAAGCTATTTTTGCCTTTTTAATAAAATAAAAAAAAACTTTTCCAAATAACCGAACACTCTCTCCTCTATCCCAAGTTTTAAGTCACCAACGGACTTAAAGGACTACCAAGAAGGACTGCTACTGCTAGGAAAAAAAAATCTACATTTTTAAATATCTACCTGATGGGAAATTCTCTAAATCTTGGGAAAAGTGTATTCTTTTTTTTTTTTGCAAATTTAAATTTTCCAAACAAACAAGACACAATAACTACAAAAGTAAATGTTTCAATTAACACTCAAAGTACCAAATCATAAACCCTCCCCCCTCCCAAAAAAGGATAGCGGTTATATTACAATAAATCAATCACAACAGAGATAAATGTACATCAAGTGATTTCCAAATTATTTCAACCTTATCAATGCAATTTAAGAAAATAGAAGCAGCACCTTCAAATTTACGAATTTGACAAATCGAATACCACCAAAAGGTGACATTGAGTTCTAACATGTCTTTCCAGCAACACAATTTGCTGAATCACAACGGGATCAAATTATCAAGAAACACACTATTATATTTAGATAAGTCTTCTTGCAACCATGTGGATCTAAAGAAAATAATTTGAATTGAAAGGAGGGACTCAACCTTACGTATCTCCAGGGGCAGCCCAAGGGGGGTGCGGGGCCATGTGCGGAGACTCGGTGCGGGGCCTCATTTGCATAATGGGCCTCGTTTGCATAAATATTTGCATACCGTTACCATACACTAACCTTTAGTAAACATGCCTCTTAATGAGTGTATGGATAAAGACAGACTAAAAGATTTCTACATTACTATAATCCATTGCCAACCGCCAGGTACATTAGGATCTACTACAAACACTGCCCATTCAGAACCCATAGCAAACCCGCTGTATCCTAGCAGCACTACCAGGACTCTGAAAGGCCAGACCAGATGTATTCCACACTTTAAGAAAGGTAGAAGGAAGGCCAAATGACAGCCAGCATGGCTTAAAGGTAAGGTTAGAGACTGTTACAGCTAAAAGAAAATCCTTAAGAAAATGGAAAAAAGAGCCAAATGATGAAAACAGGAAACATCATAAGTACTGACAAGTTAAGGAGGGCAAAGAGAAAATTTCAAAGAAGCTTGCTGTGGAAGCAAAAGCACATAAAAACTTTTTCAAGTATATTCATAGCAAAAACACCTCTGAAAGAGCAACTTGGACCATTAGATGATAGAGGGGTAAAAGGGGCACTAAGACAAGACAAGACCATAGCAGACAGACTGAATTAATTCTTTGCTTCAGTCTTTACTAAAGAAGATGTAGGAAACTTACCGATGCCAGAAATGATAGGTGCTGTATCAGAGGAACTGAAACAAAGCTCAATAAATTGGGAAGATATATCACAGCTAATTGATAAACTAGAGCAGCAAATCACCAGTACTGGATGGCATACATCCCAGGGTGCTGAAAAACTGAAATATGAGATTGCAGACCTAATTTTAGTAATCTGTTTGCATCCTTAAAATCATTTGTAGTACCAGAGGATTGGAGAATGGCCAATGTAACACCCTTTTAAAAATGGCTCCAGGGCTGATTCGGGAAACTACAGATGGGTGAGTTTGCTGTCTATAATGGTTTCTACCATTTTGCCCAGTACAAAGAACAAAATTACTGAACATGTGGATAGTCATGGCTTAATGGCAGAAAGCCAACATGGATTTAGCCAACGAAAAGTCTTGTTTTACCAATCTGTTATATTTTGTTTCAAGGTGTGAACAAACAGGTAGATAAAGGCGAGCCAGTTGATATAGTGTATCTAGATTTTCAGAAAGACTTTGACAAGGTCCCTCATGAGAAACTCTTGCGGAAATTAAAAAGTCATGGGATAGGAGGCAGGGTACTACTGAAGATTAGGAACATAAAAAACAGAGTAGAGCTAAATGGCCAATTTTCTCAATTGAAAAAGGTGAATAGGGGAGTACCCCGGGGATATGTGCTGGGCCCGCTGCTTTTTAACATATTTATAAATTACCTGGAAATGGGAACTAGTGAGATGATCAAGTTTGCAGTTGTTAAAACACAAGAAGATTGTGAAAAATTACAAGAGGACCTTGAAAAATTGGGAGACTGGGCATCCAAATAGTAAATGAAACTTAATATAGACAAGTGCAAAGTTATGCATGTAGGGAAGAACAACCTAAACTACGGTTATACGATGCAAGGTTCCATATATTAGGAATCACCACTAAGAAAAATCATTTGGGAGTTATCATGGATAATACATTGAAACATCTGCCCAGTGTGCAGCAGCAGCCAAGAATGCAAATAGAATGCTAGGCATCATAAGAAAAGGAATAGAAAATAAAACAGAGAATATTAGAATGCCTCTGTATCGCTCCATGGTGTGACCACATCTTGAATAGTGTGTGCAATTCTGGTAGCCATATTTTAAAAAGGATATAGCAGACTTGGAAAAGGTACAGAGAAGAGAAAGCAAATGGTAAAGGGGATGGAAGGATATCCCTATGAGAAAAGGCTTAAAAGTTTAGGTCTCTTCAACTTGGAAAAGAGATGGCTGAGGGGAGATGAGATAAAGGTCTAAAAAATAATGAATGGAGTGGAACGGGTAAACGTAGATCGGTTATTTACGCCTTCAAAAAGTAAAGACATTCAATGAAGCTACAATGTGGCACATTTAAGCAAATTGGAGAAAATATTTTTTCACTCAGTGCATAAGCAAATTCTGGAATTCATTACCGAAGAATGTAGTAAAAGCTGTTAGTGTAGCTGGCTTCAAAACGGGTTTAAATGAGTTCCTGGAGGAAAGTTCATAAACCATTATTAAAGAGAACTTGGAAAATCCACTGCTTTCCTCTGAGACATGCAGCATGGAATGTGTATACCTCTGGGAACCACATCTCAGAAATACATCCAAAAATGTGCTATAAAAATAACTAGTCAAGGATGGAAGATGCTGCTGTAGAGGCGTGCACTAGTGGACATGACATCTTCTCTCTACGACTGTGCTGAGCTGTGACAGCTGCAGCGATTGGACGAGGACGGGAAGGGGAAAGCTTAGCCTCGGGGAGAGCACCTCTTTCGGTCCCTTATGCCAGACGATAATGGACTTCAGCATGCCCCCAGTCTCACTAGCTCAGTCTTCTCTGGGTCTGCTGGGGGGGAGGGACTGCCTCAGCACAGAAACATGACAGCAGAAAAAGACCACATGGCCTATCTAGTCTGCCCTTCCATATCAACCACTACAACAGTCCTCTTTTTTCCTTTAGAGATCCTCTGTGTTTGTCCCATGCCTTTTTGAATTCAGACAGATACTGTCCTCATCTCTAACACCTTCACTGCGATTCTATTGCATGGACCCACCACTCTTTCTGTAAAAAAATATTTCTACATATTACTCCTGAGTATATCACCCTTTCATCCTCTCCTATGTCCACTCATAGCAGAGCTTGCTTTCAATCGAAAGAGGCTCTCTTGTGCATTTATGCCACGGAGGTATTTAAACATCTCAATCATATCACCTCTCTCCCGCCTGTCCTCTAAAGTACACATATTAAGATCCTTAAGTCTGTCCTCGTATGCTTTATAATGAAGACCACTAACCATTTTAGTAGCCACCCTCTGTACTGATTCCAGCCTGTTTATATCCTTTCGAAGGTGTGGTCTCCAGAATTGCACACAATACTCCAAATGAGGTCGCACCAAAGACTTTACAGAAGCATTATCACCTCCTTTCTTCTGCTAGACATTCCTTTCCCTATGCACCCAAGCATCCTTCTAGCTTTTGCCATCGCCTTTTCTACCTGTTTAGCTACTATAAGATCATCAGACACAATCGCGCCTAGGTCCCGCTCTTCTTTAGTGGACAAAAGTACTTCACCCCCTATACTATATTGCTCCCTTGAACTGCTGCAGCCCAAATGCATGACCTTGCGTTTTTTAACATTAAATCTCAGCTGACAAATTCTAGACCATTCTTCAAACTTAGCTAGATCCCTCCTCTACACCTTCCTGGATGTCTACTCTATTGCAGATTTTGAGATCATTCGCAAAGAGGCAAACCTTACCCAACAGCCCTTCTGCTACATCACTAAGATTTTAAAAAGAATCAGACCAAGGACAGGTCCCTGGGGCACACCACTGGTAGCCTCCTTCTCCTCAGAGTGAGCTCCATTTACCTGTACCCTTTGTCACCTCCCACTCAACCAATTTCTAACCCAAAAAGTAAGTTTAAGGTCCATCCCTAGGGTGCTCAGTTTGTTTATAAGTCGCCTGTGAGGAACGGTGTCAAAGGCTTTACTGAAATCTAAATACACCATATCTAGGGCTCTCCCTCGATCCAACTCCCTGGTCACCCAGTCAAAGAAATCAATCAGATTTGTCTGACAAGACTTGCTTCTGATGAATCCAAGCTACCTCAGATCCTATAATCCGCTGGACTCCAGAAACCTCACTATTTTCTCTTTCAGCAGTGCTTCCAATAATTTACTCACCATTAACGTTAAACTAACCGGCCTATAGTTTTCAACCACATCCTTACTTACGCTTTTGTGTAAAGGGATCACAAGTGCCTCTCTCCAGTCCTCTGGGACCACTTCCAACTCCAATGAGGCATTGAAAAGGTCAGTCAGTGGAGCTACTAGAATGTCCCCAAGTTCCCTCAGTATTCTAGGGTGTATCCCATCCAGTCCCATCGCTTTGTCTACTTTAAGTTTAGCTAGTTTCTCACGAAATCAGTTTTCTGAAAATTGTTCAAGATGCCCCTCGCTTCTGTTCCAATTTGTGGGTGTTTTCTGAGGTCCTGCTCCTAATTCTTTATCTGTAAACTCAGAACAGAAATATTTGTTAAGCAATTCTGCTTTATCCTCATCAGCTTCTAAATATCCTCCCCTTCATCCTCGAGTCAGACAATACTACTTTTGCCCTTCCTCTTCTCACTAACATATCTGAAAAATGTCTTATCCCCTCATTTTATTGCATTAGCTCTTTCCTCCTCTTTTTGAATCTTTGCTTTCCTGACTACTTTGCTACTTTTTTCCAAATACAGACGCCTGTCTTCCTCTCTCTGTGATCTCTTGTATTTCATGAAGGCCTCCCTCTTTTTCTTCATCTTTTCAGCTATTTCTTTCAAAAACCATAGTAGTCTCCTTTTACTTTTTCCTTTATTTACCATTTTAACAAAAATATAGGTTGCCCTTAAAATATCCCCTTTCAGTTTTGCTCACTGTTTTTCTACATCCCCCAGCTGTTCCCATCCCAGCAGCAGTGAAGAGGCGTCATTGAGTCCCGTAGTGCGGATGCCACCTCCCAACCCAAAAAGTGCTTTTGCGACTGGTGTTACGGGGTTTCTATGGAGCCCTTGCTGGGAGGAACACTGATGGCTGCCTCATCCCCCTTGCTGACAGGAAGATCAGAGGTTGAACTAGCTTCCCATTAGAGAGCAGTAGAGGACATTGTGAAGAGGGGTGAGATGTCTTTGAGGACTGTTTGGCGAGGTGCAGAGACCACAGACTGTGACCATGGAGTCGCTGTGGGAGGTTATCCCTGCTGCTTACTACTGTTACTCAGATTTCGCTTACCACTCCACAAACAATGCAGTATGGACCCCAATTAGTCCCTGCACAAACGATGGTACTACTTGCGACAACATATACCATTTTTTTTTTCTTTTGAAACAAAAACGCTGAAACTACGGCTGACTCCTTCATTAGCAGGTAAAGCTGTGACAGCAGTGGTGAAGCTATTGCAAAAACTGTTGGCGTGAACCTGCAGATTGGAATCTATGTATTATATGATAGAGTTGCGATTTTGGCTTTTGTATTACCCTACCTATATTAAAATCCTTTGAATGTTTAGCACTTAATTGCTTAATGGTTTTTATGAACGTATGGTGTTTGATTCTAACTATTTATTGTGTTGTGAATTTTGTTAATGTTGCTCATTTTCTTAAGGCTATGGGAATGATGATGAAGGTGACCAGATGGTTTGGTTACAGAGTGTTATACCAGTAAAATCCACTGTTTGAGCTCCCGCCTGCCAATATACAGGGTGGCCCAAAAAAAGTGAGAACATCTCGCAGCATATAAGCTATTTAAAATTTCAAAAAGACGGATGTAAACGATTGACAAATTTAAAAAAAAGAAAAAAGATGGCGACCAGAAATTGTCGAAATAAAGACATTATATAGCTAAAAAAGGTAAATAAGTAAACTATTTTAAGCTTTTAATTTACGAAATGTTCACACTTTTTTGGCCAACCTGTATATGGTTAACTAAATATAGTTAAAAATTGTCAAGAGCTAAAAACTGCTTATAAAAGAAGAAAAATTAGTTTATTAGAATTTTGTTAATAATACTTGTATGATGTATATTTTGAAAAAATTTTTAGATGTTCCAGTATATATAGAATAATTTGTATAACTCCCACTATGTACCTCTGGGAACCCGACAGGTACTGTCAGACGGCTGCCTGGGTGAGAATGTTCACAGTCTTGGCAAGTGCATATATCAATATGATTTGCAAGGGATTGTGGGAAATGCAGTCCATTCACACCAGACACAGCTGCTCACAATAATTAGTTGTGCTTGAGTGTAAAGCCAATAAGATATTTATTTATGGGGTTATTTCTCCCAACACAGATATGCTTGGTAGCACATAAAACAGGATACTTGCTTTCAGTGTTAAACTTGGAAAAACAAAATCAGGAAAACATTTGAACTTGTCAGGCAATCAAAGCAAAAGAATAAAGACCTGGTTGGTAACAACCTGGTCTTTTCTGTAGGCTTTAGCTAATATTTTCTTAGCAGTATTTCAAACAACAAGCAAAACCCACAAAGAAGGGAAAAACTGTTCTTTTCAGGTTAACTTCTTATATCTTCACACATAGATTCAGAAGTGATTCCCTCAGAGCTCACAAGCAATTAGGTAAGGCTCAATTGCTAGCAGTTACCCAGCTGAAACCCCTTAGCTGGCTTGCTTTCTACTGCGTGGCTCAAAACCTACTTCAGGAGCTTTTCTGAGTAGATTAAAGAACAAGTTTGTATTTCTTTGTGATTGTTGTTGTACTTTGTAACAGAAAATTACCAAAGGAGTTTAGACAGAGAGCAATCCATGTATTCACAGCCTGTATCTAAGACTTCTCCCCCTTCCTCAACAATCATCGGTTCAATATCATGGATTGGCACAGAGGAATTTCTCAATGGAGCACTTTCAGGAGAATACTTGTTTCCCTGCTGTCTTTCAAGGTTATAGCTAGGGCATAGATCAGTGTTCATACCTGAGCTTCCATTGCTGTTAGAGTTCCTCTCTAAATAGCCTGGCCAGTATGTAGTCCAGTTTTTATGTCCAGTCTTCCAATCCAGATCCCTGGACACTGGATCTTTCTTCACATACCTTCTGGCATGGGTCCTAGGGTCCCTTCCACGTGCAGCCGTCTCCCTCACAGGTACCATCTGGAGATTCCTAGCTCTGCAGCACCATTCCGCTGGCTTTCCCCAGTCCAATGGTGTATGCTGGCCTTTTGAATGTCTCCCAGTATACGTACTGCTCTGGACTCCTTTAGACCTCCCCAATGCTTTTCCCTTCTTTCTTCCAAAGGGTTTCTTGCCCTTTCTGTCCGTCTGCTCTGGCTTCTGCTTCTGATGATCCTCCAGATGATGAAGATGTCCAAGATGAGGATATCCAAGCTGATCCTGAGGATGAGGATAATTCTCTGTAGAATTAACTCTAGCTTTATTCTGCTTTGATGAGTGCTCCACCCTAGCAGAGCGCAGCTGTGCTGAATCAGGCCCTGCCCTTTGAGATGAGTGCTTAGGGATTACCTCATAGCCCTCCTGATTGAACACACGTTTCCCCACTTCAGCTCCTCTAATGGCTGTTAGAAACCTGGTGCATTCTGGGACTGGTAGTCTTTTATGGAAAAATTCTGTTTTCTTATTTCTACCAGAACTGACAGGTTCCTTGTTCAGAGTCACTTCACCTTTTCTATAGCTCCTTCCTGAGCTATGATAAGCTTCCTTATCACAGTACATGTGACCTGGAATGGCCACTGTTGGAAACAGGATACTGGGCTTAAGAGACCTTTGGTCTGACCCACTATGGCATATCTTCTGTTCTTATGTTAAGGGCCAATGCAGTAAAGTGCACAAGGCTTTGCGCATAGGTCAGCTTATCACAGACAATTGTGTAAAAGCTATCAATGCAGAAACGACTTTGCGCATGAGCTAACTCTGCACAATGCCTCGAGCAGAGCGCAATACATTTACACTTATGGTAATGAAACAATCAGCTGTTCATTGCAAATACAGGGAAGTCCGCAGAAGAGCAGAAGGCTGAACTCAATGCTGGGATTTTAATGCAAGGTTTGAGGAAGTGTAAAGATCTAGCTCATAGGTCTACCGTCAACACTGGTGAAGAAGTTATGCTTGTTTCTTTTGTCTTGAGTGTACAGCACCCTCAACTTTTTCCTAGCTTTGCTTAAGGAAGCAGTGAAAAAAATGGCAGGGACAGTGTGTTAGAACAATATTATTCAGGTGTGCTGGAATGCTATAGCATACACATTGATATTATTCTGCACAAGAGAAGAAGTGGGAAACTACAGTCCAGCAAGCCTTACCTCAGTGTTAGAAACATAATGAAGATGCTGCTCTAGGAAAGGATGGGAACTTTCTATAATCCTAAGTGCTACACGACCTTAAGCATCATGGTTTTACCAAAGGCACATCGTGCCAGATGAATCTCATTGATTTCTTTGATTGCGTGGCAAGAGAACTTGATTAAGAGCATGTGCTGGACATAATCTACTTGGATTTCATCAAAGTATTTGATAGCCTTCCTCGAGAATAAACTGAGCAGCCTAAAACTAGGACCCAAAGTGGTGAACTGGATTAGAAGCTAGTTGACTGACATATGACAGAGGGTGCTAGTAAATGCAATTCACTTAAAAGAAAGTCAAGTAGTGGAGTGTTTCAAGGATCTGTTCTGGGACCATTTCTGACCAACATCTTTGTAAGTGACATTGTCAAAGAGTTAGAAGGAAAAGTTTGCCTTTTTGTGGACAACAAGGATTTACAACAGAGTTGACACCCCACATGGAGTTGACCACATGATAAATGATCTACAAAATTATAAGAAAGGCAGTTAAGATTTAATGCAAAGAAGAGCCAAATTGATGCACTTAGGATGCAGATATCCAAAAGAGCAATATGCAAAGGGGGTGAGAAGATAATGTGCATGGATCAGGAGAGAGATCTTGGAGTGACTGTTTTGCAACTTTGAGGTCTTTAGGATACTACGATGGTCATTTTAAAAGCTCTAGTCATGATTTGGATATTTAAAAACAGGCATTCAGATGTGAAAATTGCAAAGACATCCCCAGAGCCATTTTAGAAAGCCAGGTATCTGGACGTCTCTGGGGCAAATGCATCCACATCACACAGGGGGCCTGGCGAAGCTGTTTCTTGGGAATTCCATAAAAAAGATACCCTTGGTCACCCGATTTCAGAACCAACCAGCACCTCTCAACCCATCTGCTCCAGGACAAGAATAAGCATCAAAAAAGCTGTTATGCCACCACAAAACCTTGAGGGAATAGAGAAGAAGATACTCTGATATCTCCAATACTTTTCACAACTGAAAAGGAAAGTAAAGGGAGACAAGGGCATTTGTTTTGTGGTTGGCACACCAATGCACGGTTTCCACTTACAAAATAAGTAGGCAGGGACATGTATGCAGAATGGAATAGACATCCCCATTCTGAATTATTCTCACGGGGTCATCTATGTGGCCATTTATTTATTTAACTGATTTTGGTACACCATTTTTCTACCAGTCAAAATGGTGAATAAATTACAATAGAAAGATAAGGGTGTAAGAGCAGTGGGGTGCGACAAATTCAGTTACAAGTAGTAGACTTTTAACGGAGGAGACACAGGTGTGGCGACAGTGTAGTACATCAATTGTCATGGGGAGCGGTGTATGTGTAGGTGCTGAGGTGAATACAGTTGTGAAAACTGTAATAGGTACAAGAGGTTCAACAAGATGGGCACAGACGATCTGGTGGACTCCACGGCTAGCATGTGCTGTAGTGTTCTTAGAAAACGTTGTGCCATGGTGTTGCTGTCCATTTTGAGCATGTACACATTTCTAAAATTGTGGCAAAACTTGCACATGGCTGGTCCTTACAGATACATTTTGACCTGGACATCCCTAATCGTACCTGGACATCATTTCTAAAACATACCATTATGTGACAAATGGTGACTAAAGCCGGAAGAATGGTACACTACATAGAGAGAAGCATAACCATCCAAAAGCAGGAAGTGATACTGCACCTGTAAAGGTCACTGGTGATCACATCCCACAAAAGATAAAGACGCAGTTCAGAAAAGAACAACCAAAATGGTATGGGATTTGTATACAAAGTTGTATGAAAAGATATTTGAAATCTGAATATACATACCTTAGAAGAAAGGAGGAACAAGATAGATATGACAAAGACATTTAAATACTTGAAATGTTTATGTTTAATATGTTTATGTTTATTAAAAAACTTGCTATACCGGCCATATCCAGGGCATCTGGACGGTTTACAAACAAATTTTTAAAAAGGCTGCAATGAAAAGAAAAGGAAAGCCATTAAAATTTCAAAAGGACAGACAAGATAAGACCAGGAAACAAATAAAAGTTAGAAATCAACGAAGGGGGAGAGAAAGGAACAGAAAGGGGGGGAGGTTGAAGGCAGAACAAAATAGATGAGTTTTTAGTTTAACCTTAAAGGTTTTAAATGAGAATTCTAAACGGAGGGGGGGGAGCTCATGGGCAGAGGAAATAGAAGGCAGAGGAGCGGGTGGGCTTGGGATGGGGAAGGAAGGGACATGCGATTGGCATGAATGGACCGAGGGGAACGGTGAGGGTATTTGGAAAGGTATTAATGAGCAAACAAACCTTTTCCAAAGACCGTGATGTTCTAAAACAAAAAAACATGAAATGAAGCTGAAAAAATAGAAAATTTAAAAGCAGCGTCAGGAAATACTTTTTCAAGAAAAGAGTGGCAGATGCCTGGAATTCCCTCCCACTAGAGGTTGTGGGAACACAAATAGTGACAGGATTCAAAAAGGCATAGGATGAGCACAGAGGATCCCTATATAGGAAGGGAAGTATTACTGCTCAAAGCAAAACTTAAATGACTTTCACAGTTCAAAAAAGCAAGGGAAGAGTAGTAGTCACAGAGCAGCAGTTACAACCTTAAGTAAAAAGCAAAGCATGGACGGGGTAAGCTGCATAGAGCAGCAGTTACAACCCTAAGCACCTTGCTGTGCACCATGCTGGTCTATATCTGCCGACATTTACTATATACTTATATCTATTGCTTTTGGGGGGGGGGTTCTTCCAGTGGGTACTTCTGAAAGCCCTTTTAAAGTGGGCGGGGGTAAGGGGGTAGCATTGCACGTTTCTCTCACTGGCACCGATTTACAATACACTCACAAACTGAGAGGATACATCAATTATACATAGTTTCCTAACCCCATTCTCACTTTTCATTCAGCTGATCAATTACAATGCAAACATAATACCCCATCTGATAATAGGTAGGAGGACTCTCCAGAATATCTCCTTGGAGTCCAAATAATAGTCCCATGCACCAGCTGCAGACTGGAAAAGAGGTAGCATAGAACTTCACTTAATCAACCAGTCTGGCTTAGTGAATGACATACTGGAGGTCTGTCTGGCAATGAAAAATATTATTTGATGGTACACAATGAAAGCTCCATCTGTAACCACATGAACACCACTGCAGAGGAATCTAAAGAGCCCTTGTTCATTTGAAAGAGATGATAGGATAAAAGGTTTCAATAATAGGCTAAGAATATAGGATGTCCAGGAGATATGATCTGGTTTCCTTTCCATTTGGCCTATCATGGATTTACATTTGAGGCTCAAGTGTGTGGCTTAGTGAACGATCATCCTCTTTTATGGCCAGTGTAACAGATGTATAGCCTCCAGCAAGAAAATCTTTAGTCCAAGATTAGATATGGAAGAGGTGACTTTGAAATAATGCCTTCCTGCTGACTTTTACGAAACGATGAAATGAGACATGTGGCATTAATCTCATATTTGCCCAGATGTGTAAACACCATTTGGGTAGCCATGGTTTCCAGGCAACATATCCAGTATGCTTGCAATGTGCATGAGACAGAAGATGTGCCAATGGGCTTCTATGAAATAGCTCATTTCCTCAATGCAGTGTAAGCTTGAGAACAATTTTGGTATCCCATCCAGATGGCTACTCTCTCTCCATTTCCCTGAATCCCCAACCTCCTATAGAAAGTTTGCTCTGTATTGTACAGTTAGAGCTGTCAGGGCAGTATTTTCTAGGAAGAGTGTAGTATAGAATGGAGCTTCGGTGTTCAGCAATTTATTCTCAATATGCCTTACAGCTTATCAAAGAGTGAAAACAAGGCAAAATATGCAAAAAGGATAATTCGGTATTTGTGTTTCTCTTTTACTTTATATAAAGGTGACAGCACAAACCAATTTTGAATATTTTCTGTAAGTTCAGAATAAAAATATTCTGCTGACCATAAAATAAAGAATTAAATGTTTTTGCCCATCCTGTTCCTCCATTAATTCATATGAAGTTGGAATATGTATGTGATTTTGAAGATTTTCATTTTGAAAGCTCAATTTAAAATATTTTAAATAGACAGCTCATACATAGAAATGTTGAAGCTGTTTAGCACAGTTGATTAACTATAAAAGATTCTGCTAGACAGCCCAGTTAAATGTCATTGGAGAATTAGCTGGTTATCTAGATTTGAAAATTATGCTCATTCGGTTGGATTGTATTTCAGTTTCCACAATGGCATACGCTGCAACACATTTAGCAGTACATACTCAATCTGAAAAACACATCTTGAGCTTTAGGTCAGTTCATATTGCTTTCATTTCCTGAAATAAACTACCCAGTTATTTAGTGCTACTTTCAGTATTACTTCAATGAGACAGCACAAACTCGAGAGATGCAGCCCAGGCAAATGTTTACTGTTTACTGTTTCCAAAAAAATATACTAAGAGCAAGTTTCAGTGTTTCTGTGTGGGTAAACGCATGCTTGCCTGTGTATAAACTGTGTGTTGAGAATTTCCCCAAGCCCCTCAGAATAGGTAAAGGTAGGCGTGTTGTTTTACAATGTGTGTACTTTTGCCATCAGGGAAAAAAAAAAGGCAGGTTTAAGTCAGGGGAGGAAAATTACACTTAGTGATTTCATTTCCAAATCCCAAGCATGCTTTTTAGCACACACACTGCATTTGCTGCATGCATATATTAAGTGCATGAGGGCGCCAGGTGATTTTCAAAGGGAAGGCAGGCAGCCAGGAAGTTTCCCATTAAAAATGAACTTACGCATTCCTACAACTTTTGCAAGTCTGAAAATTGCCTCCAGTTGGGACAGGTTCATGGAGTTCCATGTTGTTCACGGTGGTCTTTTGCTTCACATACTCTAACCAGATGCAATGCTGCATGCTGACTTGTGAATGATCTAGAGTCTGGATCCAAGCCCTGCTTCTTCTTAGGCCAGAGTGTTCCACAAATGGGGTAGAGGGGCTTGCTTTATTTTTATGGACACTCCCATTCCTTTAAGATGATCTCCAGGAGGAACAGTTCATGCATTAGTGAGGCAATGCTCCCACAGAAAATTTATCTACACATCCCGAGATGCGGTTAACTTTCAGGCCACAACACAGCTTGCCAACATTAACACAATTTGTGACATTTTATTTCAATATTAATGAATGGTTTTGCATATATTTGTATGCTGCACAGCCCATTCATTTTACCATGTGCTTGACCTCTTAACTTAAAGCAGCATAACACATGTTGAGTAACTTTAAAGACTTGTTATGGCAATATCACAGCTTAGTAAATGTTCCCCTTTGGCAGCTACTTAGGTTTCTAAACTTAGGAGCTGAACTTCTTTTGAATATCGATCTCCTCCTTTTCAGTTTAATTAAAATGCATAAACCAATCTGAGTCTTTGGCCAAATGTATACAAAGATATTTGAACACCTACTGTAGAAAAACTGATTGATTTTCGTGGCCTTAGGTACATGTTGAAACTAATGACTTAAATGGGATTACAACCTACATTGATGAATATGTTTAATACAATGACATAGATAAGGTAAACAGTAGCAGCATCCTACTTTATTATTAATTTTGGCAAAGTTGTAATTGCCTTTATCCAACATACAAATTTTTCAGAGACTTCAAGTGAAATGCACCTTGAACATTGTGTACAATTCTGGTCGCCATATCTTGAAAAGGATATAGCAGTATTATAAAAGGTACAGAGAAGAGCCACCAAAATGATAAAGGAGATGGAAGGATACCCCTATGAGGAAAGGCTCAAAAGGTTAGGGCTCTTCAACTTGGAAAAGAGATAGCTGAGATATGACAGAGGTCTATAAATTAATGAATGGTGTGAACAGGTGAATATAGATCGATTGTTTACACCATCAAAAAGTAGAAAGACTAGGGGATACACAATGAAGCTACAGTGTAACCCATTTAAGACTAATAATAGAAAACATTTTATCACTTAACACACAATAAAACTCTGGAATTCATTACTGGAGGATGTAGTAAAAGTTGTTAGTGTAGCTGGGTTTAAAAATGGTTTGGACAAGTTCCTGGAAGAAAGGTCCTAAATCATTATTAAAGAGGACCCATGAAATCCACTGCTTGACCCGTTTTGGACAGCTCGCATATTCTTTCTCTGTTCTGGATGATTTATTAGATTTGTTACACTCAAACAACTATGAAATACAGGCAATAACAAAAAATATTAAAACTTTGCAGAAAGAAGTTTCACATAGTGTATGTTTTTCATACACTGGTCCAATGTCCGTCTTCCAAGTGATCAGAAAAGGAGAAATTAGACCTTACCTGCTAATTGTCTTTCCTTGAGCTTTCTCCGGGCCAGTCCAGGGAACGTTGGGGTTGTCAATCCCATTCAGCAGCTGAGGACTGACAAACTAGAAGTTTTGTTGACAGCTTAAGCCACTCCCCCTGCAGCCAGAACTCCAGTCTTGTACTAACAAAGCAGCTAACTCAGAAAAAGACCAAGAGAACCAAGCCTGCAAGAACGCAACCAAGAAAACAAAACAAACTAACCGGAACTGAGAACTTTCTACATTCCCCATACACGGACTGCACACGCCAATGCAATGTGAGCCTATGACTTAATTTCTGCTAAATTTCTGTTTGCTTGTTCAGATCGTCTTTTTTTTTTTTTTTTTCTTTTTGTCTCGTTTAACTCATTTGGTACTCTGCAGATTAGCGAGACAAAAATATCGCTCATTCTCTTGCGCTCAGAAAGACCAAACACCGCGAACGAAAGTCCTTCCGCAGTGAAAAACTCTGGGTGGGCCCTGGACTGGCCCGGAGAAAGCTCAAGGAAAGACAATTAGCAGGTAAGGTCAAATTTCTCCTTCCTAATCGCTTCTCCGGGCCAGTCCAGGGAACATTAGCGCAGTACCTAAACACGGGAGGGACCCGCTAGCCCTGCAACAATGGCCGAGGCTCCGACCCTCGCATCCCCTCTAGCAAGAACATCCAACCGGTAATGTCTAGTGAAAGTATGCAGAGAGGACCAAATAGCGGCTCTACAAATATCCACTGGAGGCACTAACGCAAATTACGTCCAAGACGCCGCTTGAGGCCGTGTGGAATGCGCTCTGAGCCCCACTGGCGGTTCCTTTCCCCCAGCTTCGTAAGCTGCCACTATAGCCTGCTTCACCCATCGGGAAATTGAGGCCTTCGTAGCCGCCATAACTTTACGCCGACCCGCAAACAGTACAAACAACCTGTCGGTCTGGCGAAAATCCTTAGTGATCTTAAGATACTTTCTCAGGACACGGCCGAGATCCAGCTTCCTGAGAGCACGGTCCATCGGAGAACCGGAGAAATCGGAGAAATCGGAGAAAATCGGCAACGCTACTGACTGATTCACATGAAAAGAGGACACCACTTTAGGTAGGAATGAAGGCACTGGCCGCAACAGCACTTTCTCCGGCAAAAATTGAAGGTACGGCTCCCGACAAGATAAAGCCTGCAAGTCCGAGATTCTTCAAGCCGAACATAATGCTACCAAGAAGGCCGTCTTCCAAGAAAACTCCTTTAAACTGACCCAGGAAGCGGACTCAAAAGGAGGATGTGTTAACGCTTCCAGCACCACATTCAAATCCCAAGGAGGTACGACATTGCGCAAAGGAGGTCTGATGAGCTTGGCCGCCCGAAAGAACCGCTGCACATCTCCATGTGCTGAGATACGGCAATTCAGTACCGAACCCCGAAAACAACTCAAGGCCGCCACATGCACTTTCAGAGTGCTAAGGGATAAGCCCTTATCCAAACCCTCCTGAAGAAACAACAGCAGCTGCGGCAACGCCGTAGACATCGGCTCAAAGCCCCGAAGTGCACACCACTGTTCAAAAATGCGCCAGACGCGTACGTACACCAGGGAAGTCGAAGACCTCTTGGAGCGCAACAAGGTGGAGACAACGGCTTCCGAGTAACCCTTGCGCTTTAACCGAGCCCTTTCAAGAGCCAAGCCGTAAGCAAGAAGCGATCCACCTGTGGCATCAACACGGGACCCTGACTCAACAGATTGCACCAAACCAGAAGTCGCCAAGGAGAATCTACCACCAGCCGCACCAGATCCGCATACCACGGCCACCGAGGCCAATCCGTCGCAATGAGAATCACCGTTCCTCTGTGCCCCGTTATGCGCTGAATGAGTCGACTGAGCATCGGCCACGGCGGAAAGACATACAACAGGATGTCCCGCGGCCAAGGTTGCACTAGCGCATCGAGGCCTTCCGACATGCGTTCTCTGCGCCAGCTGAAAAAAACGAGACGCTTTGGCATTGCGGAAGGTAGCCATCAGATTCATCGCCGGATGCCCCCAGCGCACCGTGATGTCGTGAAACACAACCGCATTCAGCTCCCATTCCCCCGGATCGAGAACATTGCGACTGAGATAATCTGCCTGTACATTGTCCTTGCCGGCCACGTGCGCCGCTGATAAGGCTACGAGATGATTCTCCGCCCAAGACAACAATTCCTGGCTCTCCTCCAATAACGGCAGACTCCTGGTACCCCCTTGCCGATTGATGTAGGAGACGGTCACCGCATTGTCGGAAAAAACTCGGACCGCCGCTCCTTCGAGCAGGTGCCCGAAATGTATTAGTGCAAGGCGGACGGCTCGGAGCTCCAATCGATTGATCGACCATGAACTCTCTACCTGGGACCAGAAGCCCTGCATCACCTGAGCCTGACAGTGTGCATCCCAGCCCGAGAGACTGGCGTCCGTCGTCAGTAGCACCCACGCAGGATCTTGCAAGGGAACCCCTGCTCGCAGATGACTTGGATCCAGCCACCACCGCAGACTGTTGCGCACTGGGTCTGGACAGCTCAGCTTCTGCGAGAGAGGATGAAGTTGTGGCGACCATCTGGAAAGCAAGGCCTGTTGAAGAGGCCGCATATGCGCTCTGGCCCATGGAACCAAGTCCAGGGCCGCTGCCATGGACCCCAAGAGCTGCAAATAGGTCCACGCTGAAGGAGCCGAAATCCTCAAAAAAGCCTGCACTTGTCGACCAATCTTTTGAACTCTGCTCTCGGGTAGAAAGACCGAACCCCATTCCGTGTCGAAGAAGGATCCGAGATATGTGAGCTGTCGCACCGGCTGCAACTGACTCTTCGCCTGGTTGATGACCCAACCGAGCCGCTCCAAGAGCTGAACCACCCGCGCCATCACCACGACTGCGTCCTCCTGGGAATCAGCCCTGATCAACCAATCGTCCAGATAAGGGTGCACTCGAACCCCTTCCTTGCGCAGGGCCGCTGCTACAACCACCATCACCTTTGTGAAGGTGCGAGGAGCAGTTGCGAGCCCGAAAGGCAACGCACGAAACTGGAAATGACCCATCGGGAGGGAAAATCTCAAAAACTGTTGATGAGCTGCTCTGATGGGAATATGCAGATAAGCTTCCATGAGGTCTATAGCCGAGAGGAACTCTCCTGGTTGCACCGCTCGAATAACGGATCTTAACGTCTCCATCCGAAAATGCGGAACCCGCAAGGCGCGACTGACATGCTTGAGGTTGAGGATTGGCCGAAAAGAACCCTCCTTTTTGGGGACCACAAAATAAATCAAGTATCGACCTAAGCCACACTGGTCTCAAGGAACCAGTACCACCGCCTGCAGTTGTACCAAACGTCCGAGCATCTCGGCAACTGCCTGCATCTTCGGACCCGGAGCACAAGGAGACATTACAAAGGCGTCTGTCAATGGGTAAGCGAAATCCAGCGCATACCCCTCCCGAACAATCTCTAGCACCCATTCGTCGGAAGTTATGGTGCCCCAGGCCGAGAGAAACTCCTGCAAGCGACCTCCCACAGGTCTCTCCACCTGGACCGACCGACCTTCATTGCGACTTTTTAGCTGTGGACTGCTGAGAATTGAAGTAGCTCCTACCGAATCCTCTAGCTCCACGAAAGGACTGCGCTCGAGAGCCGAAGCGGCCCCTGGGATAGGGCAGAAATCGAGCACCCCGAAATCTACGAGAATCCCTACCTTGTCCCCGCTGCGCCGACCCACCTCTAGGAAGTCTGGGTCGATCCTCTGGCAAACGACCACCTTTGGAATCGCCAAGATCCTTCACAATCTTTTCCAAAGCTTCTCCAAAAAGTAACTTCCCTTTATAGGGGAGCTTACTGAGGCGCGACTTAGAGGACACGTCAGCCGCCCAATTCCGTAACCACAGAAAATGTCTGGCCGCCACTAAGGAAGCCATAGACTTTGCGGCAATGCGAACCAAATCATAGAAGGCATCCGCCAGGTAAGCCGCTGCTGACTCCAGCTTTGCCCCCTCCGAGGGAGACGCTTCCGCTGAATCAGCAGAGATCTCCCCCTGGAGCCACCGAATGGAAGCTCTGGACACATACGCTCCACAAATGGAAGCCTGCAGAGCCAGGGCACTAGAATCAAACGCCTGCTTCAAGAGAAGTTCCAACTTACGGTCCTGCAGATCCTTAAGCGCCCTCTACTGGAAACGATGTCTTCTTAGTTACCGCTTAGGCATCTTTAACAACTCTCTCTCCTCCTGAGGCACCGGGTACAGGCGACCTAAGGCACGACTACCCCTCAGCGTAGCCTTGGGACATTCCCACTCAGACTCTATCATTTGCTTAATGACGCGGTGAACAGGAAAACAGCGTTGCTCCACTTTAAAGCCTTGCAGCAATGGATCCTCAAGCGGTTCCTGTGACATAGAAGGCATCAAAATGTTCAGAGCTGATAAAGATTGTGATATCAGTGCCCCTAGCTCCTCCTTGCGGAAAACCCTAAACACATTAGGATCTTCGCCTGGCGCAATTTCCCCCTCTTCCAGCTCCCCTAGCCAAGGATCCAATCCTGCCTCAGAGAAGAGCTCACCCTCCTCTCCTACCTGAGGCTCCGCGGCTGGAGAGCTAATAGGATCCACAGTAAGCAGCTTATTCAACCCACTCTGGGAAGAGCCCTCCCCCGGGTCTACCGCAGGCCCATCAGGATGCCCAAGCTGACCCTGACAGGAATCGGGAGCAAATGCAGCCTGTGAAGATTTGAGCAAAAACGCCCGATGCAGCGCCAAAATGAATTCAGGGGAAAAAAGTGCAGAGAACCCCTCCTGAGCTTTAGGATGCTTCTGCTGAGCCTGAACCACCGCCGGAGCTTCTTTACTAGATTTAGATTTTCTTTTTCCCTGCTTGTGAGGCCCCGCTGGAGCAACAGAAGGCTCCCTTAAGATGGCGGCCGTTCCCGCCTTTTCTGAGGCAACGGAAAGCCTCTCTACCTCTCCAGGCTTAATCTCCATACTTTAGAACGGAGCCCCAATAAAAACTGCTGAAAAGCGAAACCGGACCGAACGTGCCCCGAACTGCTGCCCCAAACAACTTACCGCCGCAGCCCCGCTAACTGAGGGAAACCCCCGCTGCCATGAAACTGCGCGGATTAACACAATGCAGGCCTCCTCTTGCCCCGAAGGCTTTGGTGATCTGAGCGCAACAGCGCAGAGCGTTCTCCCACTTCCCCGCTGCTAGCGGAGTAAGAGAAATGTGGCGGTTCAGCAAGGAGGATGACCCCTGGGGCTCCCAGGGCTAGACCTCCGGTAAGTTAGTCACATGCCCAGAAGAACGCAGGCTCTGCACTCTCCTGCTGCCTAGAACCGGCAGCAAAGGGTCGTTCACGCTGAAATTGAAAGTAGCTCACTTAATTGATCTTATTGGTAAGGGGAATGTAGCAGTCATCAGCCCTGCTACAGCCAGCCCGCTTTCAACCCTTTCCAAAAAGAAAAAATAATCAAAACCTTCCTCTCTGTCAGGGGAACTGTCAGCACGACGCCTGTTCAGCTGCTGAGGACTGAAAAACTGGAGTTCTGGCTGCAGGGGGAGTGGCTTAAGCTGTCAGCAAAACTTCTAGTTTGTCAGTCCTCAGCTGCTGAACGGGATTGACAACCCCAACGTTCCCTGGACTGGCCCGGAGAAGCGATTAGGAAGTTATGATTCAGTATCAATATTTATTGACAAACATACTGTATGATACTATTGAAACGGCAGTTTTCATTTCATTTCATTTATTATAATATAATATAGTTTGTCAACAGTCCGTTCTGACGGCGGAATATGATACACGTGAAAACACCTCTGATGCAGTGCGTCTATATTGCACCATTGAAACAACTAGAACCGAACGCGTGACAGCAATTAGTCTCAACAACATATTAGCACAGCGTATGAAAAACATACAAGGCCGATATACGCACCAATAACTGACAATAAGTAACTTACAGTTATCTAAACCTATTTTCTAAACTCTACTAATACTTTTATTTGCAAAATAGTAGCTATTACAGCATTATAAGCTACTTACTATTTTTTGTGATCTTTTTATGTTGAGCCGCCAGTACCGTCAAAAATCAGAAAACTTCGAATATCTATTAAACGAAATAAATCTCAAACACAAAATCTGTATATAATGCTTTTTAACATAACGATAATAGCTAAACATAGTTCCATTGAATTTATACCCATTAATTAGTAAACAGTTGAGTAGTAAGTATGGAAAACTTATGTATGTAAAACATATGTTGGTCCAAAATGGGTTAATCCAGGGACAGGCAATGTGGAACATGTGTACCATTTTGGGAACCTGCCAGGTACTTGTGACCTGGATTGGCCACTGTTGGGAACAGGATACTGGGCTTGATGGACCTTGGTCTGACCCAATATGGCATTTTGTATGTTCATTTATTCCAGCTTCATGCTGCCTTTGATATCCTCACAAGATGATAAATGGTAATGCCAGGTTAGCTGCTATACCGGGTATAGATCTTGCTGAGCAGACTGCCCTAGACTCCAGCTGAAACTCAGAAACCACTCCCAGGTACATTTCTGGCCCAAACCGCAAAATTGTCCCAAGCAAGTGCTGAAGCAAGCCCCAATCTCTCCCCTTCAATTTCCCTCTAAATCATTTCTCTCCCATTCAATCTGTTCAAAACTCAGCTTATAGTTCATCTTCTGCCAGTACGGCTATGCTCATGTAATCCCTCTCTCTCAAGATGCTTCACTGGCTCCCTATCCGTTTCCACATCCAATTCAAACTTCTACTGACCTGCAAGTTCATTCATTCTGCAGCTCTTTATTACGTTTCCTCTCTTATCTCACTCTATACCCCTCCTCAAGAACTCTGCACCTCTGGCAGATCCCTTTTTATCTGTGCCCTTCTCTGTCACTGCCAACTCAAGACTTCGTTCATTCCACCTTGCTGCATCATATGCCCAGAATAAACTATCCTGAGTCAGTATGTCAGGCTCCTTCTCTAACCCTATTCAAATTCAGGTTAAAAATCCACTTCTTCAAGGCTACATTTGGATTCTGATGTCTCTCACTCTCTTATTCACCATTTATGTGTATCTTCTTATACTCTAGTTCTCAGTTTTGTGATGTTCTTCATCTTGATTACATTGTAAGCTCTGATGAGCAGGGATTGTGTCTTACATTTATGTACAGCACTGCACCTTGTAGCACTATAAAAATGGTAAATAGTAGTCATCCTGTGAGGAGATGAGGCTGTTCTTGGGATAGTTGAGCACCATACTCACTTTTCCCAGCCAGTGAATCACCTGGGCTGTATTCGCTCTGGACCACTCTGTGGAGCTGGACTGAATCAGCCAGTCATCTAGGTACGGGTGCACCTGGATTCCTCATTTACCCAGGAATGCTGCCACCACCAAGGTGTGAGGCACCAAGGGCAGCTAAAAAAGGCAGAGTACAAAACTGGAAATGGCAGCTCAGGGCACAAAAGGGCACCCGAATGGGAATATGGAAGCATGCCTCGGCAAAGGCCAAGGAAGTAAAAATCTCCTCTTGCCAAACTGATACAATGACCAACCTGAGGGTCTCCATATGTAAATGGAGCACTCATAACTTGGTACTGATGGTCTTCACAGCCAGAATTGGTCAAAAGGACCCTCCTTCTTTTGGCACCACGAAGCAAATAGAAATCTGCCCCGACCCTGTTCTGCAGAGAACACAGGTACAATGGCCTGCAACTGCAGAAGGTGCTGAAGAGTTTTCCCTCTATGGCTACCCTCTTAGCTAAGAAGTGTCAGGGAAATTCCACAAAGAAGTCCAGAAGAGGCTCTGCAAACTCCAGCCTCCAGCCTATATCCCTTTCTTTAGGACCTCAACCACCCATTAGTCTGATGTGATATAGGGCCATTCTGCATGGAGGCTCCCTCTGACTGCTTGCCCCTTGGAAGGGACCCATCAGAACTCATTGAGAAAGCTTACTGGCTTCTGAGGAGGTTATGCTGAGTCATGAGAATGCTGGGATCCTCAAAAGGACTAACCCTTCTTGGGTTTGGATCCATAGAAGGAATAGGTCATGCCACAACTCTTACTGAGCTTAGGCCACTCCCATGCTCCCCAGTGAGCCGTACGCAAGACACCCCAGGGATCTCTACATCTATCTTCCAGGAACCTCTGTGGGTGGAGCTTCTGCAAAATCTTTCACTAGCTTCTTCAGGTCCTCACCAAAGAGCAAACTACTTTTAAAGGGGAGCTTGCTCAAATGCAACTTTCAGTCAGAAGCAGTATCAGTTAACCAATTCTGGAGCCAAAGTCACCATTCAAGCCACTACAACCACCACCATGAACTTTCAGGAAATTCTGATCATGCTGTACAGGTCATTCACCGCAAACAGCACCCCAGTCTCCAATCTCATTACCTCTGGGCTGTTTAACTGCTGGATCCAGTGTAAGAGGGTTCTGGCCACCACTGCTGTGCAAAGCACCCCCCCCCCCCTTCTACCAGAATGGTTTTGTGCACTTCATCACTGCCACGACCAAGGAATCCACACATTAGGAAGCCCAAAGAGCTGTTCCATGAGCTAGGACCTTGAGGCCCCTCAGCCCCAGTAGCAGTGTCTCCCACTGAGAAATCATGAATTTATGCAATGGCTCAGGGAGGGAAGAAACCAAAAGAATGCAGCAAATACCATATGATATGGTCCACCTGTGAAACCTCCACTGAAGCATGCTCTGAAATCTGCAAGGCTATTATGGTGTTCTGAATAAAAGTAGAAAGATCAGTCTATATTTGTCACAGGATCAACAGATCCTCATTCTCCATTAGGAGAAACTACCTTCTTCCACTGACTCATCCACTGGAGATAGGGAATCCTTTTCATCATCCTAGCTTTCCACCATAGGGGACAGGGCTGTTTTCCCAGAGGAATGGGGAGTTGTAAAGGAAGGAAGGTAATTAACCTCCTTGCTGCCCAGCAGGAGAGATGCCAGAGGGCCTCGAGGCCCCTGTATTGGAGGTCAGAGCCTCAGACTCCCATAAGGGGATGGTCAAGCAGCTAAGAGAGGAACTGCTGCTCAAGGCCAAGTGAGAAAGGGCCTTGGAGCCCTAAAGGACCCTCTCAGAGGGTCTGGCAGCTTGAGCTTGTGGCCTCCTGACCATGCTCTCCCTCTACAGGGAGCATGTGGCCATTCAAGATAGCTGCTATTCCAGCCAGTGGGAAAATTTGTGGGAGAGGCGGAAGAGACAACAAAATTGGCAATGGTCCAATCATGCCCTGAAGCATCTTCTTCGCCCTTGGGGTAAAAAGATCCAGCAGCAGAGCTCATGCGATGGGAGCCACAAGAAGCACATCATCATGTACCCAGCACCATGACAAAGCTCAACATGATAAAAAAGAACATGAAAAAAGCAAAAAAAAAAAAAAAGGAAAATTAAAACTGTAGCAAAACAGGAACCCCTGAACAAAAAGAATCCCAGAAGTTCTCAGACTGGCAGGTGAACCTGGAAAGGGTTGCTCCAACCACCCACACAAACCTGGGAAAGTCTAGCTGCCTTTTCAAACTACTTTACTGAAAGCAGCAAAAGAGAGACAATTTAAAATTTAGCAATAGATAAGGGGAAGAAAAAAAGAAGAGGCATAGAGGTAGAGGACAGTGAGAGGGAAAGTGTGCCTGGGCCCAGACTTACCAAACCCCCTCAGGAGTCCTGTGGGGTCCTCAAGTCTATTGGATACAGGGCAGCTGTCAGCTTGAGAAAAGGGCATACTAAGGCTACGAGCAGACATTGGGCCTACAAGTCTCAATCACTCAGGCCACAAGACCATGATCTGGGCTAGGAGAGACAAGCTTACCTGCACTGTTGCACAAGTCCACACATGCTGGCTTCTCTCAGTGCTGCACCAGTGGAGATACTAGTGATGACATAATTTAATGTTGCTCTAGTCTTCCCCCACCTGCTCACTGGGGAGCATAACCCACTCATCTGGACTGGTCTAGCAGGATGGTAAAGAAGTGCTGGTTTTAAATCACACATGTTTTCTCAGCTCCAACAAGGGTGTAATTCCACAACAGTCATAAGAGCCCACTTCCAGCAGCATGATCAAGTGCATGCTTCAACAGCATGACCGAGTGCTTGAAGCCACAGAATCAATGCACAGCTAATAGTTTTAGTTATAATTTACTGAATCTGATACACCGCATTTCTGGATAATCAAGGTGGTTACAAGCAATAATAAAATACAAATAATGGAGAAAAGAACTCCATAAATGATAGGAAAGAAGAATGAGAGCAGTGTGAAAGAAGGGGTTGCACCAATAGTCATCCTCACGAGCCCAGCCAAATCCCACAGTATTAATGAGTGCTTGAAACCACAGAACCAATGCGTGGTTGATTCAAAAGCATTAATGACTACTTGATTCCTGATTCCACAGCAATTGAGAAATGTGTGCAGGCTTCTCAGAGTAATTGCTTTGTCTTAGCAATGAGCACTGGTCTCATTATAACATGGGCCATAGCAATGAGCACTAGTCCTACACCAGAGCAAACGGCAACCATAGCATGGGCAACTGTGATCAGCTCTGGCTTTAGACACATGCAAAAAGCCATAAAGAGTGCTGGGTAATCTCTGCATGCAATCAATGGTTTCCATTCTAGGTGCAGAAGCCACGTGAGTGCTGGACCATTCCAGCACCGACTGCTCCAATCAGCGCCTGCCACAGCATTTTTCGTAGGAAAAAAGGTGCCAGTACTTTTGTGCAAGGCTCTCATTAACAAGTGAGAACCAAGGGTCAAATTTAGCAGGACGTCATAGTACTCGGTACCATCAAGCACACCCTCAAAAAAAGGCCCGATTCCAGTGCAGGCTGTACTCTTTCCCAGAACGGTCCACTAGCAATGGAAGCTGGCCTCCACAGCACCAAGAGAACAATAAGCACTAACAATAACCTATCACCAACTGTGCCCCTTAGCACCATCTCTACCACAAGTGGCAGAGAAGTGTTGACTTACATGCAAAACCACCAGCAAAGAGGAACACAACTAGCAATATGATGTCAAACTACCCATAATGCATACTGGCATTCCCAGTCATGCATGCCCAGTCCTTAACGCCATTTTCAGTATGCATATGCCCAAAAAACAGAGCCCGCCTTAGAGTTGGTTCAAGGTGTTGGTGCCCTAGGCAAACCTCAAGCTTTACACCCCCTCTGGCTGTCAAAATATATTATTTAGCTTTGAATGTCCCTCTTTTGCCGCCTTACAGAATTTGCTGCCCTAGGTGACCATCTAGTTTGCCTAGTAGTTGGGCTGGCCCAAACTGCTGAGAGGTCCGTTTTGCCATGGAAATGCTGCTTTACTCCAGGAGTATCAACCCAAGTGAGACTAGATAGAAGACAATTCTGCTTCTTGCTATACCAGAAGCAAAAACGTCTGTTCTACACCCATTCTTTACTTTTAACTCTGCCTTTCCATCTAAAAATGGGGACAATCCCTGAATCCAGACTAGATATTACATGATAGGTTTTGTTCAGCTCTGCACATTTTAAGTGGTGTAATTAAAAACTGGATGACAAGCTGCCCTGGAAACTAGCTTAGCTCATTAGGGTGTATCTTTCAGTAGCTTATCTGGGAAAAACAACCTTCTAAATCCAACCCAGGCAGTTAGCAAAAACAGCACAGAAAGGTAAAAAAAAAAAAGTAAAAAAAGATAAAAACCGGGGACTCTAGGTGTCGCATGAGCGAGTAAGAGGTTTTCTCTGCTTGCTCCGGGGCTGTCCCGCTCTTCATCGGCAATTTAATGAGCTTACCCCAGAATATCTGATTGGAAACCCCTTTGTGAGGACGACCGAGCACGAGTGGTTGTGCGGGTGTCTGCAGCAGGGTGAGAATGCCTCCACCGCAGAGAAAAGAGCGGGAGAAAGCTGCCAAGGCTGGAGCCTCTATGACCGCGGGGCCGGCAGTAAAGATGGCGCAGCCAAGTTCGCCGGGTGGGGAGAGTGTGGATTCTGGGCCGGAGGAGTTGGCCCGCGAGGTGGCAAAGCTGCTAGAGCCAAAATTCGACTTGATCTTAAGCAAGTTGGAGACGATGGCAGAGACGATTGCGGAGTGTACCCACCGAGTGGAAGAGTTGGAGCAGCGCGTGTCGGCACTTGAGGAAGATGGGGGTACACAAGGCCTGGAATTGGAGCGGCTACGCCAGAAGGTGGACACTTTATTAGACAAAGTCAATGATTTAGAAAACCGCTCCAGGCGGAATAATATACGGCTAGTGGGAGTGCCGGAGTCCCAAACAGATGCGATGTTGCTAACCTTGGTGGAGAATTGGCTGCCGAACGAGTTGTGCCTACCAGAGTTGGTTGGTAAACTGAAAGTTGAGCGGGTGCATCGCCTGGGACCTCGGGCTGCGGATCGCCACAAACC
This sequence comes from Ichthyophis bannanicus, assembly GCA_033557465.1. Taxonomy (NCBI): domain Eukaryota; kingdom Metazoa; phylum Chordata; class Amphibia; order Gymnophiona; family Ichthyophiidae; genus Ichthyophis; species Ichthyophis bannanicus. The sequence continues at coordinate 716,776,189 of CM066036.1, read as the reverse complement.
GAGAGTGGTTATAGCGCGAATATTGAATTTTCAACACAAGTGGCTGTTACTGCAAGCCTTCCGCAAGAAGCGGGACTTGGCTTTGGACAATCAGACTGTTCTCTTGTTTCAAGACTATTCTGCGCCCGTTGCGGCGAAGCGGAAAGAGTTTTTGCCGATCTGTGCAGCCTTATTTAAAAAGCAGGTTCGCTTCAACTTGGCCTTTCCGGCGGTGCTGCGTGTGCATGTAGCGTGGAAACAGCATGTGTTGGCAACGGCAGCGGAGGCACGACGGTTCGTGGAGCAGCTGGAGACAGGCAGGCCGGAGAGGAGCCAGCAGCGCGTAGAGCATGGTGATTGAGCGGGACTTGCACGAGCGCGCCTGACACGGCCGATAGACCGGCGGAGCACCTATGTGGACATTTTGTGTTTTGCTTTATTATGCCTGAGCGTGTGTGATGGGGCAGCCGGGCTGTTGGGGCTGGGTGGTGAGTGTAACTGTTGGCAGCGTGGCACATGGGGGGTAGGGGGAATGTTGTGGCCATGCTTTGCTCTGGGTTGGTACTGTTTTCAGATTGGGTATGACTGCTGGGTGGGGGTGGAGGGGGGTAACCTCATATTATTTTATGTTATTTCGCTGTTAATTCTCTGGCATTTTATACTGCCAGTTGGGAATGGGGAGTGTGTGTGTAGAGTGCCTGTTGTTACTGGTTCAGCGGGGGGGGGGGGTTCAGTGGTAGTACTGGTTGGGGGGATGTTATTCAGCTGGTGTGGAGAAGGGGCGTGACAGTCCTGCAGAGCACCGAGACGGGTCTCAAGCCTGGCGGAATGGGCCAGGGGTAGTGTTGATGGTTTTTTTAAGGGGTTCGGGGGCAGGGGGGGGAGGGAATGGGGGTAGGGGGTCTGCAGTAGTTATTTGTACAGGGCTGGTGGGGTGGAAGTGTCAGGGACGCGGTGAAAGGGGGGATCGGGGAGTTGAAGCTGGGCGACTCTGGGTCCCGAGGGATGTGTTGATGACTTTGACTATGATGAGCTGGGGGACCCAGGCTGATGGGGACTGACTTAGGCTTCACCTCTTGGAATGTTGGGGGGCTGGGCACACCCGTGAAGCGCACTAAGGTTCTTCAAGCTTTGCGGAAGGCAGGAGCACGGGTGGTGTTTCTGCAAGAGACCCATTTAAATGCCAAAGAGCATGCTAAGCTGAAAAGAGCGTGGGTTGGGTGGGTTTGTGCGGCTGAGGCGGTGGGGGGGGGCGGAAGAGAGGGGTTGCGCTGCTGTTTCATAAGTGCCTTAATGTGGAGATACTGAGTGAAGAGGGTGACCTTGATGGGAGATATCTCTGGGCACATGTGAAAATTAATGGAGAAGAAATGGTGCTGGGAAATGTATACGCCCCCAATGTGTATAGCCATGGGTTCTTTGAAGCTGTGGTTCGGAACCTAGGCAGCTTGCCTAAAGTTATTTTGGCTGGCGATTTTAATTGTCCTCACGACCCGGCCCTGGATAAGTCTTCCCCTTTGCAGGGTGGGGGAGGCTGGGCGACCCGCGGCATGAACTATATCTGTCAGGTGGGAGGGCTTCTTGATACTTGACGAATCCTACATGGGGAGGAACGAGACTACACACACCTGTCGAGAGCTTACCAGACATGGTCCCGCATAGATTACATTCTTGTGCGGCCCGAGGATCTACATAGAGTGCGCAGCGTGGACATTGGCCCAATTTTGGTATCGGACCATGCGATGGTTAATTTGGTATGGGCAGGGAGACATGTGCTCCTTCCCTAGGCATTTGTGGCATCGGAGCGAGTTTCAGGAATTTGTTCGTTCCACTTGCCATGTGTTCCTTAAGAGGAGGAGTGTTGTTTAAGATTGCCTTGTGTTCCTTAAGAGGAGGAGTGTTTTTTCAGAGCTCTCCCAAAAGGTGATTTTTGCTGTTTGCTGCATAACTGAGTCTTTGTCTCCAAATAACTGTGAGTCTGTCTCCACATATTTGTCTTTCTTTGTAATTGTCCTTAGTGGTGGGTTCCCTTGCCTACTCCATTGCTGTAACGTTTTAAACTTTCTCTTAACTTACCTGCAGGGGCTACCCCTCTCCCCCCCCTGCTGAGTTACTGTTGTGGACAGCCATTTCCAGAGCTGCACGTGGGTTTGCTTAGATTGCCTTGTCTTCCTTAAGAGGAGTGTTTTTTCAGAGCTCTCCCAAAAGGTGATTTTTGCTGTGTTTGCTGCATAACTGAGTCTTTGTCTCCAAATAACTGTGAGTCTGTCTCCACATATTTGTCTTTCTTTGTAATTGTCCTTAGTGGTGGGTTCCCTTACCTACTCCATTGTGTGTGCCAACAGTTCAGGAACAGCCTACTAGCCAGTGACACTTAGGTTCCCGCCCACCCTACCCCTCGCCCCACCCACCCCAGGGGCTACATTGCCTATATAGTGGTCACAGACGTGCCATCTAGCATTCCAAACTTGGGTTAAAAGCCACATCGTATTCATCCTTTCTTCTTCTTCTTCCTCTTCTGGGACTGCATAAACATGTCATGTATTCAGTGCAATAACTGCGGTAATTTCATTCAAAGACGAATCATTTGGAGACTAAGAGCTTGTCCTATATGTCTAAAGTCAGCTGCCATGCATGAAGAACTGACTCTACTAAGGAAAGACCTAGCTGCCATGCATATAGAAGTATCTCTACTGAGGGAGGAACTGGCTGCAATGAAGCGCACCTCTTCTAGGATACAAACTGAACGAAGTCCACCACCGCTCCCGCAGAGAATCAAATGCCCCAGGAACAAATGGATCACAGTGGGTTCTGGTAGATTGCGACCTGTAACGCAAAGACATCCTATACATCAAGGGATATCCCTGCACAATGCCTTCTCTGCCTTGGCTAATGAGGATGCCCAACTCAAAGAAACTGAAGGGCCTTTAAATGAGTCAGACAATGCCCAATCCCCTGCTAAAGCACTAAATATGAAGAAAACCTCACCAGACAGAAAACTACTACTACTTGGAGATTCCATCATCAGAGGCACCAACTTGGGAACACAGTTCAAAGGAGAGAAGATAGTCATGTGCCTACCAGGCTCTTCAGCCAACAGGAATACAAACCAAGTCGTTGAATTACTTAGTGCAAAAAGTGAACACTCCAAACCTGATGTTATTATCCACCTAGGCACAAACGACCTGGCTAGGAACAGTGCCTCTACAGCCCAAAAGGACTTCCAATCTCTGGGGGAGAAACTCAAGCACATTGTTAACACTGTTGCATTCTCAGAGGTTCTACCTGTTCTTGGTAAAGGGACAAAAAGACTGCATCGCATTAACAGCTTTAATACATGGCTCCAGACCTGGTGCAAAGAAGAAGGATTCGGATTTATTGGCAACTGGGACAACAGATGGACCAACAAGAGACTATACTGTGCTGATGGACTACATCTCTCTGCCACAGGGAAAAGAGTCCTAAGTGAAAAATTCAGGCAGTATGTGGACATGCATTTAAACTAGGAAAAGGGAGTGACGGATGTGGAAGGTCAACATCTGCCTGCCACCCCCAACAAAAGCAGAACATCAGAAACAGCCACACTTTTAAACCACACATCAAAAACATGTGGGAGGACGTGGGCAGAACAAAATCAATGCAAAGTATACACAAGCCAGGAAAATGCTGAAAAGCAATGAGCACAAATGCTCGAAGCTTAGCCAACAAAATTCCAGACCTGGAAGCCCTAATGGTGGAAACGGATTTGGACATTGTGGCCATTACAGAAACATGGTTTAATGAATCACATGATTGGGATATAGCCATAGCTGGCTATAATCTATTCAGGAGAGACAGAGAAAATGGAAAAGGAGGAGGAGTAGCCTTGTATGTCAAAAGCAATATTAAAGCTACTGAAATGCAGGGGACACAGGGAAATGAAGAAGCGCTCTGGATTGCGTTGGAAAGAGGAGATGGCACTGTCATCCATATTGCTGTAGTCTACAGACCTCCGACTCAAATTGAAGAGAGAGACAATGAATTGATTATAGATATTGTCAAGATAGCAACAAAGGGGGAAGCAATCATATTGGGTGACTTTAATCTACCTGATGTGGATTGGATTACTCCTTCTGCACATCTGGAAAGAAGCAAAAAAATTGTGGATGCTCTCCAAGATGCATTTAGACAAATGGTGATGGAACCAACCAGGGAAAGCTCAACGCTGGATGTAGTGCTCACAACGGTGATAGTGTGTCAAATGTCTGCGTGAGTGCCCCTGTGAGCAACAGCGACCATCACACGGTGTGGTTTGAAATAAAAGCCATGGTAAAGGCCAATCATAGGAAGCTCAAAGTCCTAAACTTCAAATACACTGACTTCAATAAAATGGCAGAGTATTTAAAGGAGGAGATGACGGGGTGGGAGGAGATAAAGGAAGTGGAATTGCAATGGGCTAAACTAAAGGAGGCAATAAAAGGGGCAACAGATAAATATGTAAGAAAAGTAAATAAAAGCAAGAGGAGAAGGAAACCTATTTGGTTTTCCAAAGAGGTGGCTGCTCATATAAAGGCAAAACACACAACTTTTGCAAAATTCAGAAGCTTGCAAACAGAAGAACACAGAAATGAATACAGGATCCAACTCAAAGAGTCTAAAAGAGTAATAAGGATAGCAAAATCAAAGGCAGAGGAAAAGATGGCTAAAGATGTTAAGGGTGGCAACAAAAATTTCTTCAGGTATATTCAGGAAAGGAAAAAGATCAGAGTTGGAATTGCAGGACTCAGAAGTGCTGGGGAAGGACTCGTGGAAAGTGACACTGAAAAAGCGAAATTGCTAAACAATTGCTAAACTATTCTGCTCTGTGTTTACTAAAGAAGATCCTGGAGATGGACCAGCTGTGACTCCCAAATATAAAAATGGGAATGAAGTAGATACCACACCATTTACAGAAGAAGAGGTGTTAGAACAACTTGCTAAACTGAAAGTGGACAAAGCCATGGGACCGGATGGGATACATCCCAGGATACTGAAAGAGCTCAGAGAGGTTCTAGCAGGACCGTTAAAGGATGTCTTTAACAGATCCTTGGAAACAGGAGAGGTTCCTCAAGACTGGAGAATGGCTGATGTCGTACCTCTACACAAAAGTGGTGACAGGGAAGAAGTGTCAAACTACAGGCCCGTGAGCCTTACCTCAGTGGCGGGAAAAGTAATGGAGGCGCTCCTGAAAGAGCGCATAGTGAACTTTCTCAAAACCAACAGGTTGCAAGACCCGAGGCAACATGGTTTTACCGAAGGATGATCTTGCCAAACAAATCTGATTGAGTTCTTTGACTGGGTGACCAGGGAACTAGATCAGGGGCATGCGATGGATGTCATCTACCTGGATTTCAGCAAAGCCTTTGATACTGTTCCTCATCGGAGGCTTGTCAACAAACTCAGTAGCTTGGGGATGGGTCCCAAGATAGTAAACTGGATTAGAAATTGGTTGACTGACAGACGACAGAAGGTGATTCTACATGGAGCTCACTCGGATGAGAGGAAGGTGATTAGCGGGGTGCCCCAGGGTTCGGTCCTGGGCCCGGCACTGTTCAATGTATTTGTGAGTGATATTGCTGAAGGACTGAATGGAAAAGTCTTTTTGCAGACGACACGAAAATTTGCAACAGAGTGGACTCCCCCGAGGGAGTGGTTAACATGAAGAAAGATCTACAAAAGCTGGAAGACTGGTCTAATGCTTGGCAACTACGATTTAATGCAAAAAAGTGTAGTGTCATGCACTTGGGTAGCAGAAATCCAAGAGAAATGTACACGATAGGGGGCAAAAGGTTGGTATGCACGGTTCAGGAGAAAGACCTTGGTGTGATTATCTCTGATGATCTCAAGGTGGCAAAACAGTGCGACAAGGCGGTGGAAAAAGCCAGGAGGATGTTGGGTTGCATACAAAGAGGGATTACCAGCAGAAAAGAAGAGGTACTTATGCCACTGTATAAGTCACTGGTGAGGCCTCATTTGGAATACTGTGTTCAGTTTTGGAGACCATATCTTGCAAAGGATGTAAAAAGACTGGAGACTGTTCAGAGGAAGGCGACCAAAATGATTTGGAGCCTGCGTCAGAAGCCTTATGAGAAGAGACTTGAAGACCTAAATATGTACACTTTGGAGGAAAGGAGGAACAGGGGAGATATGATTCAGACCTTTAAATACTTAAAGAGAAATGATGAACAAACAAACCTCTTCCAAAGACGGGGAACCTGTAAAACTAGAGGGCATAACATAGAAACATAGAAACATAGAAACATGATGACAGAAAAAGACCACAAGGCCCATCTAGTCTGTCCTTCCATAACAACAACTACAACAGTCCACTTTTTACCTTTAGAGATCCTCTGTGTTGGTCCCATGCTTTTTTGAATTCAGTTACTGTCCTCATCTCTACCACCTCCACTGGGAGACTATTCCACGGATCCACTACTCTTTCCGTAAAGAAATATTTCCGCATATCACTCCTGAATCTATCTCCCTTCACCCTCATCCCATGTCCCCTCGTCGCAGAACTTGCTTTCAATTGAAAGAGGCTCTCTCCCTGAACATTTATGCCACGGAGGTATTTAAACATCTCAATCATATCACCTCTATCCCGCCTTTCCTCTAAGGTGTACATATTAAGATCCTTAAGTCTGTCCTCATATGCTTTATAATGAAGACCACTAATCATCTTAGTAGCACCCCTCTGTACCGACTCCATCCTGTTCACATCCTTTTGAAGGTGCGATCTCCAGAATTGCACACCATACTCCAAATGAGGTCGCACCAAAGACTTATACAGAGGCATTATCACCTCCTTTTTTCTGCTAGCCATTCCTCTCCGTATGCACCCAAGCATCCTTCTAGCTTTTGCCGTCGCCTTTTCTACCTGTTTAGCTACTTTAAGATCATCGGACACAACTACGCCTAGGTCCCGCTCTTCTTTAGTGGACAAAAGTACTTCACCTCCTATGCTGTATTGCTCCCTTGGATTGCTGCAGCCCAAATGCATGACCTTACATTTTTTAACATTAAATCCCAGCTGCCAAATTCTAGACCATTCTTCAAGCTTAGCTAGATCCCTCCTCATGTTATTTACACCTTCCTGGGTGTCTACTTTATTGCAGATTTTGGTATCATCTGCAAAGAGGCAAACCTTACCCGACAGCCCTTCCGCTATATCACTAACAAAGATGTTAAAAAGAATCGGACCAAGGACAGATCCCTGGGGCACACCACTGGTAACATCCTTCTCCTCAGAGTGAGCTCCATTTACTTGTACTCTTTGTCGCCTCCCACCCAACCAATTTCTAACCCAAGCAGTAACTTTAGGGTCCATCCCTAGGGTGCTCAGTTTGTTTATAAGTCGCCTGTGAGGAACAGTGTCAAAGGCTTTACTGAAATCTAAATACACCACATCTAGAGCTCTCCCTCGGTCCAACTCCCTGGTCACCCAGTCAAAGAAATCAATCAGATTTGTCTGACAAGACCTGCCTCTGGTGAATCCATGCTGCCTCGGATCCTGTAATCCGCTGGACTCCAGAAACCTCACTATTTTCTCTTTCAACAGCGTTTCCATTAATTTACTCACCACTGAAGTTAAACTAACCGGCCTGTAGTTTTCAACCACATCCTTACTTCCGCTTTTGTGTAAAGGCACCACATGAGCCTCTCTCCAGTCCTTTGGCACCACTCCCGACTCCAACGAGGCATTGAAAAGGTCAGTCAGTGGAGTTGCTAGAATGTCCCCAAGTTCCCTCAGTATTCTAGGGTGTATCCCATCCGGTCCCATCGCTTTGTCTACTTTGAGTTGAGCTAGTTTCTCACGAACACAGTCTTCTGAAAAGTGTTCAAGATGTCCCTCGCTTCTGTTCTTATTTGTGGGTGTTTTCTGAGGTCCTGCTCCTGGTTTTTCATCTGTGAACACAGAACAAAAATAATTGTTAAGTAATTCCGCTTTATCCTTATCAGCTTCTACATATTCCCCCCCTGTACCCTTGAGTCTGACAATACCACTTTTGCCCTTCCTCTTCTCACTAATATATCTGAAAAATGTCTTATCCCCCCATTTTATTGCATTGGCTATTCCCTCCTCCTTTTGAATCTTTGCCTTCTTGACTACTTTGCTAGCTTCTCTAAGTTTTTCCAAATACAGATGCCTGTCTTCCTCTCTCTGTGATCTCTTGTATTTCATGAAGGCCTCCCTCTTTTTCTTCACTTTTTCAGCTACTTCCTTCAAAAACCATAGCGGTCTCCTGTTCCTTTTGCCTTTGTTTACCATTTTAACAAAAAGGTTGGTTGCCTTTAAAATACCCCCTTTCAGTTTTGCCCACTGTTGTTCTACATCCCCCAGCTGTTCCCATCCCACTAACGACTCCCTGAGGCATTGGCCCATCATCGCAAAGTTAGTCTTCCTAAAGTCTAAGATCTTCACCTTGGAATGGATTCTAACAGCCCTAGTCCTAATACTGAACCACACCATCTGGTGATCACTGGATGCAAAATGATCTCCCACTACAACATCAGAAACACTTTCACCATTGGTAAGCACCAAGTCCAGTATGGCCCCTTCACGTGTGGGGTCTGTTACCAATTGCCTGAATAGTTCTCCCTGTAGAGAACCCAGGATCTCCTTACTCCTAGATGATACTGCAGCAGGAATGTGCCAATCAACATCTGGCATATTAAAATCTCCTAGCAGTAGCACTTCCCCTTTCCTAGCAATGCTGCGTATGTCTTCAATTAACTCTCTGTCCACCTCTTCCTCTTGTGAGGGAGGTCTGTACATCACACCAATGCAAATAGATTTCTCTTTCCCTCTTTCTAGTCTAACCCACAATGCCTCCTCTCTCCCTTTTAAGCTCTGTAATTCCAAAGCTTTAATAGTAGTTTTTACATATAGTGCTACTCCTCCTCCCCTTCTTCCTACCCTGTCCTTTCTGAATAAAGTATAGCCAGGTATAGTTACATCCCAGTCATGGTTTTCTGTGAACCATGTTTCTGTAACTGCCACTAAATCTAAGTCAGCCACTCCCACCAAAGCTTTAACTTCAGAGATCTTATTTCCCATGCTACGGGCATTTATACACACTGCTTTCCATATGTTACCCATTTCCATAAAGGTATTTGATGTATCACTTACCTGGGGGCTTTCACTTACCTGGGGGCTTTCTTCACCCATCCCCAACGAATCTAGTTTAAAGCCCTCTTCAGTAGATTAGCCAGTCTACTACCAAAGATGTGTTGACCTTTCTTGGACAGATGGATGCCATCTCTGCTCTGCAACCCTTGGAACAGCATCCCATGGTCTAGGAAACCAAAACGCTCTCGAAGACACCATCCACGCAGCCATGCATTAATCTCCAGGATGCGAGCCTCTCTGCCTTGGCCTTTACCCTCAACAGGGAGGATTGAAGAGAACACCACCTGTGCACCTACCTGCTTCACCCTCTGTCCCAGAGCCATGAAGTCACTTTTGATACGTTCCGAGGTATACCTGGCAGTATCATTTGTTCCAACATGGATTAGCAACATTGGGTAATAGTCAGTGGGCTTGATGAGTCTCGGCAAACTCTCCGTAACATTTTGGATCTTGGCACCAGGCAGACAGCATACCTCTCTGGACATCAAGTCTGGTCGGCAGATGGACGCCTCAGTACCCCTCAGAAGAGAGTCTCCAACCACCACTACCCTTCGTTTCCTTCTGGTCACTGATTCTGCAACTATGGGGTACTTGAACTCTGGTTCTTCCCTTTCCAGGGATGCTTTCACCTCCTCCACTTCCAGGGCTGCATAATGGTTCTTCAATTCAAGGGCTGGAGAAGTTGGATTGGTGATTTTGCAGGCTCTGGTGACTTTTGTCCAACCATCGACATTCTGTTGGCACCCATCTTCTCCTGTGCTGGAGAGCCTGGTTGCTGCAAGCAGCATCTCATCAATGTACTTCTCACTGTCTTGAATACTCCTCAGCCTCGCCACCTCCTCTCTGAGTTCCTCCACTTGTTTCCTCAGAGCTTCAGCATGCAGGCACCCTGCACATGGAACCGGTTCTTCAACTGGCAATAGGACCTCTGTCTGGACCGAGGCAGAAGCTGTAACGGGGGCAACAGCTTTAGCAATACGATTTTTCCCAGCCATTGTTCTGTTTGTGGAGCTTAGGTATCTGTTAAAGCAAAAGAGAGAGATCTACGAAGTACCAGCTGGTTTCGCAGCTGTCTGTTTGATGTGTGGAGCCCTGGTTAAGAAAGCCTCAAAGGGCAGGGCAAAGCAGCCTTTTTATGCAGGCTTCAATTGCACTCAGGAAACAGGCCCAGTAACCCCTGATTAGGTGTTAGCAGTTCCTGAACCTGAGGGGGTTACAGAGTTCAGCAATACTACTGTGCTCAAGTACAGTTCCCTGTTTGATGTGTGGAGCCCTGGTTAAGAAAGCCTCAAAGGCCAGGGCAAAGCAGCCTTTTTATGCAGGCTTCAATTGCACTCAGAAAACAGGCCCACTAACCCCTGATTAGGTGTTAGCAGTTCCTGAACCTGAGGGGGTTACAGAGTTCAGCAATACTACTGTGCTCAAGTACAGTTCCCTGTTTGATGTGTGGAGCCCTGGTTAAGAAAGCCTCATGAAGCTGCAAGGGGGTAAATTGAAAGGCAATATCAGGAAATATTTTTTCACTGAAAGGGTGGTGGATGCTTGGAATGCCCTCCCAATGGAAGTGGTAGGGGTGAACACGGTGACGGAATTCAAAAAGGCATGGGACAAACACAGAGGACCCCTTTACAGCAATAGGATAAAACAAAATAAACAGTACCATCTAACTTCTGAACCATATAACGTCTCAACAAATAGGGGTGTCCTACATGGAGTGGTAGGTTTACCCCTGAACAAGGATATGGGGAGGGGTGGCCTGCGCGGAGCAACAGGTGCACCTGCTCTTGCCATCTTGCTGGGCAGACTGAATGGACCATGCTGGTCTTTATCTGCTGTCAACTACTATGTTACTATGTCACTTGGAGGGCGTTTCTAGAGGAGAATGAGGGGAGTGTCTCGGAGGTGACGACTCTGTGGGAAGCCAGGAAGGAAGTTCTCCGTGGCCAACTGATTGCATTTGTGGCTAGAGAAAAGAGAAGGGTGAATGAGGAGTTCATTCGCCTAACGCGGGAGCTGCAGGTGAAAAAGCAGGAGTGTCTGGGTTGTTCAGGAGGGCGGGGCTTGCAGGGCTTCCTTGCGTTGCAGAAACAATTAAATGCTCTGCTTCAGGAGAGAGCGACCTACGATATACAGTTTTATAGACATCAACTGTTCCGCTTTGGGAACCGCTCGGGAAAGCTACTAGCGAGGCTTGTGCGGGAATGGAATGGAAACAATTTGGTGGTGCAGATACGAGATGAGATGGGTAACGTGACAAGGGAGCCCGCGGCCATAGCGGAGGTGTTCAAGTGTTTTTACAGTTGGTTATACACCCCAGAGCCGGTGGACAAAGATCAGGAAAGAGCCTTCTTAGACACGGTGGAATTTAGCCAGGTGACTGCTCAGGAACTGGAGCTCTTAAATCAGCCAATTTCTGGGGGGGAGGTTCAAAGGGTTATAAGAGCGGGGAAGCTACATAAGGCGTCGGGCCCGAACGGGTATGGCGTGGAGTTTTACAATATTCTGGAGTTGCAGATCGTGCCTACCTTAGTAGCGGTGTATGATGAGGTGCTCGTTACGGGGAGGTTCCCGCGAGACATGAGGACGGCGTCTATCTCGCTGATTCATAAAAGCAGGGAAGGACCCAGTGGATCCGGCCGCCTACCGGCCTATCTCGCTCATCAAGTATGACATGAAAATCCTTGCGTCGGTTCTGGCTGCCCGGGCGCAGGACGTGCTATCTCGTATTATAGGGCAGTATCAGGTGGGCTTTGTCCGGGGCAGAGCGGCGGCTAAGAACATTGTTCAGGTCCTTTTGAGCATGGAACGATGTGTCTCCGAGCGGCGCCCGCTTCTCTTGGCTAGCTTGGACGCCGAGAAGGCTTTTGATAGAGTAGCATGGGATTATATGTTTGAGGCGTTGCGTCGCTTTGGTTTTGCAGGGCGGTTTGTGGATTGGGTACATGCTTTATATACTGAGCCACGGGCATACATTACGGTAGGGGGAGTGACTTCGGAGCCGTTCTGTTTGCAGAGGGGTACCCGGCAGGGGTGCCCACTGTCCCCGCTCCTCTTCATACTCCACCTGGAGCCTTTGCTTGTGAAATTGATGCATCAAGATGGAGTGACAAGGGTGGGCTGGACGGCGGGTGAATTTAAAATTAGTACGTTCGCGGACGATATGCTATTGTCTGACGAATCCGCAGGTGTCCTTACCACGGGCTTTACAAGTGATTGAGGGGTTTGGGGCCTTCTCGGGTTTGCAAATAAACAAAGGTAAATCTCTGGGGCTTGACGTTGTGGGGGGACTCCCGGAAGGTGTGGCAGGGCGCGTTTCCCTTGCTGTGGGCTGAGGGACAGATACGCTATCTTGGGATTTACCTCCCTGAACGGTTAGACCAGCTGTATCAGGTGAATGTCCCTAGGCTTCTGGATGGGATGAGTAGTAGGTTGCGGAAATGGATGGAGCTCCTGTTGTCGCTGAGTGGACGCATAGCTTTGTACAATATGGTAGAGTTCCCGCGATGGGCTTATATCTTGCGTCACCTCCCGGTGAGGCTGTTGCGTAGAGATGTGGAGCGGCTGGGTAGCCAGTTGACACGATTTCTGTGGCGGGGTCAGAGGGCTCGGATTGCTTTAAAAACTCTGATGCAGCCCCAAGGGAGTGGGGAGCAGGATTGTTATCAGTCCGGCGGTATAACCTGGTGTGTTGGGCGAACGTATTTCGGGATCTGCCAGCGGGCACGTCTGCAGTCATCCCCTTGCGGGTTTTGGAGGAAGTGGCGGCTCCTCTACACCGAATGGTGCCGACCTATGTGGAGCGTGGGAAACTTCCTGAGGCCTGTCGGCGCTCGAGCTATTGGAGGGCGCTCCGGTTAGCCTGGAAGGTGCTGTGTGGCTTTCGGGGGGGGCCAGGGGAGTCTGACGGATTGTATTCCTCTGGGCGGTAACCCCAATTTTCTTCCGGGACTGCGGGCTTCTATTGCACGGGATTGGGCAACTAACGGCTTGTGCTACATAGGCCATCTCCGTAGGGCGGGGGGGGGGGGGCTGAAGTGGACTCGTTTGCCTTTTTGCAGGAGAGATACGCTTTGGGAGCGCCCGTGACTTATATTTCTATTTCCAGGTACGTCATTATGTGAATACGCTCCGGACAGGGCAAGTCTCCGTGTTGACGTCGGGGGGGATGCTAGAGGTGTTCGGTGCTCTTGAGGGGAAGATTACAGCACGTTCCCTGATGGCAGCCTTGTGCCCGGATGGGGTGGAGGTCCATTTAGTTGCTCTGGCGGAGAAATGGTGGAAAGATGGCGTTGGCGCAGGCACGGTTGGGCGTCTACGGGTGGCTTTTGCTGCGATAAAATCTCTTTCGGAATCAGTACAGTTGCAGGAACTTCAATATAAATTCCTGTGGCGTGCGTATCTGCATAATGTGAGGGCTGCGAAGATAGGCTTGGCAACGACAGCTGTATGTAGTCTCTGCAGGATAGCGCAGGGGGGCTTTGCGCATCGCTTTTGGTTCTGTCCCTGTATTCAAGAGTTGTGGGTAGAGGTGGGGCGGGTGCTACGAACCTGGATGCAGGTCCCGTTGGAGCTGTCCCTGGAGTGGTGCCTGTTTGGGTCCTATGAGGGCGTGCAGCCAGTTCAGGAAGGGGAGCGGAAGCTGTGCGCCAAGGGTTTTGTTCTGGTGAAATTGTGTATTTTGCGTAATTGGCTGAGGGGCTCTGCGCCCGCCATAGGGGAGTGGGAGCGGGAGATGGAAGTTCTGATGGGCATGGAACAACGTACTGCACGTCTCCTGCCTGGGAGCGCCTGGGAGAGTTTTCTCACTGTGTGGTGGCCCATGCGGGAGTCAGTCCCTGGGAAGATGGGTGGTGTGGAGGTTGAGGGTATAGGCCGAGTTTAATACAGGTGGGTGTGGGAGGGAGGGAGGGTGGGGGGGAGTTGTGGGGGGGATGGGGGATAGGTGGACGGGTGGGGGTGGAGGGGGGCGGGGTTAGGTTAAAGGGGGGGTGGCGGGAGAGGGTTGGGATTTGGGAAGCTCTGCTTGGTGGCTGGTCTGTTTTTGATTTGTTTTGGCGGATGATGGGAGGGGTGGCGGGGGGGGACCTCTGGGCTTATTGTTTGTTACTGTGGTGGGGAATCCCTCACATCTGTGTTCTTGTTGATGAGAAAGTTAATAAAAATGATTTTCCTAAAAAGATAAAAACCTACCTTACTTAAGAGAATGCTGCATGTCGCTTCTCCTTCCTGGAGCACCAGATATAAGGCAAAACCTCTTCATCCCTGCTGTCCATTAACTGTATCCAGCTGCAGGGCAAAGCCTTTGGAATTCCTCAGGGCCTGCAACAGCATTAGAGAGTCACTGTTGCTTTCTTCCTCATTTTACCCTCTCTAGATCTTATTGCCATATATTTTTTTAATCAATGTAAGACTCACTGGGGAGACTGTATGGTAGCCTCACTATAAACAAGCTAGCATATGTGATTGCCCAATCCATTAAGCGCAAGTTTCAACTTGTCTCAGCCTTGATCCTTTCCTCCTCCTTTGATCTCTTATGCCTAACAGAGACATAACTGGCAGACTCAGAGCTCTCTTATCTCCGTCAATCCTGCCTTCATGGTTTCGACCACCTGCACCTTGGCCGCCCTCACTTGCACGGCAGTGGTCTTGCACTGCTGTTCTTTTTGACATTCACAGTCCTTCACTTGGATTCCATGATGTCACCTTCCCTCGAGGTCCTTGCATCCAAGGTTCTCCTGGAACAGCCCATCTTTGTTCTTCTCGTTTACCTGTCTCCCCCAGTCTCGTCAAGCCCTATATGATTTTCTCTCCTCTTATCTCCTTGATTCCTCTCCTGTGTTCCTCCTGAGAGACCTAGATATTTGCATTTCCTTCTCCTCAGACCCAGTTGCTAGGTGCTTCCTAGATTTCCTATCCTCCTCAGGCTTGAGGCAACATATTACAGTCCCCACGCACTCTGCCAGCCAGGTTCTCGATTTGGTCATTACAGCAGCTACGAATGATTTCTACCGCAGATGTTTACCTTAGACATACCATTGCCTTGTATTGTTTTCCCTTCCTCAGCCTGAGGCTCCCCTCTCAACCAGGTGTCCTTGCGATGTTGTGATCTCTGCCACTTCACTCCTGACTCCTTTAAGGCCAATTGTTCCTCTTTTCCCTCAGACTTCGCTTCTCATCCTTCTGATGAGCAAGTACCTCTCTTCAATTCCGCCCTTACCACAGCCTTTGATTCTGTTGCTTCACGGACCAACCTGCCTTCCTCTGTGCCTTCCAACCCATGGTTCCATCTTGGCCTCCGCTTACTCAAGCGCCAGCTAGAGCGGCACTGGCACAATCATCAAACTCCTTCCTCCCTTTCTTCCTTCAAATCTGTGTCCCGCCACTACTGCGCCACAATTGTTTCCACTAAAAGATCACACTATTCTACTCTGGTTCACAAGGATCTCTCTTCCGCTCATCTATATTGTCTGTTGCACCAACTCGTAGATCACCCCCAAGCCCCCCGAACTTCACCAGAAAGTCATCAACATTCAGGCCTCCCTACCACCTAAATCTGTGCTCCACCTGTCTTGGCTTCCCTCCTCCCTGCCTCACTCTGACATCTCTAATTTCCAGATTCCCACATCTGAAAAGCTCTGCTGTATCATTTCTGCCTCTCATTCCACTACTGCCTCACCTGATCCCATGCTGACTCTACTTAAACTGATCAGTGCTTCTTTTATTTCCCAGCTTCTCTCCATCATTACGACCTCCTTTTCTACTGACACCTTCCCCCTCCTGTTGGAAGGTAGCCACAGTTCTTCCGATTCTCAAACCTGGTTCCACTGACTCCTTTGAGCCCCTCAATTACCGGCCTGCCTCCCTCCTGCCCTTTCTTTCTAAAGCTGCTGAGCGGTTGGTAGTCCAGCAAATTCTGTATTTTCTTCTTCATTCTGGCACCCTTCACTTGGCCCAAACCAGCTTCTGCCCTCACCTGTCCATTGCACACTCCCTCCTGGCTATTTCTGATTTTCTTTATGCAGCTCTCAGCATGACACTCTTCTTGTTTCTCTCGACCTTGCCACAGCTTTTGATATAGTTAATCACTCTTTTCTCTTTTCTCAACTCTCTTCCATTGGAGTTTCTGGTTCAGCTATGGCCTGGCTTCACTCCTACTTTCAAGATCGTACTTTCCATGTCTCATGGCTCTCTCAGTTCCCCAGATCCTTCACTGTGGTGTCCCCCAGAGTTCTGTCTTGGGCCCTATTCTCTTCAACATGTTCCTTGCCCACCTGGCATTCCTAATTCAGTCCTTTAACATCACTTTCTTCATCTATGCAAACAACATCCAACTTCTCTTCCATTTTCCCACCCACGCCACTACAATGCTCCCTCAGGTCTCTCAAAAACTAGACACCATTGCAGACTGGCTTTCCAATCACAGCCTGAAGCTTAACATTAGCAAAACCGCCTCTATGTTTTTCTCTAGCGCCCTCTCCCAATCACTCCTTCCTCCATTCATGGGGGCCCCACTTCCCTATCGTGACACTATAAAGATTCTTGGCGTTACTTTCAACTTTCAGCTCTCCTTTTCATACCACATTTCTTCCACTGTTCAACGCTGCTTTTTCACCCTACGTCAAATCCGCTCTATTCGAAAACTGTTTGACATGTCATCTGCTCACCTGCTTCTTCTCTCCTTGGTAATCTCCTACGCTAATAGTCTATTCTCCGGTCTTCCCCTCTAACAGATCAATCGCTTACAACTCATTCAGAACACCTCTATCAGACTTCTCCATGACGCCCGCAAATTTGACCACATCACTCCACTATTCACTCTTGAACACTGGCTTCCAGTAGTCTATCGCATCAGGTTCAAGCTCCTCATTCACACATATCAGACACTTCATTCTAGCAACCCTCCTTTTCTATCACAATTACTCATTCCGTATGTTCCTCAGCATACCTTTCGATCGGCTTCTCAGCATCTTTTGGTTGTCTCCTGCCTCCAACTCATCGGTTCCTCTACTGCCCGTTCCTCTGCTTTTCAAGTGGCTGCCCCCCACTCACTGGAATTCCCTTTCTCTGGCCCTAAGTTTTTAACTTTCTTTCTCTTGCTTGAAGTCACAACTTAAAATTCACTTCTTTCTACTGGCCTTCCTCATCGCTGCTCCTCCCTGACTTCCATCCGCCATGGATCTGCCTTGAGCATGTCCTGTCAGTCGCTTCAGGTACAGCACCAATTCCTGTCAATTTTTTTTTGTTTTTGTCGAAACACTTCCCTTCCTCCCCTAGTGTTTCTCTTTGCTAGATATTAACAAATTGTAACCAAGGACCTTCCCCCCCTCTATCCTCTTGTCTGACTGTCCATTGTCTGTCTGTCCGTCCCCCAATGATTTTGCTTCTGAAATAATGTATATTTTCTTTTACTATTGTCACCCGCCTAGATACCTCTGATCGTAGGTGGAATATCAAATAAAGACCAACTGTAACTGCCTGTAAGGTTTGTGCTTGCTCAATGTGAAGGGAAATAGGAAGAGAAACCTCAGTAGCGTTGGCATGAGTTTTCAGTCCTATGCTCAGGTAAAGGGGTGAGAGGGGGACTATAGAGGAAGGGAGAGGCATCAGGCACATGCTGCAAGGGAGGAGAGAGAAAAAGAAGGGTAAGAGGTGTGGGAGGCACATGGGAGGTGATCAGGTACTGTGAAAGTTCATGGAAGAGTGACGATATCAGAGGACTGTGTGAGGGAATGAGTAGGAACAGTGAAGGAGAGAGGAGGAGTTTGGAATGGAAGGGGGAATCAAAATTTGGGGGAGAAAAATAGCAAGGTTTGGGAGTTGGGATAGTTGTGAAAAATGCCTGTGGAGAAGGAAGTGGGGACTTAGAATGGGCTGAAGAGAGCAAGAAGGACAAAGCTGTCTGAGGTTGGCATTTGTGGACTAAAGAGAGGCCTTGGAATGGGAGAGGTAGCAGAAACTGGGGAATAGAGTGTGAACGCAGGAACATGGAGATTAAAAGGAGAGGAAAGAGCGAGTACTCAAGAACTGGGTCTGGGGAAGAGGGGGGGGACAAGCACGTGGGAATGGGAGATTAAATAGGAGAGAAAGTGGTCCTGGATAGGAAGGAGCAAGCAAGGAATTAAACTGGGACTTGTTACTGTCAGTCACTTTTATTAGTAATACTGTTCTTACGTTTTCTTTTTTACTACAACCGTCATGTTTACTGCATTTTCAAAGTAAGCCTCAAAGCATCAAGTTCCCAGCATAAAAATGGTATAAAAATGTTACGCTCAGGGGTGGCTCTATCATTTAGCAGGGTAAGGCAAACACATTTTTGGGAGGTGGAAAAAAACGCCCCCAAAATCAAGCTAGCAGCAGCCCGTTCACACTGCCTTAAAAAAGAAATAAAATAAATAAAAAGATGATGATCAGCAATTTGGCATCATCTCCTCCCTGCTGCCACGTTTCCTGTGTCGGTGTTGGCAACAGCAGGCCTCCGAAGCTCAGCCTTAAAAAAAAAAAAAAAAAAAAAAAATAAGCACTGGTCTATGCATCATTTCACTCTTGTGTATGACCTGACCGGTCCATCTCCCTCTGATGTTGCATCAGAGGGCAGGACCGACCAGGCCCTCATGTGCACAGGAGTCAGAATGATGCATGAAATGGATGTCCCCACACCACACTTCCCTAAGGAGAACATCTATGTGGCCATCAGCATGGATGTCCCCATTGGGAATGTCTATGTTACTAAAATTTGGCAGACACACAGATATCCCTTGAGTTTCTTGGCACGTTGTGTCCTGGATGTTACCAGTTTAATTAGGATGGCCTTTCTAAAATGTCACTTCTTGTGTTCAACAATAAAAAGACAGAAGCACAGCATAGTTTATAACACCAAAACAAAATTAGCTGTGGTTCTCACTTTTTCATTTTGCTGCTTGGTGTGTGATCACCTTGCATCTCCTTTGTTTTGCAGACTATATATTTGCATTTAATATTGTGCATGTTCAGTGTCAGAAGCTGGTACATTTTACATTAGATTCTCAGGCTACATAATTAAGCTACTACAATTTTTGCTGCATAAAAATAGCATTGCAAAGTTAAAAAAATATATGGTGGAAATATATTGTTTTTTTTATTCTTAGGGCCTAATCAGTGTTATCAGTGAAGGGACCCCCTGATTCCTGATAAGCTCCAAGGAGGCCACTCCCACTTTGGCTACCAGGGGAGGTTCAGGCAGCTCATCTTTCATGTCAGGCAGCAAATCTTCTCCAGTTGCACCTGGTTTTGCTTTTACACAATTTTCAGTGACTGAGCTGCACTGCACCTTGTGTTTTTCTGTATACAAACCTTCTGACATCAGCACATCACACTCTGTAATGAGATATGCAACCTTTTTCAGTTCTGTATCACAGAATCTGCATCTGTTTCACCAGGTTTTTCTATGCTGGCTGTAAACCTTCTTGCCCTTATTCTACACAGCAATCATCAAGCCCTCATCTTTAGGTTTAAACTCTTCTCCTTGTCAATTTTGACTTGTGCGTGACTGTTGCATTAACTCTTTGTATTTGCAGAATTAAACTTGTTTTTCTTTAATTGTTGGTTAAGCTCTTAAGAGTTTTCTCATTTTGTAAATTCAGTTGCCTCTTTCCTCACCTGTGCTGTAAGATTCCTATTCTTATTTTATTTATTTATTTTATTTATTTTATTACAAGTTCTTATATACCGCACTATTCGGCATCAGCGCGGTTTACATTATAACATAAAGACCTTAACAACAAGCTGTTTGGTTTACATCGAACAGGAGTACAAACTTGGAGAACCGGGTAAACTATATACATGAGATATTACATAGAAAAGAATAGAGTCTTAATAATATCAAGAACGGCAAGGTGTGTTCATGAGTGGGGTCACTTCCTCTGGTTCAATTGCTGTAGGGTAGTATGAAGGAAGAGGTGGTATTTGAGTGCCTTCCTGAACTGGAGTAGGTCAGTATGGCCCTTATGTCACAGGGTAGAGCGTTCCAGCATTTGGGTACATAGAAACTGAAGGCTCTGTGAGGTTGTCATGTTGCACTTTGTCAACGCCTTCGAGTTGTCAGTAGGTTTACGGCTGTTGTTCTTCTGGATCTGTTGGGGGGTACAGTGTGAATCAGATCTGTGAGTGAGGAGGATGAGATACCCTTGATTGCAATGAATTATAGTACTAGGTTTTAAAAGATGATCCTCCCATGGATGGGGAGCCAGTGAAGTTGTTTAAGAATGGGAGTTACGTGATCGCTTCTGGAGGCTCCGTAGAGGACTCTTGCTGCGGCATTCATGGCCATCTGTAGTGGGCTAAGAGTGGATTGGGGGAGACCTTGTAATATGGCATTTGCAAAGTCGAAGTGTGGCAGGATTAGTGCTTGGTATATGGTTCGGAAGTCATCCGGGTCCAACAGGGAACGCATATGCCTAAGCGAGCGTATTTTGAAGTATACAGCTTTAACTATTTATTTATGTGATGTTTCATATCCAGACGTTGGTCCAATGTAACTCCAAGGTATCTTATTGTTTCTTTAGCTTGTAGTCAGCTTCCTTGACACTGACGTGGGCTGGAGGGGTGAAGTTTGGGGTCTTTGGAGATGAAGAGCACCTCTGTTTTTTTATGTTGAATGCGAAGGTTTTGTGATTGGAGCCACTCTGAGACCGAATTGAGGCAGTCTACAACGGTGCCAGGTCTAATTGAGTTGTAGAGAAAGGCATATATAAGAGAATGTCATCTGCATATATCAAGCAGTTGACTTTGAAGGATCTTATGACGTCGCAGATGGCTGCATGTATATGTTAAATAGTAGGGAAGACAATGAGGAACCTTGAGGCACACCTTGCTTTTGATGGAAGCGTTTAGACTCTTCTGTACCGGACTTCACATAGTGCCATCTTCCATCCAGATAAGAGTTACACCATTCTAATGCACTGTTGCAGATACCATTCTCTTTCAGGTCGTCCGAGGAGAATTTCGTGGCTTACCGAGTCGAACGCCGCAGCGATGTCTAAGAAGACGAGTTACAAATCCTTGTCGGATGTTTTAATGCCTATGATAATGTCGTTGAATAGGTTAGTGAGACGGGTCTCGACCCCATGATTTTCTCTGAACCCATGTTGGCAGTGATCTAGGGGAGCTGTGGTGTCTATATGATCTTGGATTTGCCGTTGTGCCTCCTTCTCAATTATCTGGCTAAGAGGGGATGCTAGCTATAGGCCTATAAGATTCGACCTTTTGCGGGTCTAGCTTGGGGTTTTTCAAAAGTGGCCTGATGGAAGTCTGCTTGAGTGCTGCAGGGAAGTACCCTGTTGTGAATGAGAGGTTCATTAAGATTTGCAAAGAAGGGGCTGAACGCACAACGTAGCTCCTTAATCCAAAAAGCTGGGCATGGGTCCGATTCTGCAGTGGAGGAATAGAGATATCCTATGTTGTCCTCCATGCATTAAGTGGATGGTGTAGAGAAGTAATTTAGTGGGTTGCATTCGTTGGTTCTTGGAACGGGACTGTTGACACATTGTTAGTGTGCTCTATCTTTGATTGCATGTAGTAAGCGAATTTCTGTTGATGAATCTCACTGTGTTGTTCGTGAGAAGGTTCCTTTGAGAGTGATTTGACCAGGTTGAAGAGGTCACGTGGTTTATTCAGTGATCTCTTTAGAGTGTCTGTGTGGTATTGTTTCATTGTGGTTGTGATTGCTTCACGGTGTGTGGAGAGGTGAGTACGGTAGGGCGTCTGATCTTCAGTGGAAAGTGATCTGCGCCAGCGGCGTTCCAGTCTGCGAGTTGGGTCAGAGAGGATCGCAATTCAGGAAGAACCATGGGGCGGTGCTTCTTTTTCTCCTCTTTGTGTTATTGGAAATTGGAGGTTGTGATATGGCATGCAGATTGGAGTTCCAGGAGGTGATTAGTTCGTCGGGTCTGGTATGGTTTTGTTGAGGAGTGATTGGGTCTCAGCCAAGAGTGTTCCCTGTTAAATGGGCTAAATCTTCTTGTGGGCGTCTGTGATGTGCTGTGCATGTTTGGCTTCTGTGCAGCTTCTCATTGATGATGGGGATCTGGAAAATGATCAGTTTGTGGTCTGACCAGGGTACATCAACGATTGATATTGGTAGTTGTGGTTTTGTTCAAAGACTGTCTGAGGAGCAAATACCAAATCCAGAATGTTTCCCTTTATATGAGTGGGTTTATTGATAATTTGCTTGAGTCCCATGTCTTCCATAGCACCAAGGAAGCAATTGCGTGGTTTTGGGATAACGATGGGAGATTGAAGTCACCCATTATCCAATTTGGTTTATTGGGATTGAGGGTGCTGGCAGTAAGGTCAATAATGGTTGGGAGGTCATCTGGAGACGTGGACAGTGTCCTGTATAAGAGTTGAGGGAGATTTGCTGGTTTGTATGGAGAGTATGTCTAGATTGTTTGAGCTAGAGGAATCTGTTATGTGGAAGTTAAGGTCCGATTTGGATACTATGAGCACCCCTCCTCCTTTTTTGTTTTCTCTATGTCTTGTGGTATGGCGAAATTGGGTGGTAGAAGTTGGTTGATGAGAACGTTTATCTTCCGCTGATAGCCAGGTTTCTGTGATCATGAGTATCTCTAGGTCGTAGCGGGAAATTGTTTCAAGAACCACAGGCCATTTTTTGCGAATAGAACGCGCATTTATGATGGCACATCTTAGGGGTCGGTATTTTGGAGGTTCTTCCTGGGTGGGTGTATTGGGTAGCTGGAGTGCTATGTGTATCAAATGGGAGCGGCGTGTGTAGGTGTCACTTCCTGGGTGTGAGTATGGGGGTTCCAGACCACCTTTTTCCATGGCTATTTAAGAGGGGGATAGTTCCATGAGATATGTAAAGGGCTTGGGAGGTTCCGAGCCAGTGAGTAAGTAGGAAAAAGCTGATAAGGGCGAAGAGTTGGAGGGCCATTTTGCGAGTTCCTGTTGTGTGCGAAGTACTGTAGATATGTTGCAGTATAGTGCAATAGCAGGACAGAGAGTACGGTAGTGAGACACAAAACAGTATGGCAATGGACAACGGTATATGATGCTACTGACCACAGTATAAGAAGCTATGACAGTGTTATATAGTCTACTGACAACAGTATAGTACTATCAACAAGGTTATATAAGCTACTGACAACAGTATATGAGGCTACAGATCATAGGATATGTGAGACCATAGGAGAATATTGATATTATATAGTCTACTGACAACAGTATAGGTACTATCAACAAGGTTATATAGGCTACTGACAACAGTATATGAGGCTACAGATCATAGGATATGGTGTGACCATAGGAGAATATTGATATTGGCTTAGATGGATGTGCTGGAAGACTCATTTATAGTCAGTGTTTTAGGAGTGGTATACTTGCTGTGATCGGTAGGTGGCTTGGTTCAATGTGAGAGCGAGGTCTGCCATAGGTGCGCTCCAGCTGGAGGTTTGAAGAAGACGGAGATCTTTTTCAGATGATGTTGATGAGGTTAGTTTCAAACCCGCCGGGCAGTCGAGATACTGCTGTGCTTATACGGGTTATCTGTGTTTCTTGCCGTGCCAATCAGACCTGGGCAGTACATTTTGCAAATTTATTAGACAGTTTTGTATACCACCTTATCCTTCAATCAAAGTGGTCACAACACAATTGGGGGATACATTTAACATGAGGGGATATGAGACACACACACTAATACTTTACAGGGAACATGAGCAATGGAGGGTTAAATGGCTTGCCCAAGACCACAAGGAGCACCTATGGGACTAGAAACCCCAGTCCTTCCAGCCCAAGATTGCTGTCCTCTAGTGGGATTTGAGCCCCTGTAAATGACAGACAGATGAAGATATGGACCTTTCCTGGTTTCCCCAAGACTACCGTGATCATGATGTATTTCGGTGGCTTCTATTATTTTGATGGTCATATCAACAATTTTTTGTGTTTCTTTTACAACCTGTATTATTATAGTCAGTTAAAACTGGTGGCATGCATAGTTTTCCTCTCACTGTGTTTGTCCTCATCAGGTTTCAGCCGCCCTAGACAAGGCCCCCTTGTGCCACCCCCCCTCCCCCCCCCGCCCACGATTGCATCAGGGGAGGGGGTAGCAGAGTGATCCCTACATGTTTTGTTTTGTTTTTTTAAACGACAGCACTGCACTGTGGCGGGCCTTAAGGCACCCACCTGTACGCGTGCACTCACAACTTGCGCTCCTGCCCCTTTCTACAGGAAGTTGCATCGGAAGGGGCATGAGCCACAGGTCGTGAATGTGCACGAGGATGGATGCTTTAAGGTCCGCTGTGGCACTGAAGCAGCAACAGAACGCTGCTACTTTGAAAGGGCTGGGGGGGTGGGGGTCGCTATACTGCTCATCGGGGCTTGTCAACCTAGGATGCTGCCTTGTCCTTGCTATGTACTGCTTAGTTGAGTTTAGTTTAGCATTTATATTCCGTGTAACCAGGCTTGGCTCAAGGCGGATTATAGAAAGAAAACATCATATTAAATACAATACTTCACTTAATATTTAAAATTGTGACAAATACAATGGCTCATTAATAGCAGACACTGAAGCAGCAGCTAAAGAAATATAAGGCAGATCAGCCCCATATCAAATCTGACTAAAATATTTACTAAACAGCCAAGTTCTTAATTTTTTATGAATTCCTAAATAATCTAATTCAGATCTCAAATTGGACGACAACGAATTCCACAAGCTAGGAATACAGCCTGGTATTCTCTTCCCATTTTGTTTGTTGAATACATTGGCCCAGCGACCTGATGACTGTGCCATCATAATTTGCATTGTGATGAGCTTGCTTTGCAGTTTTTTGTTGTCCTAGTTTGTATAATTCTAAGCATCTTTTTAGCCCATCCCAATAACAGATGCATCACTGCCTACTGGTTAGTCAGTCTATGATCATCACTTGAGTCCAGGTGAATGCTTATTCACTTGTTTTACATATCAATAGTCTCTTGCGGACCTTTGTTCTCAATGCCTCCAACTAGCTGGTCAAAGATCAATTTATTTTTGTCTTGTCTCCTAGAGATGTTTATGCTCATTTATGGAAGAGGAAGCATTCATATATCGCCTTTCCAATAGGCTAAACATGCTTTTGGAATGCATATGAAATTATTCAGGGATCTTCCTTGTTTGCCGGTGACATACTTAGGCTCTACTGCAGCACGGGGCATTCTTTAAGGGTTGTAACACTGCTGCTTTTAATGGGTACTTTCTTATTTTTCCTTCCTGTTCCATTTTAGTTTTACTACTGTGCTCTGAGGAATAGTCATTCATTAAAAATATCATCTTTCATGAACAAGAATTCCATTTGTAGCCATGGTTCAGGTCTGTGCTTCTTTGTTTTTGCAGGTTTTGGATTGATATAGTTCCTACCAGGGCCTACCAGGCTAATGATATCAGGACTGTATTATGTATCCAGATAGACTGGCTCATAAGCTATAACACAACTTGTGTGTTTGTCTCTGTATGATCCACTTCTGCATATGACTCGGGAGCACCTCAGGGAGTAAAAAAGAGATAATAAAACGACCCCTGGGGTCCTACTGACAGGGGAAAAGACAGTCTTTCAAGGCCCTCAGGCTTGTGGAAAGCCACTGGTACCTCAGAAATAAAAACCAAAACAATCACTCTGAAAGGGCTTGTTACAAAATTAAAGAGTTTATTGTTGAATTTGATGCAGATGAATGATTTGATAGTACATTTGAATATGGTCACATCCATCTCCCCTCCCAAAACAAAAGACCAATGCAAGCATCAGACTCTATTCATATTAGAATTTTCTTCACCAACCACCTCCTAGTGAGAAGGGACCCTGTGAAGACGGACAATAGCCTTTCTCACCCACAAAGGGATTTTCTTCATATTAGCACCTGAATCACTTGATATAGATCAACTTGATATAGATATCTTTTTCTGGCAAAAGGCAAATGAACTTCTATTCATAAGACAACTCCTCTCTATCAGTATGGAATTAACTCCTTGTCCTCTTAATCTTCAGATCTTCCCTGTGGACTCACTTGAACCCTCACCATACTCCCTTTCATGGGTATCTAAGAATTCCACTCTTGAGCCTCAGCATATTCCTGGGCCAAGAGTCAGGAAGAAGAAGAACAAAAACTAAAGTGAACAGAAGGTGAATATAAGGCCTGGATAAATTCTTGAATGCATAGATATAGCGGCAACTTTGGTGATTTAGCTATAACTCAGGAACTTACAATTGCAGGCTGCTCAGTACGTCTAATGGACAGGGTACATTGGTGGGATGTAGGGCCTGACATTTTTAACAATGGCATCCAAGTAATAATTACGTTTTTAGATCATTGGGCATGGTTGCAACTGAGGTGGATGGGAGTCTTTGATAAGTAAGTTCATCACTTTCAGAGACTATGCTAAAGATGGTCATACTAGGGTACACGGCAGGAAAGCATGCAATCTTAAGAAAGACTGGGATAAAAAGTAGTTCAATTTCCAGCCTTCATCATAAAAAAAAAAAGTTAAAGGACTGAGAGAGAAGGCTGGCCATCCATCAACTATGCCCAAGGATAAGCTCATTTCAACTGAAAGAGACCTATGATGAGGTGCTTCGATTCTCTTTCATGGATGTGTTGGACCCTCACTGTAGAACATGACAAGTGGCATCTGAAAGCAGAGAGAAGAGTTAACTTGTATGGTTTACCTCTTACAATGCAGTGTAAGGTTTTCTACGAGATAAGGTGTTGATATTTGTCAAGCTTTGCTGCCTGTCCAGTTAAGGACAGGCAGCAAAGGAGGAGTGGTCTAGTGGTTAGGACAAGGTACTTCAGGTCGGAGGGCCGGGGGTTCAAGTCCCACCTGGGGACAGCGATCTCAGGCCAGAGGGACTGAGATTTCTAGTCCTACAGGCACTCCTTGTGGTCTTGGGCAAGCCACTTAACCCTCCATTGCCCATGTTCCCTGTAAGTATTAGCATATGTGTGTCATATCCCCTTGTGTTAAATGTATCCCCCAATTGACCGCTTTGACCCAGTGAAAAGCGGGATATAAATACAGCTAAATAAATAAATAAATAAAATAAGGACAGGCTTATTTTTGTACAAAGCTTTTATTCTGTATATGTAATTTTGTTTTAGTTGTTAATGTACGCTACACTCATTACTACCTAATAGAAAGATGTTCTTTGTTTCTATGTTTCATAGTCTTTGTGGAAAAAAATCAGTATAAAAAAGGGCCTAGGTGCCAACTGTATGCCTGGCCATATTGGAGAACTGGCATTCCCACCTACTGATAATCAGATGGAGAATTAGCCACCAGCTAATGCCACCAGCTCCTGTTGTTACATCTGCTCTGAAGGCTGGTTATATTTTAGCACTGGATTAAGTCCATTGACAGCTTGTGCATTTTATACAAAAACACTATGCAGTTTATCTTTTGCAAGTTACCCTGAACAGAGAAATATTCATTCCATAAAGAAACACAGACTTCAACAGTTACTTTGACTTCAGTGCATGATCAATACTAATAAAATGGGTACAATTAAAATGCAAATATTCCAAGCCACCAGTTCTTCCATTAAGCAAATTAGGCGGTTGCCTGGGGCACCAAAATTTGGGAGAAGGAAGGTGGCAGGAAACCCGTAAACCTCTGTAACCACACATCCACTCTAAAGGCACGACACAGCATGCATTTTTAAATTGCTTCCTGACTGCTGTTCTTTTGTAACAAGAACTTATCCCAACAGCAGCCAAACACAGAAGGAAGACTAGGGCTTCTACTCTAAGAGAATAGATAGAAAGAGGAATGGATGCAGGGAAGGCGTGGATCGTGGAGAGAAATAGAGCACTTGGGGAAGGTAGAGAGTGGGGAAAGTGTACTAGGCAATGGCGGGAGAGAGAGACATGCACACACAATGCACAATTCTGGGCAAGTGGGGAACGGAGAGAAAAAAAGATTGAAATGAGAAAAGAAATTACGTGATATTAGTGTGATGACTAGGAAATGGAGGGAGAGAAAGAAGAATGTTGGGTGGATAGAGGGGGAGAAGAAGAGTGGAGAGATGCTAGAAAGTTTGGACAAAAGGAGTGGGCATACCGGACTAGCAGAGGCTGAAGGGAAATACAGCAAGAAAGGGGTGTCGAATAGGAGTAGAGAGAGTATGATGCTCTAACAAAGGAGAGAAGGCATAAGTTTGATGTTCCACATAGGTTGACCAACACTCTTATATTGTCCTTAACTGCAATGAAGTACTTTGTGGATCTGTTGAATTAGGTGGAGACATGAACCTGGATACCATGGCCACAGAACTGCTGCGAGTACTGCAAACTCTCTCTGCCTTGCAGTATTTTGATTTCTGACTACCGAGAAATGAAGGATTGTCCTTGATCCATGCCCTGCAGAGGCATATAGTTTGTTTAAATCCTCAAAGATCAGGATAACTTATGTATTGTTTCTGTTAAACTTGTAAATCATATGCTAAACCTGGAAAGAAAACAGTGGACAGTAGCACAAGCTAGGAACCTGACAAAGGCAATACCAAAAATTCAATATTGCATTGCAGGGTAAATTTGAATGAAATCAAATAGACTTCAATCAAAATGTAAATCACTAGTCAGGAAGACACTGCATCGATAAAAATGACACCATAAAATATATCAGTCTGTTTTATTTTAACTAAATTCAACATGATAGAACGTCTTCTTTATTTATTTATCCAATCTTATATACCGCGCTATTCAAGGTCAGTGCGGTTTACATAAAACAATAACATTTGCATTACATCAGAACAATGATATCAATGCTTACATTGTAACAGGAAAATAAACTTGGATTGAACGTGGTGAGGGGAAACTAAAATGCTAATAACAGAGTTAAATTGTGAACTATTTACAGATGATGATATTATTTACAGATTATGATATTATTTTTGTTCAGATATGAGAAGCAAAATAATAGCTTCAGAGACCTACCAAAAAGCTATGGCTAGAAAAGATGGGCAGTTCTTAGGAAAAAATTGTATAACATAAGGATATTATTTGAACGATCTTCCTAATAGAACCTACTGTGTCCCCTGCACCAATCTGTAGCTAATATTACCAATTTTCCAACGGATCCATTTTAAATGCATGACAGACATTCCAACAACCTAATTCCACAATGATGCCAACCCTTATGATTAGAATAGACAACCACAATTAACTACTGAAATAAAGAAACAGACTGCCAAACCTCCACCCTTTCCAAAAGGAACAGCCCTTCGAAAGAAGTAGAGGCCCTCATATGTGAAGGCATGTTTTAGAAACGAAGTCTAGATCAAAAGGTACTGAAAAAGGCCGGCCACGTGCAAGTTCGGGCATGATTTTAAAAACATCTACATGTCCTATATGGATGTCCTTGGGGCCAGCTACTCAGATGTCCCGCATTGGTATTTTATACAAGAACACATCCCAGTCTGCCAGTTTGCAAGCTGCGACATTCGGTAGCACAATCACCACAAAACATGTTTCCCCATTTCTTGATTGTCTTTACGGTTATGGATAGTACTGGGGATCTTAGGAGTCCCATCTTCTCAACACCCTCCAGACGTTCGACTGGCAAAATGAACACTTTTCAGATACCTATCCATGACCTGGAGCACGTTTAGGCTTGGAAAAGAGTGGAACACCACAAGCACGCCTCTACCACACCAGGGATGTCTCTAAAATTGGTTTTTAAAATGAATCCAGGGGCATCTCCTTGTCCATTTTCAGATGCTCAAAGCACGAATACAACTTCTAAAATAACCCTCTTAGTTTTCAGTTCTGACTGGAAACCATTCTAAATCTGCTCCTGCCCCCAACTCTTTTCTTGCCATACCTGTCCACTAGCATCAAAGAGAAGGAAAAAAATGGTCAGACCAGGACTACAATTCTGTGCAGAGAAACTTTAGAGACAAAAATCAAGTTCAGAATGTTTCAGTTATTGTGTGTCAGGATCTTACTTCGAGTAAATTCTAGATCTTTTATAAGCCATAAAAAATTCTATCCAACAAAGAAAGCACAACTGTTGTTGGAAAGTAAAAGAACCTAAAACAGTAAAGTCAATGTTATATCAGCCAACTGTAATAAAGCCTCCTCTCTTACCTATGGTAGATTACAGTTTAATTAAAAATAAAACCCCAAAAACAAAAACAAAGCCCTCTTCAGACAAGAAGCAAACCTGCAATAAAACCCATGAATATTATCCTCCTTCACACAAAGGCCTTCATCAAAACGTCTAATCACCTATGAATTGCTTACCAGTGAGAATGTAAATAGTTTACTTATGTTATTTACATAGTTAACTCTGTTCGATGTATTGTTCAAGTTTTCATTGTAAACAGCCTTGATTGCCAGATAGGGAAGTATATAAGAATGTGAAATGAAATGAACTAACTAAATAAAAGAAATTCAAAACCATTAGGAAAAGGACCCCATCTCCACAATTCTTAATTAATACAGATTTATTATATGAAGACCCAATATCCAAGCCTCAATCACCTGCCACTGAATTACATCTATAGTCCTAATAGGGAATAAAATCAAATAGGGATCTCAGTATCCGTCCCAAAGCATATGGGACAACATGGCAAGCCTCACACACCCTCAATGTGGGCAACAATGGGAGAACAAACAAAAGAGAATTATGCACAGGAAAGCATAAATAGAAGATCATCCATAGAATATGGACCTGCAAATCTCAGCACATAAATCATAGCGGACCAGAAGGTACCGCCACAGAATCAGAGAGAAAAAACAATAAAAACAGTTCCAGGGGTGGGCCCTGGACTGGTCTTGCAGAACTCAAGGTAAGGACATTATCTGGTAAGTAAAATGTCACCTTCCATATCATCCTGCTAGACCAGTATAGACAAGCTGGACATACTAAAGCTATGACTCCACTGGGCGGGGAGAAGACGCAGCAGCTTGCAAAACCTCGTAGCCAAAGACCGTGTTCACCTGTGCGTGCATATCACAAGAAGTAGTGGTTGACAAAAGTGGAAGGTGATGCCCATGTTGCCGCCTGACAGATGTCTGCCAGAGCTACCCAGTTCCGCTCTGCCCATGAGGTTTTTAATGTGGGGGTCCCATACTACTTTTTAGCATGGTGCCAATATCGTGCACTAACCTTGAGCTGGCCGGGTAGGCATATTAGTAAACATGCCCCAAATATAGCTATAAATCAAAAGTGGGGATGTCCTGAGAGATGGCATCTGCTACTAGCTCACTGGATAAGGAGCTAAAGCCATGCAATGCAAAGAGAAACTGTGGCATCCTTGGATTACCCCATCCACCAGATTCTACAAAAGAGGAGAGGCTGGGACAAAGAGATAGAGGAAAGCAAATAGAAGCAAAACATATAAAACAAAAAAAACAAACAAAAATAAAATATAGAAACAAAAATCAGTTTATCAGGCATCTAAAAATGATGCTACTACTACTGAGCTGTTGTAGAGCGCTACAAGACGTACGCAGCACTGCATAGACATATAAGAGTCAGTCCCTGCTCATCAGAGCTTACGATCTAGTCAATAGAGACAACACAGTACGTGTAGACAGGGATATATTTAGAGGGAATGGTAAGGAAACACAAAGGAGATCAGGTGAGTCAAGACCCGAAAGCAACAGCGAAGAGATGAGTTTTCAGCCTGGATTTGAAAAGGGCCCGAGAAAGCGCCTGACGTACAGACTCAGGTAGTTTGTTCCAGGCATAAGGAGCAGCAAGTTGAAAGGAATGAAGTATGGAGTTAGTAATAGAAGAGAAGGGCACAGATAGAAGCAATTTGCCAAGAGAATGGAGTTTCTGAGGAGGGGTGTAGGGAAATACAAGAGGAAATGTAGTGAGGAGCTGCAGAGTGAATGCACTTATAGGTCAGCAGAAGAAGTTTGAACTGGATACAGAAACAGATAGGGAGCCAATGAAGTGACTTGAGAAAAGGGGCAATATGAGCATGACGAGGCTGGTGGAAGATTAGTCACACAGCAGAGTGTTTAACAGATTGAAGGGGAGAGAGATGATTCAAAGGGAGACCAGCAAGAAGTAGATTACAATAGTCAAGATGGGAGGTGATCAAAGAGTGGATAAGTGTCTTAGTAGTGTGTTCAGAAAGGCATGGGTGGATTTTGTTGATGTTATAGAGAAAGCTAAGATCTGTCATTTCTATTAGATGGATGTGTGTGGAGAAGGAGAGAGAGGAGTCAAAGATGGCCCCCAAGGTTGCAAGCCGAAGAAACAGGAAGGAGTACAGTTTTCCACAGAGACTAAGAAAGGAAGAAGGGGAGAGGAGGTTTTAGAGGGTAAAATAAGAAGCTCAGTTTTGGCGATGTTCAATTTCAAGCAGCAGTGAGACATACAAGCAGCAATGTCAGAAAGACAGGCAGAGATCCTGGTCTGGATTGCCAGAGTGATTTCAGGTGCAGCGAGGTAGATCTGGGAGTCATCAGCATAAAGACAGTACTGAAAGATACGGGAAGAGATGAGTGCACCAAGGGACTGGGTATATAGAGAGAAAAAGGAGTGGATCCAAGACAGATCCTTGGGGTACACCAACAGAGCGGGATAGCAGCAGAGGAAGATCCATCTGAACAAACACTGAAAGTGCAATGGGAGAGATAAGAGGAGAACCAGGATAGTACAGAGCCCTAAAACCAAATGAGGACAGGGTATCAAGGAGAAGGTTGTGGTCAACAGTGTCAAAAGCAGCAGAGAGGTCAAGGAGGATGAGAACTGAGTAAAGGCCCTTGGACTTTGCCCGGAACAAGTCACTGGAAACTTTACATTCTAATGAAACGGCTCTTGCCAAAGGACGAAAGCCAGATTGTAAGGATCCAGGAGGGCTTGAGATGATAGAAAGTCAAGGCAACCGCGGTGAACCGCATGTTCAAGTAGTTTAGAAATGAAGGGGAGGAGGGAGATAGGTCAATAGAAGGACAGGTAGGATCAAGTGAGGGTTTCTTGAGGAGAGGTGTAACTACAGCATGCTTGAAGGCTGCAGGGACAGTTGCAGTGGAGAGCGATAGGTTGAGAATGTGAGAGAAGGAACAACAGTGGGGGAGATGGGGCTTAGGAGACGGGGGGGGATAGTATCAGAGGAGCAGGTAGTGAGTTTGGAGGAGGAAAAAAGGTGTGCGGTTTCTCTTTAGAGATCATAGAAAAGGGGGAGAGTTGAATTGGAGCCAGCCGTACAGCGTCTAAGTTTTCCCCGAGGTGAGCAAACTGCGGCAGGGTCTGCCCCTGACAACATCAGAGTCTTTAAAAGTTAGCAGAGCTCATTGTGCCTTCAGGAGAGTTGAATTGGAGCCAGCCGTGCAGCATCGGAGTTTCACGGGATGAGCAGGCTGCGGCGGGGTCTGCCCCTGACGACATCGAGATCTTTACATTTTCACTGTCTATTAGGCGCGCGGCCGTTTGGCACGCGGTCATGGCATGCCCTAAGGGGCGTGCCACAAGGAGCAGATAGCCCCTTAGGAGCCACTGAGAAGCCGCCTTGAGGAGTTGCTGTATTTATGGGTAAGAGAAAGAAGATTTTTCCTTTGGCTCCGGGAGAGACTGGCCCTATGGATAGGCATGTGAAGATTGGGGATGTTGTTTCTCTTCCTTCTGCAGGTATTGTTTCGCTTCTGCAGACTCCAGAGAGAGCTTGTATGAGTTCCCCTGAGTGCTCTCCGCCTCTTCCCCCATCATTGATAAACCCCGCCCGACTTGCCCGCAAGTGGTATGTCGGTACAATAGAGTACCCCAGTTCCTGTTGTGAGTTCTTTTTTACCTGTTACTTGGACATCACCCCAGTATGTTCCCCAAGATATGCCTGAGTCTCAGGTGTCTGTCCTTGGTGGATATTTGGCATGTAGTGACACGTACAGAGCAGTTGGAATCCTTAACTGTTCAGGTTCAGAAATGTGATTCCCGGTATGCCTCTCTACAGATGATGAGTGTCTCTTCAGTTAAAGAGTTTGCTTATTCATTGTAGGTTGGAGTCTCTGGAAAATTCTCTTAAGATGAAAAATATTTGTTTTCTTAAATTTTTCTGTTACTCATTTATTATCATCTGAGATACTGCTTCGTAAATATATACAGGAAGTTTTAGAACTTCCAATTGCAGATACCATAGCTTTTTCTAAAATGCTTCATATTTCCTCTAGAAAGGTGTCTGATCAGTCCGTTGGGGAATATGATATTTTGCAACCTCAATCTCAAGTTATCTTACCCAATTCCTGGAGGACTCACAAAGATACCATTCTAACCAGGGCCACATTGGTGGCCTCATTTGTATCTGAATTGGATAAACCTTTGGTATTTAGGAGTTACTTTAAACATAAAGATGCCTTTTTTGTGGTGCTAAAGTACAGTTGTTTCAGGTTATCTCTAGGGCAACACAGGTGCGTAGGTGGGGGGTTTTCTGTCCCTTAGGCCAAGGGTGTTGGCCCATCGGGCATCGTTTTTTTCTTAGGTTTCCCTGTAAGTGTGTGATAAATAAACTTTACACCTGAAGTGTTTTCTTGATTCTTTACAACTGGAGACCTTCTTGTCTGAAAGGGAGAAAGCCGGGTGAGGGATGAGGGATTATTGCGCGGTAGTATAAATTTAGCTATGAGGTTCTAGAGAGTTTCTCTCTTTGTTTTCTTTTTTCTTTTTTTCTTTTGTAATTCTCCCCTTGATCTAGGCTGCAATTGTTTGCTTATGGATTGCCTTTATGCGCTTATTTTCTTATTGTATTTCCTGTTTATTTCTTTACACTTGCTTATGCCAAGTATGTTTGAACTGAAAATTAAAAAAAAAAAAAAAGAAAAGGAAGAAAGGGTAGGGGGGGAAAGTTGGGAGTGAAGAGGGGAAGGAGGAGAAGTAGCTGAATTTGTGGGGAATTGGAGGGTGATCTTGTGGATTTTGTTATGTTGGGTAGTGCTCAGGTTTTCTAAATATTTTTCTATCCATTTTTATAGTGAAATTGTACAAAGGCAGTTTATATACATTTATGATTAATCTTACAAAAGCCCATGACATACCTCTATATTTTTTAATGCAGAACTGTAGTGTGAAAATCTTCATTTAATCTTTTCAAAATATTAAATTAAATTTGCTGGGCCATGTGTCAATGTATTGTATATCTTTACAAGAGCTCAGTGTTTGCCTTTTAGAAAGAATGCAAATCACAAGTATGCAAAAAGAAATGCCAAAAATATGCCACTCTTAGACAGTCTTCATAACACTTTGCAGACTGCACAATAAATGATTATGGATTACCAATTGATGCCAGTCCCACTGAAATATGCAGTACCATACATATGCAATGTCTTAGCAGAAAATAGATCTTATCTGTCTTTCTTTACCTGGGCTTTCATCTTTAACCCTTTCCAGGCCGAGCCCAAAACTCTTGGGATCCAAAATTCTGACTAAATATTCCTATCAAATGGTATATAATACATGACCATAGCAAAAGGAAGATCACTATTAGAACATATTGAATAAGACGGGTACAATTTTCCTGAAATATGCAAGAATTAACCCGGCTGCAGAATGTGGATTAAAAATTTAGAGGAGGCCTTGAAAGGGTTAAGTAATATATTTTATATATATTTTCTCCAAAAACAAAGAAAATCATTGTTCAGAAAAAAAGCACCACTTAACAGCATTTGGAGATGTTTCTACTGGATTTTGAAACACTGTTGACAAGAGCAGCAAAGGATAAGCAAAATAAAAACTGTATGTCAAATAACGAGTACTCATATCCACTTTTAAATTGAATACAGTTTTAGAAAGTATCCAGAACTTTATATGCCACATTACTTACTAACAAGAATAGCTTTATTAATAACATCAAGTGCCCCATGGTGATAGAATCTGGTAAAACCACTAATACACATTAACATGCACTTGTATATAGTCACCTAATTGTGTAAATAGTGGCCAAGCAGCCCCTGTCGCCACCGCACATCGGTGGCCCGACTGCGTAGCCTGTATATAGTTACTTAAAAGAGCTGCCATGCTGACCTGCTGTGCAGCCTGTACATAGTTACCCCAGTTAATCCAAGTTCCAAACCCTGTTCATTGTAAGTATAGTACTGGCTCGGCCGGGACTGTACAAATTTGCTTTTGACTGTAAACCGTGTCGATTTTAAAAAGCACGGTATAGAAAAGACTTTAAATAAATAAACAACTTAGCACAAGTCCCATTTTATTTAGTGGAGCCTATTCACTTATATTGTCTGGTAATGCCTTAGCATGCTTTAGTAAAATGAGGCCCCTAAGAAAGTCATTTTCAAAGCAATTTTTACAGGTACAGCGGTGCTTTACCTGAAGAAATGGCCCTTTACAAAACGGCCTTTCTGTATGTGTGTAAATTGACCTGCATAACATTTTACTTGCTATTTGAGGAGGCTTCCAAGGGGTGATATTGGAGAGGGCTCTGCATTTACATACACAATTCTGAAAATTCAAATTTATGGGCATATTTTAAGTCAGAAAAATTGTATGCTTCAAATAGCAAGTGTAAATATGAGTGTAGAATTTTTCTGGGATAATTTTCAAAGTGGAAATACTTGCATGTTTTCACTTTGAAAAGTTAGCAAGGTCTGCAGAATTAAAAGCATGGGCATACTTGCATGCAGTTATACAAATAAGCCCCTAAATGTATATAGCTCAGTGGTACAAAGAGGTAAGCATCATATGGATGATATTATTCTGAACAGCAGATTATGGCACAACTATAAATCTGTCTGATACAATGCAATCTTTTATTGAAGAGATGCATGTCATACACATATCAAACAGAATTACATATAGGATAATGAACAGGGATAGATGGATTACTAGGTTACAAATCAATCTGATGATATCATTAACAGTCAGTGAAGCCTGAATTGCTTGTAACATTAGAATCTACTGATTGATTTATAGCCAGGTAATCCATCTACCATTACCACTATTCTCTTGCAGAAAGAAATTCTTATCTGAAGTCTGGAGAAATATTATTTTTAACCTATGATGGAACATTTTTATTGTGACAGTGCAATTACAGGGCAGGGTTACTAATATGCACAATCCAAACATTTTTGAATTATTATTGTTAGATTAAAAGGGCAGTGTAGTATCAACTAAATGTTGTATTGTCCACATCTGGGAAGTAATTTTGTAAAGGCTTTACCAGTGTAAAGCCACGTTTATGCACAGAAAAGATCTTTTATTAAAATGTGTGGCCATTTACAACCACCCACAAAATTAGATGATGTATTTATGCATGTGCCACACATAAGCATTTCCAGGAATGTAACCTGGGAGGATCAGTGGCAGGATTTCGATACATGCAAATATTTTATTTAATACTCCGATAGACATGTAGAGAATATGCACCCATTTGCACTGTGCACATTGGATATTAAATGCTGGTGGCCGGATATGACTTCGGCATTGAATATCCAGTGGTAAATAAATGTAAAAGGAAAAGGAGACCGCTATGGCTTTCGAAAGAAGTAGCTGAAAAAGTGAAGAAAAAGAGGGAGGCCTTCATGAAATACAAGAGATCACAGAGAGAGGAAGACAGGCATCAATATTTGGAAAAACTTAGAGAAGCTAGCAAAGTAGTCAGGAAAGCAAAGATTCAAAAAGAGGAGGAAATAGCCAATGAAATAAAATGGGGGAATAAGACATTTTTCAGATATGTTAGTGAGAAGAGGAAGTGCAAAAGTGGTATTGTCAGACTCAAGGGTGAAGGGGAGGAATATGTAGAAGCTGATGAGGATAAAGCGGAATTGCTTAACAAATATTTCTGTTCTGTATTCACAGATGAAGAACCAGGAGCACAGCCTCAGAAAACACCCACAAACAGGAACAGAAGCGAGGTACATCTTGAACAATTTTCATAAGACTGTGTTTGTGAGAAACTAGCTCAACTTAAAGTAGACAAAGCGATGGGACCGGATGGGATACACCCTAGAATACTGAGGGAACTTGGGGACGTTCTAGCAACTCCACTGACTGACCTTTTTAATGCCTCGTTATAGTCAGGAGTGGTGCCAAAGGACTAGAGAGAGGCTCATGTGGTGCCTTTACACAAAAGTGGAAGTAAGGATGTGGTTGAAAACTACAGGCCGATTAGTTTAACTTCGGTGGCGAGTAAATTATTGGAAACGCTGCTGAAAGAGAAAATAGTGAGGTTTCTGGAGTCCAGCGGATTACAGGATCTGAGGCAGCATGGATTCACCACAGGCAGGTCTTGTTAGACAAAACTGATTGATTTCATTGACTGGGTGACCAGAGAATTGGACCAAGGGAGAGTCCTAGTTGTGGTGTATTTAGATTTCAGTAAAGCCTTTGACAACGTTCCTCACAGGCGACTTATAAACAAACTGAGCACCCTAGGGATGGGCCCTGAAGTTACCGCTTAGGTTAGAAACTAGTTGGGTGGGAGGCGTCAAAGAGTACAGGTAAATGGAGCTCACTCTGAGGAGAAGGATGTTACCAGTGGTGTGCCCCAGGGATCTGTCCTTGGTCCGATTCGTTTTAACATCTTTGTTAGTGATATAGCAGAAGGGCTGTCGGGTAAGGTTTGCCTCTTTGCGGATGATACCAAAATCTGCAATAGAGTAGACACCCAGGAAGGTGTAGATAACACGAGGAGGGATCTAGCTAAGCTTGAAGAATGGTCTAGAATTTGGCAGCTGGGATTTAATGTTAAAAAATGTAAGGTCATGCATTTGGGCTGCAGCAATCCAAGGGAGCAATATAGTATAGGGGGATGAAGTACTTTTGTCCACTAAAAAAGAGCGGGACCTAGGCATGGTTGTGTCTGATGATCTTAAAGTAGCTAAACAAGTAGAAAAGGCGATGGCAAAAGCTAGAAGGATGCTTGGGTGCATAGGAAGAGGAATGGCTAGCAGAAAAAAGGAGGTGATAGTGCCTCTGTATAAATCTTTGTTGTGACCTCATTTGGAGTATTGTGTGCAATTTTGGAGACGGCACCTTCAAAAGGATATAAACAGGCTGGAGTCAGTACAGAGGGTGGCTACTAAAATGCTTAGTGGTCTTCATTATAAAGCATATGAGGACAGACTTAAGGATCTTAATATGTACACCGTAGAGGAAAGGCGGGATAGAGGTGATATGATTGAGACGTTTAAATAACTCCGTGGCATAAAGCACAGGAGGAGAGCCTCTTTCGATTGAAAGCAAGCTCTGCTATGAGGGGACATGGGATGAGGGTGAAAGGGGATAGATTCATGAGTGATATGCGGAACTATTTCTTTACGGAAAGAGTGGTGGATCCGTGGAATAGTCTCCAAGTGGAGGTGGTAGAGATGAGGTCAGTATCTTTATTCAAAGAAGCATGGGACAAACACAGAGTATCTCTACTAAAATTTACCATCACCTATTCAATATATACATCCAACCCATCTGTAACATCATTCAACGGCACGGACTACAATACCACCATATATGCAGAAGACATCATGGTCTATGCCCCAATAGATGCACAGGCACCTGACTTGATCCACATGACCCAATGCCTCGAGGACATGAACAACTGGCTGTCTAACAACCTGAAAATTAACTTTGACAAAACGGAGGCAATGTTCATCTCCAGGAATCCCACCTTCAGCCCACCTCAAACCATCAACATCCTAAACAAAACAATACCTACAAGCAGGGGTGGCCCAAGGGGGGTGCGGGGCCATGTGCGGAGACTTGGTGCGGGGCCTCATTTGCATAAGGGGCCTCATTTGCATAAATATTTGCATAATGTTACCATATACTAACTTTTAGTAAACGTGCCTCTTAATGAGTGTATGGATAAAGAAAGACTAAAAGATTTCTACATTACTATAATCCAGTGCCAACTGCCAGACACATTAGGAACTACTACAAACACTGCCCATTTAGAACCCATCCTACTTACTACACCCCTGGAAATCAACCCAATGTAAACCAGAAATACATGATTCCCCAACACTATATCACCAATAATACCTCTTAAAAAATATTTTACCCATGGACTCCCAAGTCAACTATAACCCCAGACTCTAATACCAATTTTTTTGTCGGATTATTCACCATGAGAAGAAACTTTTCTCCTCCTGAAGTGAACCCTCCTTTTTACTCAAAATGAAAACGGCTGTTCCTGAGCCAAGCCGACAAAATCAGCACTTGCTGGTGTCAGCAAAAACTCTCTATCTAAAACTGCTCAAAGAGTCAATTTGATCTCCAACGGCTCTCAGGCTAAAATAACAGTGTTACAGCTTCAAAAGTCTTCTTTTCCCAAACAGAAACAATTTAGAAGACTTAGCTGATATGGAGCAGATACCACTTCACTCCATCCGTCACAGTCCCCGAAATTTCCGCTCTTATCTTTAAAAATTCGGAGACACTGTGATAATCCAACAGATAATCTGCTCCACTCCAAAGAACGAGGTTCAGGCTACACCGAAGGTGTTTCAAGCCGTCTGGTCTTCCACAGCTCTTCCTCAGGCATTGTGAACCCCGTAAGAATCACACCGCTT
Organism: Ichthyophis bannanicus; assembly: GCA_033557465.1. Lineage (NCBI taxonomy): Eukaryota > Metazoa > Chordata > Amphibia > Gymnophiona > Ichthyophiidae > Ichthyophis > Ichthyophis bannanicus. Next base: position 716,735,571 of record CM066036.1, on the reverse strand, counting down.
AAATCAGGTGATGCAATGACGTCAAAGTTCAAAGGTCCACCACACAACAACTTTATTAAACCCCTAAGTGCAGCCCCCACCAGTCAATGTCAGCATTCATTCCATTCGGTATGATTGACTGCAAACGGAAAATCCACTGCTGTTCTTTAAAGTGCAAGCGAGCCAAACGGTCACCCCCTCGAAGGACTGGAGTCACTACTTCCAATACTCTCCACTGCAAATCATTAAAACAGTGGTTCAGTTGTTGACAGTGTAAAACACCCGGGGCCCCCTCTTGTCACCTATTAATCCGCAATCAATGTTCCAATAAGCGTTTTTTAATCGGTCTAATAGTGCGACCCACATATTTAAGGCCACAGGGGCAAAGTAACATATACACCACAAAATCTGACTTGCAAGTGGAATGCGCTACAGAACGGTGAACGAACCCTGTACTAAGATCTTCCCAAACCTCTCCTTGAAGCGCTAGACCACAGAAATCACACATCCCACAAGCATAATGTCCCTGTCGCAACCCCTGGGACTCCACCAACTCCCGGGGCTGAGTTCGAATTACCCAATCCCCTATCGTACGGGAACGTTTATAAGCTACCATTAGTGGTATGAAGGGACAACAAAGCCCAATGTGTCTTCAAAATATGCACTAAGGTTGAAACTTTGGGTAGATAAGGCAATATACTGATAACTACATCCCTCTGCTTTTTATTAGATGGGACCACATTCTGAGACTGCCCCTGGGCTGCCCACCACTCAGGATTTGCGAAAAAATTGATGGAGGGCAATTCTAACCTGAAAGGAATCATAACGGGGAGACGGCACATAGCCTAAACCCAAATCCAAAACAGACTGTTCATCTGCGGTCAGAGGTTTACCGGAAAGGTTGATGACTGTTGTCGGGTCTGTGAGCGGGTGAACGGTCCCCTCCAACCGTCCTGGTATTGATTTGGGGGTCGACGACCGGGAGGGCGGCCCCTGAAAAAACCCCGCTGTTGTTTAGGGGTTGTACCAGCCTTCTTGACGCCCGCATCAGAAGAATCGGAGGACACATCCTCCACTGAATCCTCAAAGGTGACCCGCTTATTGGTCACGGCGGTTTCACCCTTTTGTTTCCGCCATGTGTAAACTTGGTCTTGCGCATAATCTGCCGCATCACGAGACAATTTATTGAGTTTCGTAAATTTTAATTGGTCACGAAATTGTTGATTATACATTTTAAGATCTTGATAATTAGCTTTAAAAAAGTCTCCTCCACCATATCGGATTTCAATTGTAATTCCAACTGAGCCACCTTATCTTGTAAACTCTTCTCTTCTGCTGTTAATTTTTTCGCAAATTGCATATGATGCTATATTTTGCTCAATCTCCGGCAGGATCAGCTGATCTTTCTATTTGCAAACCCAAATCTTCTTGGAGGCCCCTCCTGTCAGCACAGATGCGGCTTTATTAACGTTTCAGAATTTAGTGCTGCGAGATTTAGAGAGATTGGAGAAGAATAAGAAAAAGTATAGTTCCAATCTAACGGGGCAGCAGTTTCAGGCCCTCCGATCTCTGAGAGGTGAGTCTGGGGTGGTGATCCGGAGAGCGGATAAGGGGGGAGCCACGGTTCTTTTACGACAAGAGGATTACCATCAGAAGGTGGTTTCTCATTTGGCTGATCCGAAGTACTATGAGTTGTTGATGGTTGATCCCACTCGTGAGCTGATGTCTACTATTCGAGCTTTGACACAAGAGGCATTTGAGCGACATTGGATCACTCATCATGAATTTCAGTTTTTGAATGTCACTTCTCCAGCAATTCCAATTCTGTATATGGTGCCTAAGGTGCATAAGTCCTTGCAAGATCCTCCGGGGAGGCCAATCGTTTCCTGCCGAGATTCGGTTCTAGAACCCCTATCTCAGTTTTGTGACCATTTTTTCCAGCCTTTGATGAGCTCAGCACGATCCTATGTACGGGACTCGTTTCATTTACTAACTGAGGTCACCAGTTTGACTCTGCCTGAGGGAGTGTTACTGGTAACTTTAGACGTTGTTTCATTATACACGAACATTCCCCAGCAGGGGGCTTATGAAGTTTTGAAAGGATTGGACTGGTCTTTACCATCTCGTCTACCAAAGTCGTTTGTTTTGCAGCTATTAAAATTGGTGTTATTTGAGAATTATTTTCTGTATGATCGCAAATTTTACCATCAGATTTATGGGGTGGCAATGGGGGCTACGGTTGCCCCCTCTGTAGCATCTTTATATGTAACGAATTTTGAAGAGCAATATGTTTACCTGTCCCCATGGTTTCAGCACATACTACTATGGAAGAGATTTTTGGATGACATTTTTTTCATTTGGGCAGCACCGGAAGCATCTTTGCATGAATTTTTGTTGTGGTTAAATTCTTTGGACATAAATTTGCAGTTTACGGCCCATTTTCATCATCGACAGATAGAATATTTGGACATTCTCTTATATATTAGTGGCACTAGACTGTGCAGTACCCTTTACCGTAAACCGGTTCAAAAAAATGTTTTGTTGAAATATTCTAGTTTCCACCCTCCAGGAATGAGGAAAAGCCTTCCATTTGGACAGTTTCTACGTATTAGGAGGCTATGCTCATCTGCAGGGGAGTACCGATTGCATGCCAGAGCCTTGAGTCAGCGTTTGAGTCAGAGGGGATACCCAGATGATTTAATTCGTAAAGCGTTTAAGAGAGCCCTTTATAACCATCCTGAGTGGTGGGCAGCCCAGGGGCAGTCTCAGAATGTGGTCCCATCTAATAAAAAGCAGAGGGATGTAGTTATCAGTATATTGCCTTATCTACCCAAAGTTTCAACCTTAGTGTATATTTTGAAGACACATTGGGCTTTGTTGTCCCTTCATACTTGTTTCCGCAAGCCACTAATGGTAGCTTATAAACGTTCCCGTACGATAGGGGATTGGGTAATTCGAACTCAGCCCCGGGAGTTGGTGGAGTCCCAGGGGTTGCGACAGGGACATTATGCTTGTGGGATGTGTGATTTCTGTGGTCTAGCGCTTCAAGGAGAGGTTTGGGAAGATCTTAGTACAGGGTTCGTTCACCGTTCTGTAGCACATTCCACTTGCAAGTCAGATTTTGTGGTGTATATGTTACTTTGCCCCTGTGGCCTTAAATATGTGGGTCGCACTATTAGACCGATTAAAAAATGCTTATTGGAACATTGATCGCGGATTAATAGGCGACAAGAGGGGGCCCCGGGTGTTTTACACTGTCAACAACTGAACCACTGTTTTAATGATTTGCGGTGGAGAGTATTGGAAGTAGTGACTCCAGTCCTTCGAGGGGGTGACCGTTTGGCTCACTTGCACTTTAAAGAACAGCAGTGGATTTTCCGTTTGCAGTCAATCATACCGAATTGAATGAATGCTGACATTGACTGGTGGGGGCTGCACTTAGGGGTTTAATAAAGTTGTTGTGTGGTGGACCTTTGAACTTTGACGTCATTGCATCACCTGATTTAAGCGGTGTGATTCTTACGGGGTTCACAATGCCTGAGGAAGAGCTGTGGAAGACCAGACGGCTTGAAACACCTTCGGTGTAGCCTGAACCTCGTTCTTTGGAGTGGAGCAGATTATCTGTTGGATTATCACAAGTGTCTCCGAATTTTTAAAGATAAGAGCGGAAATTTCGGGGACTGTGACGGATGGAGTGAAGTGGTATCTGCTCCATATCAGCTAAGTCTTCTAAATTGTTTCTGTTTGGGAAAAGAAGACTTTTGAAGCTGTAACACTGTTATTTTAGCCTGAGGGCCGTTGGAGATCAAATTGACTCTTTGAGCAGTTTTAGATAGAGAGTTTTTGCCGACACCAGCAAGTGCTGATTTTGTCGGCTTGGCTGAGGAACAGCCATTTTCATTTTGAGTAAAAAGGAGGGTTCACTTCAGGAGGAGAAAAGTTTCTTCTCATGGTGAATAATCCGACAAAAAAATTGGTATTAGAGTCTGGGGTTATAGTTGACTTGGGAGTCCATGGGTAAAATATTTTTTAAGAGATATTATTGGTGATATAGTGTTGGGGAATCATGTATTTCTGGTTTACATTTAGAACCCATAGCAAACCCACCGTATTGTAACAGCACTACCAGTACTCACAAAGCTCTAGACCCTACCTATCAAAAGGCAACACTGCAAATATTAAACCAATACATTTCAGAGAACAAGAATACATGACCTACTGGGGAAAGAGAACAAGTGGCAATGTCAAATAGGAATTATATAAACAGAACACCTCAGCTCAGTTACACATGCAGAACATAGACCATCACCAAACAAGTAATCACAATTTAGAAACAGGAAGACAATAATTAAACTGGGAATCCCAAAAGCCAAACTTGGAATGTACAACACTGTACACAGTGGAGGAACGTGATGTATCCAAGGAAAGAACAAAATAATCATATAATATTGAAAAAGAGGCTTTTATTTACAATACCAATGGATGATGCCCACCCGACACAGGCCGTGTTTCGTTTAATAAAACTTCATCAGGGGTACAGGGCAACTCATTAGTCAAAACTGTAAATGTCTCCTCTTTAACACAATTTTTCCAAGCCTAACAGGGCTGCACAAATCGCGGCACTGAAAACGTGAAACTACGTGTTACACCCAGCGTTGCATCGCATGGCTCAAGTTATGCCAAGCGATGCAACGCTGGGTGTAACACGTAGTTTCACGTTTTCAGTGCCGCGATTTGTGCAGCCCTGTTAGGCTTGGGAAAATTGTGTTAAAGAGGAGACATTTACAGTTTTGACTAATGAGTTGCCCTGTACCCCTGATGAAGTTTTATTAAACGAAACACGGCCTGTGTCGGGTGGGCATCATCCATTGGTATTGTAAATAAAAGCCTCTTTTTCAATATTATATGATTATTTTGTTCTTTCCTTGGATACATCACGTTCCTCCACTGTGGACTGTTTCTGACGTGACTGTTTGCTCTTAGTTGGACCATGTACAACACTGTAGAAATAAAACTATACATTAATTTGCTCTTGTACTAAACAAAGCGCAGACGTTAATGATGCACATTTACCAGAGCTGACATATTCCAATTAATAAATTCAAAATAAAGATATATTTTTCAACCTTTTGTGCATTTTTTTTCAGCTGCAATTGCTCCAGCCACTTTCTTCTGGTTTCTTCATGTCTTCTGCTAACTCTCCATCGTCTGCTGTCCATTTGTCCTTTCTTCTCTCTTCTAGTTTTTTTCCATTCTCTCTCTACATCTGCTTTAACATACTAATCTTTCTCCTTTTGCTCTTTCCTCATTCCTATTTCATCCACTCAAATTTTACCCCTCCATCCTCAATCCCCACTTACTCTCCCAATACCCGGCCAATTGTAGATTTTTTATCCCTCCCACACAAAATATTTTTCCCTTCTCAATTTTACTCTTCCAGCCCCATCCCATTCTAATCCTCCCCCAACATCAGCTCCCTTCTAGTTCCAGCCTCACCCAGCATCCATTCCCTTCTAGTCCCTGCATCAGCCCATTTCCAGTCCTAACCCCCTATCACCCCATTTTCAGTTTAAGCCCCCCTATAACCCATTACTAGTCCTAACCCCATCAACCCATTTCCAGTCAGCCCCCCATAGCTCATTGCCAGTCCTGACCCATTCAGCCCACCTCAAGTCCTAACCCCTCCCCATCAGCCCATTTCCTGTCCTAGCCCCCCAATAGCCCATTATCAGTCCTAGCCCCCCCATAGCCCATTATCAGTCCTAACCCCCCCATAGCCCATTACCAGTTCTAACCCCCCCCCAACAGCCCACAGCCCATTACCAGTCCTAACCCCATCAGCCCACCTCAAGTCCTAACCCCCAATCATCCCATTTCCAGTCCTAGCCCCCCCCCTAGCCCATTACCAGTCCTAACCCCTCCCCATCAGCCCACCTCCAGTCTTAAGCCCCACAGCCCATTACCAGTCTTATCCCCCCCATAGCCCATTACCAGACAGCCCCCATCAGACCACAGCCCATTACCAGTCTTAACCCCCCCATAGCCCATTACCAGCGCTACCCCCCCAACAGCCCCCAGCCCATTACCAGTCCTAACCCCATCAGCCCACCTCCAGTCTTAACCCCCCCCAACCCATTTCCAGTCCTAGCCCCCCCATAGCCCATTACCAGTCCTAACCCCCCCCCCCCCATCGGCTCAAGTAAAATTAAATTTAAAAAACAAAACGCTGGCTGCTACCGCTGCCGCCGCAGCAGCAGCAGCGGCAGAATGGACTGTCCCGCGGGGCCCCCTCTGCCCGGCTGAAGCCCTCCCTCCGTGACGGCTGAGCCCCTCCGTGCCGGCTTTGAGAGTCACGAAGGGAGAGTGTCTCCCTCGCGTCTCTGTTAAGCCCACAGGGGCTGAAGGGAAATTTCCCATCTGCCCCTGCAGGCTTAACAGAAACGCGAGGGAGACACTCTCCCTTCGCGACTCTCAAAGCCGGCACGGAGGGGCTCAGCCGTCACTGAGGGAGGGAGGGAGGGATTCAGCCAGGCAGAGGGGGCCCTGCGGGACAGTCCATTCTGCTGCTGCTGCGGCGGCAGCGGTAGTAGAAAGCATTTTTTTTTTAAAATTTAATTTTGAAAAAAGCAGAATGTTCTTTGCGCGGGGCCCCCTGAAACGCGGGGCCCTGTGCAAAAAACATTATTGCTCAATGGACAGGCCGGCCCTGCCTACAAGGGATGAGGTGAAATACCAAGGCATCGTCCTGGACAAGAACTTGAACTTACAAACACACAAAGAAAACCGCAGCTAAGGCATAACACCGTTTAAAAATTATCAGGAGACTTCGACCAAACCTCAATCAAGACAACTTCCGCACCGTGTGCCAGGCAGTAATCACCTTCATATTGGATTATGGAAATTCGTTGTATCAAGGACCCCCCAAGCACGTAACCCACCCACTTCAAATGGTGCAAAACACCGCAGCACGCATCATCACGGGCACAGCAAGGCACGAATACATCACACCTCTACAACAGCAGCTCCACTGGCTACCCATAACAGCAAGAGCAAGATTCAAGACAACACTAAATATCTTCAAAATCATACATTAACAATCAGCAAATGTTCTGCATAGCACACTCATCAAAGAAACCAACAGCAGGCCTAGAAGAGCCAGTGGCATAAACAAACTCCGCACACCCTCCGGATACCAGAAAACAAAGCAAACCACATCCAACAGAGCTCTGTCTTTCTCGGCACCAGCCCTTTGTAACTCCCTCCCAGACGAACTGAGAGCTCTAAGTGACATTAAGGACTTCCGCAAGACACTAAAAACATTCCTGTTCACAGAACACTAGTCACACCTAACCTAGAACACCAAGCCCCCGACAGCATAGAGGAGAATGTATTAATTGTCCAAAGTCTTTATGTACGTCATGGTTTATGGTCTAGGCATTTGATATACCACCCTTTACTTATGCATCAGAGCGGTTTACATGTATATACTAACAGGTACTATTTTATTCCCTTGTCCCCGAAGGGCTCACAATCTAAGTGCACCTTTGTGGCATGGTTTCCAGAGGAGGGAGGCGTATGAATGTAGATGTGAGCTGAATAAGTGTTCATGAGACGAGTGTGAGAGAGTGCTGACATCAACTAATTATGCAAGAGTAAAAGAGAAAGAAAACCGCTTGGAGAGAGATATGGGCAGGTTTACATGTGGCGGGAAGTGGGTATTGATTATGGTCTTGTAAAAAGCAAGAGGAGATGAAAATTTTGCTTGTTTAATTGCTGTCCCTGAGAATGTATACATAGCTGGGGGTTCTTTGCGCTCATACGTTTTTCTTTTTATATTGCAATGCAGTAATGCGGGTGGGAATTTGGACTGTCCTTTATGAGCAGGATGACATCGAAACAGCTCATTCAGGTCATGTTACCCCATCCCACCTGTTCAATGTAGATCCTTGTTATCGACTACTTTTATTGAAGGATAAAGTGGTATATAAACTGGTTAAATAAATAAATAAATAAATAAAAGGGGACTGTTGTAGTGGCTGATATGGAAGGGCAGATTAGATAGGCCATGTGGTCTTTTTTGTCGTCATTTTTCTATGTTTCTAAGTGCTATATTTGTTAGATTTTGCCAATTATACATTTCAAATAAGGATTATTGCTCTAAACTGAGATCCTGGTGTACCTTAACATAACAGACATCCCTAAGTGGTCAGTGTTATTGAGGTGACACGTGCCAGTCTTTCAGCAAACCCAATGTGGGGCCACATCAGACCAAATCTTGAATTCCTCTAGACTATTTGATAACTCATTGTGGCCTTGGGCAAGTCACTTAACCCTCCCCATTGCCTCAGAAAAAGCATAATTACTCACCTGTAACAGGTGTTCTCCAGGGACAACAAGAATCAGTCCTCACACATTTGGGACATGCTACCACGTGTGGTCCCCTTCCCGCCCAAGGGTGCCATTTTGCTCAGTCAGATGACATATCAAGGACGGTAGTAAAAAAATAAAACAAGGTAAAGAGGCAACCCCCCAGGAGAGGGGGAGGGTTGTTAGGACCGATTCCTGCTGTCCCTGGAGAACACCCTTTACAGATGAGTAACTACGCTTTCTCCAGGAACAAGCAGGAAGTCAGTCTTCACATATGGGACTCCCTAGCTCCAGGCTGCTGAGGACAAAACCACAACAGCACCAACAGTGGCCATGTTAGGTAGCCATGAGTTGCAGAAGATGAGTCCCCACTGACTCTGCAAGACGCTAGCTTCCAGCGGCACCATCACTTTGGTAGCCTGAACTCAGAAGGGTCGGCGGGCAGGAGTTGCCTATACACCGAGAATATTACAGAGTACTGTCTGACCAAATGCACTGTCCCTGCGAGACTCAATCTCCAGGCAGTAATGAGCTGAGAATGTGTGAATCGAAGAATATGTGATGGCCTTGCATATCTCTGTCACCAGCACTGAACGGAGGTTGGCCACGGACGTGGCCATCGTCCTCACAAGATGTGCTGTGATCTGGTGCTCAAGGGAGACCAGCTCGCTCATAAGCTAGGGCAATACAGTCTGCCACCCAAGTTGACATAGTTTGCTTAGTCACAGGGAGCCCCATTCTGCTAGAGTCATAAGACACAAAAAGCTGAGGAGCTTTATATAAGTAGAAGAACAGTGCCCATTTGCAATCTAGTGTATGAAATACTAGTTCCTTCCTGCTGGTGTGAGGCCACGGGAAGGTGGTGAGGAGGACCATCTTTGGGAGGAATTTGGGGTGCATACCCTGTTCTTGTAGAACCTTGTATATGGTGGATCTGCCACCAGGGCCTGGTGTTTTCTCACCAAAGAGTAGGCCACCACACACCCATGGACACATAGGCCACCAGACACGCCACTGACACCAGAAAGGCCACTTTCCAAGATAGGTACCACAAGTGGCAAGTGGCTTAGGGCTCGAATGGCGGTCCAGTGAGCTGGGAGAGCGGCAGTGCTTGGAGCTCAGCTACACGACCAGGGACTCCCCCCCGGTCGTTAGGGCAGATGAGGTGGATGAACCAGCCATCATTGCCTGCTGCAAGGCCAGGATAGCAGTGATATTCAACTCCAGGGCCACCATTTTGGTTTCCAAGCCAGAAGGCTCTGCAGCTTCCGGTGCAGGCACCAAGGATCTCTAGCCCAATGCCAGCACTCTCACAAGTGCGTCCTCGATGAGGACTATGGCCTTGAGGAACCTTGCATGGTCTCCGCCAGCTAAGGAATCCCTCTTGAGGACCTTGGTAGGGCACTTCTCGGAGCTGCCCGAGTCCCTCTGGGTGGTTTTTCCGGGTTTCTCAGGTGCAACCTCAGTGGACTTCGAGGCCTTTCTTTTTCTCTGGGTCAGAGGTCTTCTCAGAGAAGCCACCGCTGCAGGACTCAGAGGACACTCGGGCCTCACAGGACGTGCTGGGCTTGGGGCTTGGAGCTTGGCGTCAGGAAGGCTGCAGCCAAGTCGGATCTGGGAAACAGTTTTTCCTGCAAATCCAACCTCTTTTTGTTGGTCTTAGGCGTCATGGCCTAGCACAGGTCGCAGGTGATGCTGTCATGGTCCAGTCCCAGGCAGCGCAGGTTTTTTTATACTGCTTTATCCTTCAGTCAAAGCGGCTTACATTGTAACTTAAACTTGGTAATGTACATTAAACAGGGACATTGATATTGATTACTTGGATTTTTCTGAGGAAATGGAGGGTTAAGAGACTTGCCCAAGGAGTGCTAGTGGGAACCAAACCCTGGTCTCTTGGTTCTCAAGCTAGTGCTCTAACCATTAGGCTACTCCTCCACTCCATTACCTGGGCTTTTTCACACTGGAAATCTGTAGGGAGTTAGAGCAAGCCTAGACAAATTTTCTGCTGCACCCTTAGCTGCCAGAACATAACCTCTCTTCTAGTCAACACCGATATGACTCAATGAGCTTGAATCAGACTGGAGACCAATTCAGGAGTTACTGCATCACACAAATCAAACACAATGAGAACTATGTGATGCCAACTAGACAAAAGCATGCTATTTTTCAGCTGTAACAGTAGCAATAGCAGCAGCAGCAGGAAGTAAAAACATTGGGGCACAAAAAAATCCTGGGTGTAATGGCAATCTGGCACCCAGGAGTGTTACACCCTGCACTAAACCAATTAGTATCGGAAATAAAATAAAATAAAAAAAAACCAACACACTTTTTCTGTCAGATCACAATCTATTGCTGGAACATCTGGGCAAGGCTATCAGTGCAGCTGGTTTTCAAAAATATCTGGAAAAATTAACAAAGGGAAGTCCATTAACAACTGTTAGCAATGGAGCTTAGTGAAAGCGTAGTTACTCAGCAGTAACGGGTGTTCTCCGGAGACAGCAGGAATCAGTCCTCACATATCCTTCACAATCTTGTCTAAGGCCTCCCCAAACAACAACTTGCCCTTATACGGCAATTTACTGAGGCGCGCCTTGGAGGACGCATCCGCCGCCCAATTCTTAAGCCAAAGGAAACGCCTAGCGGCGATTACGGAAGCCATAGACTTAGCGAATATGCGAACCAAATCATAAAAGGCATCAGCTTGATAGGCGGCCACCGACTCCAGTTTTGCAACGTCCACAGTAGCCTCCTCCACCTTCTCCGAAGACTGCTCCTCCTGCAGCCAGCGGATGGAGGCTCTAGACACATAAGCACCACAAATAGAAGCTTGGAGGGCTAAGGCACTAGAATCAAAAACCTGCTTCAAAAAGCGCCTCTAAACGACGATCCTGTAAATCCTTGAGAGCTGTCCCCCCTTCCACAGGAATGGTGGTCTTACGAGTGACAGCCGACACGAGAGCATCCACCTTGGGCATACACAATAAGTCCTTCTCTTCCTGAGGCACAGGGTAGAGCCGAGCTATCGAGCGTCCACCCCTGAGAGATGCCTCCGGAAACTCCCATTCCGCCTCTATCATCTGTTTGATAATGCGATGTACTGGGAAACACTTGTTTTCTGCTGTGAATTCTTGTAGCAAAGGATCCTCTAAGGGCTCTTGCTGTATGGCTGGAAGAACTAGATTCAAAGCCGACAGCGACTGAGAGATTAAAGCTCCCAGCTCCTCCTTACGGAACATCCGAAAAACATTGGGATCCTCCCCAGGACCCAGCTCGCCTTCCTCCAAATCCCCAGACCAAGCGTCTAAGCCTGGATCAGCGAGAAAAATCACCTTCCTCCACTCCTGGAGATGACACACTAGGAGCCTCCACCTGCTCCGTAGTTTGGTCCCTACCTTGCAGCCCCCCAGAGCTAGATTCCCCCAAGAGAACCTCCGAATGGGCTGCTACCGGAGAAGCAAAAAGGTTGTCAGGGCTAGGAGGAAGAGCGACCTGTGTCTGTTTCAGGAGATAAGCCTGATGCAAAGAAAGAATAAACTCAGGAGAAAAATAAGCACTGGGAGTCTCCTGCGCTACAGGAATGGACTGAGGCTTCAGCTCTGTAACCCCAGTCTGTTTCGGAGACCTAGCCTTGCGCTTGTGAGACTTACTATGGGACGCAGGAGCACCGGCCTGAGCTAACAAAATGGCCGCCGTTCCCGCGCTTTCCCCTGTACCGGGAGGTAAAATGAGAGCAGACTCTGAGGAAGTATCCTCCATTCTAACCCTGCCCCAACAAAAAAAAAAAACCCGAAAAGAAAAGACGATCGCAAAGAAACACACTGCGAACCGACCCAGAACGGAATCCCCAAACACAGAAAAACCGCGTGTCCCGGAAACGCTCGCAGCGAAGCTAAATCCCGCGGACAGGCACGGAAAAGCTCACAAGCCAAAAATTAAATCCCCCAAGGAGACTCACCATTTGTAGACTGAATGGAGCTCCAGCGATCCTCCCAGCACCGCTGCGAGGTAGCTAACGGCAAGCTGATGTGAGGATGCCGTGGAATGCAGGGAGAGGACACTGGGGCTCCCAGGCCTGCTTACCCGCTGCCGAATCGCAACGTCCACAAAGAGGCAGGCTCTACCTCGTGAAGACAGCGCACCGAGGTCAAGAGGAGCTTCCCCGACCACTAGCGCTATCACCGGGACACAGCCCCGTCAGAAAATGTACTCCTTCTGTTCCTTGCCTTTGCGATTCGCGCTCTCGCTTTTTGGAGCCAAATTTATCTATTAATTTATTTTTTTTTTATAAGGCACAGACCGGTATGTAAAAACGAAAAGCAGTAAACCAAAGAAAAACTTGATTTCCTGAAGAGAAGAAAACCGTAGCTAAACTCTGACCCTTTCCTAATCGTATCTCTGGGGAGCTGATCCAAGAACGTCCAGCTCAGCTGCTGAGGACTGTAAGACTGATTAGCTGACACCTAGGGGAGCTGGATAGGCTGTCAGGAAAACTTTTCAGTTTCCAGTCCTCAGCTGCTGGAGCGGATTGACCACCCAAGATGTCCTGGACTGGCCCGGAGAGACGATTAGGAACTCTTATTTTCCTGTAGATGGTTCAAGTAATTTTTCAGATGTGTGAGTGAAAGGTGAGGCGTTGATCAAGGATGATGCCAAGGTAAAATACCTCTGTTTTTACAACTAAACTCTGTATTGTCAATTTTCAGTGACACTGGTGGGGAGGAGGTGTGATCTCTGTTTATGAAGAACACCTCTGAATTATTATATTTGATGAGGCATTGTGAAGCTGCACTGATACAGTTTGTTATAGGGGAGAAGGTTGGCTGTAAGGTGGAGAAAGGTGCGTATGTCATAATGTTGTCTGCATATAAGTGGTAGATGATATTATGAGAATGAAAGATGTCACAGACTGGTTGAATATATATATTAAAAAAAACAAAGTTCATCCCTGGGGAACTCCTTGAATTTGCATGTAAGGTTTAGAGGTGTTGTCACCAGATTGGATGAACTGCAGATGACCAGAGAGGTAAGAGCAAAACCAGTTAAGTGAAGTGTTTGGGATTCCAATGTTCTGTAGACGGATTTTGTGACAGATACTCTCAAAGCCACAGCTGTATCCAGAAAAATCAGGATAAAGCCTTGCTTAGGGCTTTCAATACCTTTCTAGAGCATGTCCAAAAGATTAGTAAGGTTGAGACACTATGTCCAGGTCAGAATCCATGTTGGTGAATTTCAAGTGGTGCATTGGTATCAAAATGATCTTGCATCTGAAGTTGAACACCCTTTCTTGCAAAAACAGTGGAAAAGGTAAAGCTTGAAATCGGCCTATATGAACTTACAGCATTTGGATCTAATTTGGGATTCTTTAGAAGAGTGTGTATCGACACAGTCTTTAGGCTAGTAGGGATGTAACCTTGGGTCAGGGAGAGGTGAACCATTCTAGACAGATTTGGGGTCAACTCAGTTCTTGAAAATTTTTTAACCCAGTTTACACAGCAAGGGTCTAGTGGTGATGTAGTTGTGCTGAGACTGCAGATTATGTTCTCAAGATTCTCTATGGCTAAAGGAATGAAGGAGGTGCCAGAGATGGACAGGGTTGGCCGACTGGAGGAGGTTGTTCTCAGGGGGGACTGGAGAGATTTTGATTGGAAGTGAGTAGCAAGCTCTTGCAGACTTGGAGTGGTACTTGTAGAAGGCAGGTTCACAATCATTTGTTAGGGATTTCACTATGTGAAACAATTCTGGATTTCTTGAGCGATTTCATAATTAAATTTGTATGGAATACTTTCTTTGCTTTATTGATTAGGGTCCGATTATTATATACCTTTCATGTCTACACAATTAACTGTTTTTTCTAGAGTATGTCTCTATTTGCATTCATATTTTCTAAGATCCCGTTTTAGAGCTTTAAGCTCCAAGGTGTAACAATAGGATATTGGCGTTGACAGGGATGTGATGGTTTGGAGAGTAGTGCAGTCGCATTTTTGCCAACAATCCCCTGTTAGTTACTGACGATGAAGTCCACGTCGTCAGAACTTGTGATCAGTCTGGGAGCGATGTCATCAAGAAAGGAGGATTAGTCAGTGTTTAAAGCAATGGTAAGACCTTTTCACATGACTGATAGTGGCAGAAGGATGTGCAGGGGACTTGCTGCAGTAGGGGGTGTCTGGAAGAGTAGCACCAACCAGTAGGTTAGACAGGATAAAGATGAGGTCCAGAGTATTTTCCTTTACATGAGTTGGAAAGTGAATGATTTGTGTATAGTTCAGATGCTCCATGGCATCGAGAAATGCATCTGCTGTGCTGTGTGGAGCAGAAGATAGGTTCAGGTCACCCATGAGTGTGAGAGGACAGTTAGAGATGAGTGTGCAGATCACTTCAAGAAGTGTAGCTAAGTCATCGTTTGAGTTGGGGGGGGATCTGTATGAGAGACATGATGACATTCATTTGTATGATTAAGTCCAGGACATCTGTGCTTGAGATGGAGATAGGATTGAATTGTAAGTTGCTTCTTGCAAGAATAGAGATGCCACCGCCTCTGTGGCTTGCCAGAGGACAATTAAATACGTCATAGTCAGGAGGTTTAAGTTGGTTTATACAGATGGAGTCTGTCTCAGCAAACCAGGCTTCTGTTATACACATAAAGTCCACTTTGGATTCCACAAGGTAGTCGTTAAGGATCCGAATTTTATTTCTAGTCAAATGGGCATTTATGAGTATTCCTTTTAAAGGCACTGGTATGTTTAAAGAATAGGTCTCATGCTCTGGTGTGGTAGCTTCATTTAGTGGAATATGCATGAGGTGGGAGCATGCCCTGTTCTTTAGTTTGAGGAAGGGGCATTTTATGTGACGGTCTCCTTGACCATGAATGATTGGAATATGTCCTGGCCTTGAACTGAAACATAATGAACGGATGAAAAGGGCAGATAGGAAGGCTATGGCCAACAAAAGATGTGTGAAGGCTTGCAAGTTTGACATATTTACCTTAAGAGAGGGTAAGATTTGCATATGGTATTGACCCGATGGGAAGCTTGCTGTTTGAGAGCACCTTGAGCCAATCTTCTTAGTGAGAACCGATAATTAATTGGGGTGGTACTATATTAATAACCCAAGAAATTAAAAGATCAGAGAGTAAACAAAATAATTACCACTCATGTTGTGCTTCTATTGAGTATCAAGGCCCAAAGGTGGTCGTCTGAGGACTGGTGGAATGCGCCAGATGACTTAGCCAAAATGACGAAAGGGAATGGGTCAACTGAAGGACAGAGTGAAGCATGCTACTCTACATTATAAAGGCCACGCCTAAAGGCCCTTTGGCGTAGGCCTGCCAGGTGTAGCAGCACCAATCAGCGGCTAGTGAGTTGGCTGTGCGGGGGAGCATGGAGGAGTTCCCTCCTTGCTCACTGCCACTGCAGGCTGGAATTCCCTCGCCGGTCATCTAAGGTATTGATCTGCGGCTTAAATTTAAATAGCTGGGATGTATGCCTATAAGGAGGACAAAACAGTGACTATGTCCTCTTTCCTAGCCCCCAGGGTTCAAGAAGAACACTGTCTCAAAGACCCTCCAGAATATCATGTAGACCAAGGAATTAGAGGCCTTCTAGGCCTTGAATATGGTGTTCAACAGAGTAGCCCTTCTTGGACAGTCTGCTCCTTTCAAGGGCCAGGCTTTCAGCAATAAGGCAACAGGATCCTCCATTACCAGGAGGCTCTTTCCATAAAGTCCCTTCTTGAGGAAGTACAAGAGGTGACACTGCCAACAGGCTCAAGAGATCCGCATGCTAGGGCATGCATGGCTAGTCCACTGCCACTAGAATCACGAGGCCAAGGCAAAATTGAATTCTGTACAGAAGACAGCTCACCAAGGACCATGGAAGGAAAACATACAGAAGCCCTTCCTGGGACCATACCTGAAGCAGGGCATCTAAGCCAACCACCCATGGATCCTTCCTGTGGCTGACGAAGTTTTTAGGCCATCGAGCTGAATACTGGGAGCCCCATCTCATCGCTATGAGGTCAAATGCATAAGGACTTCTCCCACTCACTGCTATTCACTGTATTCTGACTCAAGAAGTCATCCTGCATGTTGTTGACACCTGCTATGCAGGTTGCTGACAGAGCAATCAGATGCTTTTTTACCCAATGATAGAGTTCCGCTATCTTGATAGCTCCCATGACACTGTGAGTTCTACCTTACTTATTGATGTAAGCCACTGCCATGGCACTGTATGAAAACAGACATACCAATGTGCCCACCAGGAGAGGCTGGAAACTCTCCAGTGCCAGGCAGAATGCTCTGGCCTTCAGCTGACTGACCAGGCGACCAGCGAGGCCCAGAAACCCCTCAACAAGCCGACCTAGACAGTGAGCTCCCCTGCCCTTCAGGTTGGCTGTCACGCAGGATTGGCCAGTCTACTAGGTGAACTAGGCATCTGCCTAGCACAGAAGATCCCAGGGATGATGCTATGATCCCTCTACCATGCTTCAAGGCCCATCATGAGCTTGCTTTGTCACTACTTTGAAACATGGCGGAGGGATGGCCATCTGCCCCCCCCCCCCCCAAGGTGAGAGAGAAGGGAAGAGGAAATGATGGATGCCTGGGGTGGGAATGTAGAAACTGAGCCATTCCGGAGGGGGGGGGTGAAGTGAAGGACTGAAGGTTTGCCTAGGGTAGCAGATACCTATAGATCAGTCCTGCATCCATGGTGACTATCATCAAATCCAGCACTTCCAGAGGCATCCCGCCCACCAGATGGTATGAATGCAAACACCAAATCAACTGTTCCTTGATCTCTTTGGGGTGAGGAAGGCACTGATTCAACAAATTGGAGCAATAAATGTGTCTGTAGGGGACACGTGTGCCTTGGCCCAACAAGCCAATTCAAAGTTAATGCCATTGCCTCCAGGATTTGCAGATAGTCAAAATTCCATGAGTTGCGGCTGTAGCTTATACAACCTCTCTGGCTTGAGAAACATTCTCCCCTATTAAGTGATTAAGCAAGCTCAGATATTTCAAGTTCTAGAAGGGAACCAGGCTGCTCTAGGGATAGCTGATCACCAGCTGGCAAATGACCATGGATGTATCTGTTTTTGAATTGTTGATATTGATATTTGCTATTGCTTTTGAATGTTGAATACTGATATTTATTCAAATTAGATATATATACACACATATATATATACACAAGATTTGGTTTCTGGGATAAAGGCATTGAATCTATAAATTTGACTTGCATTGATTATTAAGTCCACTTTACTGATAAAATAAAACAAAGGACGTTTGCAGATATTTCCTCATTCTGACAATTATGGTTCTACAAAAAAAACTTAATTAAAAAATATATAGTATGATTTATGATTGGAGAAAGAAAAATTATAAAAACTGTATAGTCTTATTTAGGCTCGATCTCATAAATTCAGTCATAAAAGCAGCAACCCTTCTGGTGGATCTTCATGGCAGCTATCTTTCTCCAAAAGGCACATTTTTTAAAGCCTCCTGACTGGCAAAAGGAGCAGGGTTTACTATGTCAACTCAGTTTTGAGAGTAGGAAGGACAAGAATTAAGTTATTCGGGGGGTGGGGGATAGTGGAGAGGGGATAAAGGAGAACTTGAAGAAAGCATAGAGAAGGTAAACAAAACAAAACAAACAAAGACCCCTTTAGTGGCAGGAACAAAAATATGCCAATACAGTCATAAAAATGCAACCATGTTATAATAGACTGAGGTCTCGTGAGGCAGAAAATGTGGGGAAGTTCTGCTCATGCTCAGAAAAAACTTCTAATTCTTTCTGAGCTAAGCAACAGTGATCCATGACAGTACCATCAGATCAAATCACTTGCATGGCTTATTCTTCTTATTTGTTGACCAAGAACTCAATAAATATTCTCTTTTTAGCTGTATATTTTATTAAAATTTGTCACTCTTCTGTTTTTCAATTTGCTCATCTGTTATCTTCACAACAGATTACAACCTTCTTCACCAGAATAATTCTTAATATATACCTTTAATGAGAATGGATTACAGAAATTTAAAAAGCAAGCTTCAAAGTACCAATATTCTCTTTATATATATGAGCAGTATTTTTCTCCTAGTTGCGAAGACAATTATCACACAATGTATCAGTCTTGCTGTGCATATCTTCAAAAATTCCAGTGCATATGATTTTCTTATTACAACATCACAAAAATGAAATCTTACAATGGAAGTTTGAGTGAACCAATTTCCTAATCTGGAAAGACAATGAAAACTTGTGTAAATTATGTAGTTCTTAACATTCATACTATAATAAAACTTGGAAATGACAAACGCCTTCCAGAGAGACAGCTTAATACTGTATATGCATGAAAGGCAATTTAAATGGTTTTATAAGTTCTAGAACAGATATTTCCCCAACTCTCAAACCCTAAGTGCACAAATGATTTCTTAGATAAATTTATATAATGGGCCTCACATAAAGGAGCCAAATGGCTTCCAGTATAGAGAGTCTAGAGAAGCTCAAGGCAATCAAGCCAGGTTTGCTAATGTTATCCTCCGATCAAAAGCTCATAAACCCAAGAGCTATAATTAATATAGCAATACATTTTGAAGTTCAGAATTTTATATTTCAAAAATCATTTTTTCTTCTTCAAGAAATAATAACTATAGTCATACAATATCTTATATCCATCTGACACAGTATTGCGTTTTGACTTATCTGCATCAGGGATCAACAACAGGACAAATCATTCCATAACTTCTGAGATCATAAGAACATGAGATATGCCATACTGGGTCAGACCAAGGTCCATCAAGCCCAGTATTCTGTTTCCAACAGTGGCCAATCTAGGTCATACGTACCTAGCAGTTTCCCCAAGGGACACAGGTTCCACAATGCTTGTATTGGTTCAAGCATTGATATCCTGGGTCCCTTCTTAATAATGGTTTATGGACCTTTCCTCCAGGAACTTGTCCAAACCTTTTTTAAACCCAGCTACACTAACAGCCTTTACTACATCCTCCGGTAACAAATTCCAGAGTTTGATTACACGTTGAGTGAAAAAATATTTTCTTTTATTAGTCTTAAATAGTTTACCCTGTAGCTTCATTGCATGTCCCCTAGTCTTTCTATATTCTGATAAGGTAAACAATCGATCTATGTTTACCCGTTCCACTCCGTTCATTAATTTATAGACTTCTATCATATCTCCCCTCAGCCGTCTCTTTTCCAGGTTAAAGAGCCCCAACCTTTTTAGCCTTTCTTCATAGGAGTATCCTTCCATCCCCTTTACCATTTTGGTGGCTCTTCTCTGAACCTTTTCTAAAATCGCTATATCCTTTTTAAGATACGGCGACCAGAATTGCACACAATATTCAAGGTGCGGTCTCACCATGGAACGATATAGAGGCATTATAATATCTTTTGTTTTATTTTCCATTCCTTTCCTTATCATACCTAGCATTCTATTTGCTCTCTTGGATGCCGCTGCACACTGGGCCGAGGGTTTTAACACGTTATCCACAATGACGCCTAAATCTTTTTCCTGGGTGGTGGTTCCTAATGTGGAACCTTGCATCGTGTAACCATAGTTTGGGTTGTTCTTCCCTAGGTGCACAACCTTGCACTTCTCCACATTAAATTTCATCTGCCATTTTGATGCCCAGTCTTCCAATTTATCAAGATCCTCTTGCAATTTTCCACAATCCTCCTGGGTTTTAACAACTTTAAATAGTTTTGTGTCATCTGCAAATTTGATAACCTCACTCGTTATTCCACTTTCCAGGTCATTTATGAATATGTCAAAAAGCAGCGGACCCAGCACAGATCCCTGGGGTACACCACTATTCACCTTTCTCCATTGGGAAAATTGGCCATTTAGCCCTACCCTCTGCTTTCTATTTTTTAACCAGTTCCTGATCCACAATAGTACACTGCCTCCTATCCCATGACTCTTTAATTTTGCCAAAAGTCTCTCATGAGGGACCTTGTCAAAGGCTTTCTGAAAGTCCAGATACACAATATTTATTTATTTATTTATTTATTTATTTATAGTCTTTTCTATACCGCGCTATTCAGCATCAGCGCGGTTTACACTAAACAATGAAATCACACATTTCCAATAGTACTTTGTGTTTACAGATGAACAGGACATTTAACTTGGCTAACAGGGGAACTATATACAATTGACAACATGGTCATGTGCTCAAAATGAGCACAATATCAACCGACTCACCTTTGTCCACCTGTTTATTCACTCCTATAAAAAAACATAACAGATTAGTAAGACAAGATCTTCCTTGTCTAAAGCCATGTTGGCTGTCTCCCATTAGGTCGTGACTATCTACATGCTGAGTAATTTTATTCTTTATGATGGTTTCTACCATTTTTCCCGGTACTGATGTCAGGCTCACCGGTCTGTAATTTCCCGGATCACCCCTCGAACCCTTTTTAAAAATTGGTGTTACATTGGCGATCCTCCAATCCTCAGGTATTAGAGATGATTTTAATGATAGTTCACAGATTACTGATAGCAGGTCTGCAATCTCAAATTTCAGTTCTTTCAACACCCTTGGATGTATACCATCCGGCCCAGGTGATTTGCTACTCTTCAGTTTATCTAATAGTTGTAAGACATCTTCCCGATGTATCGATATTTCCTTCAATTCTTCCACACCTTTAAATACCACTTCAGTCATGGGTAACATCCCTACATCTTCCTCAGTAAAGACCGAAGCAAAGAATTCATTCAGTCTCTCCGCTATCGCCTTGTCGCCTCTTAGTGCTCCTTTAACCCCTTTATCATCTAATGGACCAACTGACTCTCTCACAGGTTGTTTGCTACGAATGTACTTGAAAAGGTCTTTATTTCGCGTTTTTGCTTCCGCAGCAAGCTTCTTCTCAAATTCTCTCTTTGCCTGCCTTATCAATGCCTTGCATTTGACTTGCCAGTGCTTGTGCTGTTTCCAGGTTTCATCGTTTGGCTCTTTTTTCCATTTCCTGAAAGATGCTTTTTTGGCAACAACAGCCTCTCTGACCTCACCTTTAAACCATGCTGGCAGTTTTTTGGACTTCCTTCCACTTTTCTTAAAGCGTGGAATACAGCTGGTCTGGGCTTCCAAGATAGTATTTTTCAACACCACCCAAGCTTGATGTACGTCTTTAACCTTTGCAACTGCTCCTTTTAGTTTTTTCTTAACTGTTTCCCTCATTTTATCATAGTCTCCCTTTCGAAAGTTAAAGGGTAGTACTGTGGATTTCCTTACTATCCCTCCTCCACTAATTAAATCAAAGGTGATCATGCTATGATCACTATTGCCAAGTGGCCCCAACACCCTTATCTCTTGCACTACATCTGGTGTTCCACTAAGGACTAGGTCTAATATTGCTTCCCCTCTGGTCGGTTCATGAACCAGCTGCTCCAAGAAGCAGTCATTTATTTCATCTAGGAACTTTATCTCCCTAGCATGTCCTGTTGTGACACTGACCCAGTCGATGCCGGGGTAATTGAAATCACCCATTATTATTACTGCACTGTAACGTTTGCTAGCTTCCTTGATTTCTTTGAGCATTTCATCATCCATTTGTTCATTCTGGCCAGGCGGACGATAGTACACCCCCACTGCCATCGCCTTCCCCTTTTTACATGGAATTTCAATCCACAGAGATTCTACAGCAAATTTTGTTTCTTGCAAAACTTTAATCCTTTCTGACTCAATGCCCTCTCTAAAATAGAGCGCAACCCCTCCACCAATTTGATCAGCTCTATCATTACGATATAGTTTGTACCCAGGTATCACAGTGTCCCACTGGTTGTCCTCCTTCCACCATGTCTCTGATATTCCAATCATATCTAACCTCTCGTTTAGTGCTATATATTCTAACTCTCCCATCTTGTTTTGTAGACTTCTAGCATTTGCATACAAGCATTTTAGAGACTGTATTTTATTCATATTAATTTGGCTATTGGTAGACATGGGTAATTTGGGATCTTTAAGCTCTGTCTGCTCCATATTCGAGGGCATTTGGGCTACTTTACTCTTTTTTGGAACCTCTCTGCTTTTTGTAGTATCCTTCAAGGATACATTCTTCCGAACCATGCGCTCTTGGGCGACTGTCGGCTTTCCCCTATTATCTAGTTTAAAAGCTGCTCTATCTCCTTTTTAAAGGTTAATGCCAGCAGCCTGGTTCCATCCCGGTTAAGGTGAAGCCCATCCCTTCGGAAGAGCCCCTCCTTTCCCCAGAATGTTCCCCAGTTCCTAACAAATCCAAACCCCTCATCTCTGCACCATTGTCTCATCCACGCATTGACTCCGGAGCTCTGCCTGCCTTTTGGGTCCTGCGCGTGGAACGGGAAGCATTTCGGAGAACGCTACCCTGGAAGTTCTGGATTTCAACTTCCTACCTAAAAGTCTAAATTTAGCTTCCAGAACCTCCCTACCACATTTTCCTATGTCATTGGTACCGACATGTACCAAGACAGCAGACTCCTCCCCAGCACTATCTAAGACCTTATCTAGGTGGCGCGTGAGGTCCGCTACCTTCGCACCAGGCAGGCATGTTATCAGGCGATCCTCACGTCCACCAGCCACCCAGCTATCTACATGCCTAATGATCGAATCACCAACTATAACTGCTGTCCTAACCCTTCCCTCATGGGCACTTGGCCCTGGAGAAACCTCCTCGGTGCGAGAGGGGTTTACATCATCTGGAGGACAGGTCCTAGTTACAGGATCACTTCCTGCCACACCAGGGTGATGCTCTCCTGTCACGTGACCTCTCTCCTCCATGGCAACAGGGATGCTGCCAGACTGGAGGTGGGACTTCAGGACTATATCCCTGTAGGTCTCGTCTATGTACCTCTCTGTCTGTCTTATGTTTTCCAAGTCTGCTACTCTAGCCTCTAGAGAACGGACTCGTTCCCTGAGAGCAAAGAGCTCCTTGCACCTAGTGCACACGTAAGACCTCTCACCAGCTGGGAGAAAATCATACATGTGACACTCAATGCAAAAGACTGGAAAGCCCACATCCCGCTGCTGTACTGCTGTCTGCATCTTAGTTTTAAGTTTGTGTTTAGATCTTTAAGTTCTTTACGTACTAAAGGGTGCTATGGATATTTATACCACTAAAACTCTACCTAATAAGTTTAATATACCTTGTTCACCTGAAGCTTAATTAATCTCAGGTCCTTAGTGTATGACTGATTTGGGTAATGAGCTTCACCTGAGAGCACCTCCTGTCTTTTAAGTTGAGCAAGTACCTATAAAGCTGTGATTATCCCAGGGGAGGGTGGGTGTGGGGAGGGAGGGAGGGATATAACACTTATTAAAAGAGGGCTGCTACACAGTACCCTGTCCTGTGCTGCTGAGGTAAGCTATATTCTGATTTGATTTAAATCATAGCTCTTTGCTGCTGCTAGGCTCTAACCTATTATGAAATTTAAACTACAAGCTCTCTGCTGGATTCTAAATTTAACCAGAAAGCTCTCTTCTGTGTTTTAATTTGAAACTAAAAGTACTTTGCTGCTGCTAGGCCCTGAGTGACTATGAAATTTAAACTACAGCTCTCTACTGGGTATGAAAGGTAACCAGAAAGTTCTCTTCTGTGTTTTAAATTGAATCTTAAACTGTTGCTACTAGGCCCTGACTGATTTAACAAAAAATAGTGGGTTCACAGATTAATTAGCTTTAAAAGAAAAAAAAATTCCTTTCAGAAAAATTCCCAGAAGTATATACTCACAATTTCAGATTTCTCTCCAGAAGTAACAGCCCCCTTTCTAGTCCTTCAAAACCAAGCACTCAATGAGACACAGCAGGCACACACAGCTCACCATGCCTCCACTATTTAACTAAATAAAGTAAGATGGCGGAGAGCACATGCCAAACACAGATAAACAAATCAATCTGAGAACGTTCGCAATCAAATCAATTGCCAAATTCGGTCCATCAGGTTCGACAGTATACAGTAGAAAAATCCAAGAATGTTCCTTGCAATTCATAATCAGCACCCTTCCATGTCCAAGACTGCTGATCAATCACTCACCTCCATTGATCAGTAACAGCATGTTTTTCAATAGCCAATTGTTTACTAAAGGAGAAAATCAACCTTATTGACAATCCAACTCTTATGCTCATTTAATCGCAGGTGGATTTTTCGCTTCGCCCTGCCCACATAAACAAGGGAACAGGGGCATATAATAATGTACACCAAGAATCACAATTAGTGAAAGAAAGATTGACTCAAATAGGTAGACCCATTAGTATGCTTACAAGATGGTCCACAAAGAGTATATTGACAATAATAGCAGTGATTGCATGCAAAATTACCGTGACCAGTCGAGATGAAATCTGAAGATATAGAAAATCTAGTCAACAATTCTCCAATATTTCTCCCATGTTTATAAGCAATTTGAGGAAACTCAGTCAGGGTAGAGTGCAATCCCAAAATTGGCCAATAGATTAAATGATGCTTGGCTTAATAAAGATCAGTCTGCTAAACGGAATAAACATGTTTCTTTTTCCAGAATATTTCAAGTAGTGCTAACAGCAGTGACTGTGATGGTAATTTTTTAGGCAAAGGCAAAGGAAAGAAGAGAAGCCAAGGGAGAGGGCAGAATTGGGGTTGGTATTATCATCAAGGACCGGTTACCCACTCCAGACGCGCAACAATCAGCAGTGATTAATATATCTTAGTATAAAATGACATCTTTGCAGATGTGTGTTTTGAATAAAGGTCTAGGTTTTGTTCGTACGGGTTTATCATGACCCATTTCAATTCAGGATTGCTTTCTCCCAGTCCATATGATCTTTACGGGTCTTTTTTTTTTTTTTTAGAAGAATCCATCTTATAAGGATATTTCTATTATGCGACCAAAATCTTATTGGGTACCTCCTGGAGCTATGGATCCTGTGATCAGCGCATTTAAGGATATGGTGCTTAAAGACACTAGTCATTTTTAGGATCCAAATATTTTTAAATCTAAATTTATCACATGATGAATGGTTGGCAGAGACATTGTGTCAAGAGAAGTCCATAGTAATTTCTCGAGCTGATAAAGGCAGAGCTATTGTCATCCAAGATAGATATGCTTATCATATGGAAACTTTACATCAACTATCCAATTCTAAATTTTAAACTTGATTTAGATCCAACTTTTGAGCTAAAATATCTGATAAAGGAAATTAAATTGGTTATGGAATGAATTGTCCTGCTGTTGATCCCTGATGCAAATAAGTCAAAACACAATATTGTGTCAGATGGATATAGGACATTGTATAACTATTGAAGTTAGTTTCTTCAAAAATTATTAGGTTATTTTTGAAAGCCTTTTTGAAATATAAAATTATGGACTTCAAAATGTACTGCTATACTGATTATAGCTCTTGGTTTTATGAGCTTTAGATGGGCCGATGATGACAACAAGCAAACCTGGCTTGATTGCTTTGAGCTTCTCTAGGCTCTCTATGTTGGAAGCTGTTTGGCTCCTTTGAGGTCTGTTGTATAAATTTATTTAAGAAATCTTTTGTGCATTTAGTTGGGGTTTGAGAGTTTGTGTACATCTTGATATAATACCCCTTTTTCTAAGACGACCTCGTATGATGATACCGTCGTTTCTCCACTGCTCATTTGCCTGCCCCTGCCACTCCTTTGGCTCTCAGCAGTGTTCTTCTGAATTGTTGGTCCCTTCGGTTTAAGGCTGCACTCATTCATGACTTTGTCTCACAAAATTCACCTGACCTAATGTTCCTTACAGAGACCTGGATACATGATGGTGAAGAGGTATAGCTCTATCATTGCCTCCCCCCGAGTTATACAGCTTTTTTCACGTCTCTAACATCATGGTCCGGTGGTGGAGTGGCTCTTATTTTCAAAGATTCCCTTCATATTACAGAACTGTACTCTTCCTCCATCTTACATTACTCCGAATGTCTGCTTGTAAAAGTTCCACTCCTCACATTTGTTTCATATTCTGCTGGCCTACGTCCCCCCTGTTGTGCCCTCCAACTCGTGGGAGTCACTTCACTACAACAGAAGCTTCCACTATTTTCCCAGATTTACTCATTCTTGGTGATTTCAAATGTACACATAGATGCCCCTGTTCATCCTTAGGAAAAAGCGTTCCTCAATCTCTGCTCCATGTCCATTTCCCCACCCCATTCTGCTGGTCATACATTGGACCTTATTATGAACCCCTTCCTCATTCCAATCTATCCTCTTCTGGCCTTTCCAGCATGGCTCTTCCCTGGACTGATCACCATGCTGTCTGCTTTCAAGTGTCCAGCTCCTTTTCTGATTTATCTACTATGACTAATCCTACTAGCTCTCTTCTTCGTCCTTGGAGACATATTTCTATCAACATGTTACATGCTTTCTCCTCCTCTGACCAGCAGTTTCCTTCACATTTTAACACCTTATCGGTGGATAAGCAAGAGGCTGCCGGGAACGCTGCTCTAACAGAGGTACTTGATTCTCATGCGCCTCTACTCCCTGCAAGCTTGGTTTCACTCTGGTCTCTATATCTACCAATGTCAGATGCATAGGGCAGAACATATTTGACACCATTGGCGCACTCTGTATTCTTCCATTGCATTCAAACAGGCTCACGCTACTTACAAGTAGGCTATTCTTACTGTTAAAAGGAAGTATTACGATGCTCTTATTACTCGTGCTAGTAATAGACTCCAGAAGCTCTTCGCCACAGTGTCATGTTTGATTCACCACCCAGCATCCTTCCTCCACTCTTCTGGGCCCACAGCTGGCGATTTAGCATCCTATTTTTCTGATATCTGACATTTGTGCAGAGCTTTGTCCGTCCCAGTCTGAGTTTCTATGATCCTCCACTGATGGCTTTTCCACGCCCTCTTCTGCTTCCGTTACATCACAGATACCAAATCTCTCATGTCTGGTCACACTTTAATCCCATCACTCCCTCTGCTCTCTCCAAAGCCATCATCACATCATCCAAGACCATGTATATCTTGGATACTATACCCTCTGTCTGGGTTCCTGAGCCTTCCTCGTCTTTATTACCCATCACTCTCCTCATTTTCAATAAGAGTCTTGCCATAGGAACATTCTTGCAATTCTGGAAGCATGCCATCATCCGCCCTCTTCTAAAGAGCCCCTTCCTGGATTCCTCCCGTCAAATGTTTGCCCTCTTTCAAACTTATCTTTCCTTTCAAAACTTCTGGAAAGACTTGTTTTTAACCAGCTATCAATGTATCTCACCCAGACTAACTTCTTACATCCTCGCCAATCCGGCTTCAAAGCAGGTCACAGTACTGACACCATAAATCTTTCTTTTCTGAATAAGGTACATATGACATTGGATAAGGGTGATGTTATGCTGGCTGTCTCCTTGGATCTATCATCTGTATTCAATGTTGTGGACCATTCTCTTCTGCTAACTAGATGCTCTTTGGTGGGCTTGATTGATTCTGTGCTTCAATGGTTCCACTCTTTGCTTTCTCCCCGGTCATTTCATGTCTCTTATCAGGGCACGGATTCTTCACAACCTACTGTACACTGTGGTGTCCCTCAGGGAACTGTTCTTGCCCCTCTCCTATTTAATGTTATTCTCTCTCCACTCATTACAATGATTCAGCAGCAGGAGGGTGTCTCTGCGTACTTTTATGCAGATGACATCCTGCTGTTGTTCCATATGAATGCTGCTTCTCCTGATCTTTCCACTGTTAATGCCTCTTTGGCAGCTATTGCGTCCAGGCTTCATACCAATCGTTTGAAACTGAACCCCGCAAAAACCTCTGTGATATGGCTCTCTGGTCCTTTTTCTCCACCTTCTGTCAGCTGTTCTCTTAATGGACTATGCATTTCAACTGTCACCCAGCTTAGATATCTTGGTATTATCATAGATTCAGCTCTTTCCCTTCATTTTTATATTAGTACCATAGTGAAAATGATGCTTCTACACTTTACGATAGATGACAGAGAAAAGAACGAATGGCACGGATCTATCATGACACTTCTGCTTACTTTGTTATCGCTAAGCTAGACTATTGCAATATCATCTATCTTGGTCTTCCACATTTTCAAATTAAACGTCACTAGTCAGTGCAGAATACGACCATACGATTACTTCATCATGCATCCAGATTTGATCATGTCACCACACTTCTCATACAATCACAATGGCTTCCACTGACTCACTGTTCCCAATACAAGCTGCTTATATTTATTCATAAAGTTCTTCATTCCGGTATCCCTCATATCTTTCCTCCTTCTTAGTTACATATGCACCTTTTCAAGTCCTTAGATTTGTGCATGCGAATTGGTTATACCTATCTTCCTCTGCACAGGCCCAGATAGAATGGACCCAACATACTGCCTTTTTATTCTTGGGCCCATCATCATGGAATTTCTTGTCATTTGATCTTAAACTGGAACCACTATACTCAAAATTTAAGACCTCCTTGATAACATATCTATTTTCCATTGCCTTTGACTGCCCCAATTTTCCTTAATGTCCTGGACTTCCTGCTGTCTCTGGCAGTTTATACAGGCTCAGGACTCTGCCTCCTTGTTTCCTGACCCTGGTTCCCTCTCTTCCTTGTTATCTTTCCCTTCCCTTATGCTATCCTGTCATGTTTTTATGACATTCTTTTCTTCTTCCAAATGGTGTTTTTATTTTGCGTGACTGAAAGGTGCTATATCAAATGTCTTAATAAACCATAACCATAACATTTGATTTGAGTCTTTATAAAACAGGCACCCTGTTATGAAATCATGCACCAGGTGCATAACTCACATTAATGCATGTTAAAACATTAACAGTTTAGTAAATGAGGCCCTTAGATTGTAAGCAAACTACCATTGCACATGATTATAACCCACCTTAAGCTCAGATTTGGTAAATCAAAAAATTAAATCTAAAATCCAGAGCGAAAATATATTAAATCACAGATCTAGTGTGCAAAAAATCCATTAGCTGCCGGTCAAAGTACCATAGTAAAGGGTGACAGATAAAGATCAAAAACAGTCCATTTAGTCTTCCCAGGGGATATTTGTCCAATCTGGGTAAATGCACATAAAATCTTTTATACAATCCAGCATCCTGTCTATTACTGTTACTGTCAAGCCTTTTTTACTACTGTCCTACACATCAGTCCCAAGCATACCCAAAATGTCAAAGTGATGGTCTTCACCATTATTATATTCTTTCCTGCCATGCCCCAAATCCTCTTTTCCATCTCATGACCAAATTTAAATTACACCCACCAAGGTTAGTGGTGCTATGGTAAAAACACCTGGCCTCTCTGCTCAATAAAATTTGAGACTGAACCATGGTCTTTGCACATAGGGCACCCCAGTCTTCTTGGAAGCATGATGTTGTGCCAGTGTGGATTACAGTTGTTAACTACTTCCATGCAGCAGATTTACCTCAAACACATTCTTGGAGCCCAAATAAAATCCAAAGTAGCAGTGGTATAATAGTAATGAAGCACTGGCCGATTACGATCTCAGGTGAACCATCCCAAAGAATGAGATTTACCACTTGGGCCACTTGTTTTTTCTTCTCTTAGGCTTGTCTCTCACGAAAGCAGTGATCAGGATTAGTGCACTGGTACTAAAGCTCTAATGCACAAGCAAAGGGGCTCAAAAAGTGTGAGAGCCTTTAAAAGTGTGTGACACACTCAACAAGTGAGACTTGGCATCTCTGCCGTCCTCTTGGTTCCAGGGATCCTCTGGGTTGATCCAACTTTTAAAATTCTGCTACCTTAAAGGCAGTCTGATACGCAGCTCTCTTTTTTTTTTTTTTACTAAAATCTGAAAAGGTATGATTTTGTAGCATTACAGAGCTAATATAAAAATCACAATTTCAGAAGAGATTCACACTTTTTGATGAGTATAATTATGCTATCAACAAGCTTAAATATTTATGCAGCCCGCAAACCTATGGATTTCTTATCCTGTGATTCACAGTATAAAACACTTGGGCATCCTTGCATTACCTCTTATCTCTACAATTTCCTTTGGAAGAGCATGCCCCACCTTTTTCATAAAAAAAAAAAAATATTTCCCAGTGCTGTTCCTGAGCGTATCCTCTTAGAGCTTATCATGACTCAGTCAACAATTATCTTTCCGCCAAAAGATTTACTTGTTATGCAATGATTATACCTTTTCAGGTATTTATAATCTTTATCAAATCCTCCTGTCCTACCTCTCTTCTGTACTGGCAACTGTTAAACAGAAAGCAGATCCCAAAGTAATGTATTTATTTATTTGGCTGTATTTATCTACCCCTTCTCATGGAGGTCAAAGCGGTTTACAAGGAACTTGGTTTTACAGGTAACGTTTACATCGAAAACAGGCAACTGTACAAAGAAAAGGAACAGTGGTTAACTTAATTAACTATGTAGAGGTTGCTAAACTATTTGCATGTGCTTGTAATATCTTGTCCTTCATGTGGATTCAGAAATGCTGTTGGGGGGGGAGGGTCAGGGAGGTGTGAGGCCGAAATGGAGGGTGAATAGGTGAATCTTGAGGAGTTTGCAGAAGGATAGGAGGTCTGTACTGTTTCTTATGTGAGCAGGAAGAGAGTTCCAAGGATCTGGTACGGGCTTGTTGGGTGCTTTTTGTTACATCTTTGGGGGGGTGGAGGGTAGTTAGTGTGTTCATTGTGGAGGTTCTTCGTGGTCGGTTCAAAGGCTGTGGTGTGATGAGGGAGCGAAGGTGGGTGGATGATTGATCATTCAGGGCTTTGTGAATCATTAGAATGATTCTATAGTGAATTCTGCTTTGCAGGGGAAGCCAATGGAGGTGTTTGAGGATAGTGGTGATGTGTTTATATTTGGAAGTTCCAGTGATGGTCCTTGCTGCCGTGTGGAGAGCCGCTTGAAGAGGATGGAGTGTTGATTTAGGTAGTCCGTGGTTTATTGAACTGCAGTAGTCTGCATGGGGTGTTATGAGAGCTTGAAGGGCTGAGCAGAAATCTGATGGGGCAAGGAGAGGGTGGAGGTGTTGCAGGGTCCAGGTTTTGAAGTAGATTGATCTTGCTGTGTTAGCTATTTGAGTCTTCAAGGTAAGGTGGCTGTCTAGGATGACCCCCAGGTACTTTATTTCAGGTTTGAGTTGGATTTCTGTGTTATTGAGGGTAATGGAAGAGGAGGGTGAAGAATTTGTTCCTGGTAATGAAAAGGGCTTCTGTTTTCTTGAGGTTGAGGAGAGGTGATTTGTAGATAGCCATTTTGAGACATCAGAGAAGCATTGTTGGAGTTTGTGGTAGGATGGTTTGCTGAGGTCGACTGGAGCGTAGAGCATAATGCCCTCTGTGTATGTGATAAGTTAAGTTATCTTGTGTGCTTGGATGAGGAGGTAGATATTGAAGAGGAGAGCTGAGAGTGTACAGCCCGGGGGTACGCCTTGCGTCTGTATGTATGGTGATGATGTTGCTCCTATTCTGATTTGTTCTGTTGTGGAGGTAGTCCTGGAACTTTCATAGTACTGTGCCTTGTATTCTGATGGACTAGAGGTGCTGTAGGAGGGCATTATGACTGATGGTGTTGAAAGCAGCAGAAATGTCAAGGAATACAAGGATGAATCCTTGGTGGCTGTTTTGTGTTCCCTTTATGAGGTTGTTCAGGAGTGAGGTTAGGAGGGTTTCTAGTCTGTCCTGTGGACAGAAGCCGTGCTGATGAAAGTTGACTGGGGCACGAGGTAGTCTTGAAGCTGTTTGGATCATCTTTTCTATTCCCCAGATCATCTAATCACTTCAGATGATCTGAAGATTGCTAGTAAATGTAATAAAACAGGTAATGTTAACAGTACTGTATACGTTTGATCCTAAGCAGAGGTACCCTACCATCACTCAAGAAAAAGAAGACAATATTGCTCTTGTATAATGAGACCTCACCCTGAGCACTGTTTTCAGTTCTGCAGGTGACACCATCACAAGGCCACTGAGAAATAGAAGCAGTTCATAAGGGCAACCAGACTACTACAATACAAAGGGGTTTAGGACATTCAAAATGTACACACCAGAGAAAAGGGGGGGGAGGGGATATGACAAAAATCTTCAAATATTTAATAGACTTCAATAAGGTACAGAAAGGTGCACTTTCCTTAGTAAAAGAAAAATGAAGAACAAGGGATCACAATATAAATTTAATATAGATTATATGCCACTTTCACAAGGTAAACCCAAGTTCAATGTGGATTACAGACAAATAAAATAAGAATTTCCACAATATAAACAAATAGAAGGGAGCACGTCTCCCAAAAAAAAATGAACCATAAGATTCCTCTTCTTCCAAGCAAATAGGAGATGGGATCTTCAAGGGAAATATGAGGAACTGTCGTCTAGAGAGGATGGTAAATAATTGCAATGAACTACCAGGAAATGTGAGACAAACCTAACCAGATTTAAGCACGTTTGAGAGAGGGAGGTGGTAAGAACAGCACCGAGAGATTTGATAAAAAAAAATTGGGGAGGGGGGAGGCAGTATTCATTTAACCATGGAACTGCTCAGAATAATAGAGGACAAGAGACAAAATAAAATTCTGACTTGTGGAAAGAGCAATATCCTGCAGGCAGTCAAGTTAAAGTACTGTAGATGGGAAACAGGGGAAACAGCATCCTCATCTGCTATCACACATTACATTATTAAAGTACAGAACGAGGAGTGGTCTGCAATACTGTCCTTGAGAGACACCCAGTCAGTTAGGTTTTCAGAATATCCACAATGCAAATGCTAGAGATAGATGTGCATACAGTTGAGAGCAGTATATGCAAATCTCTCTCATGCATCTTAATTGTGGATATTCTAAACACCAGACTGGTTGGGGATGTCTCAAGGACTGAGCTGAGAACTACTCACCTAAAAGTATAATTTAAATTGTAACATGTTTGAAAATAAATGCAATTTCTACCTGACATTTCAATATATTCACAACAAATCTTGTTTTATATACATATACATTAGACTTTTATCATACCTTCTAACTAACCACATATGTACCATTCCCAGAATCATTATAGAACTTATTAAATGTGCAATGCCCTAATTAAACCTTCTCATTTCAAGCATTACAATTTTATAGAAGGTCCAAGTGGTTATTTTTTCAACAATGGGATCAATTCCATTACAGACACCCAAGAGGAGTATTTTCATTTTGTATTAAAATATACATTCATTTCCAAGCATGTTAATAACTCCCAAAAAAACAGTTTTAAATGCATTTTAGGATAGTAATGACAAAATATACCATACAAGCCAAGTAATTAAGTCATCCAATTAATCAATAACTCTGTTTAGCTTTCTAATATGCTGATAAAGATGTCCATCGATTTATAGGAGTTTTGTTCAATATTTCCATCTAAGGTAGAATGGTTTAATTCCACCTCAACATTTTTCTGATTCAAAAATTCTCAAGAGGCACCCTATAAGCCAATGGAAGATCCAACCTCCTGTCCAAACGAGGATGCCCGGAGCCATGTGAAAGCTGAAACATTTAGATATATATAACACAGGTAAAAAAAATCTAATAAACACAGCATATTCAGGTCAATATTCAGCTGAGTGGCAAATGCATAACTTAAAAAGGATAACACTCATTTAAACTAATTATATGTTCTACAGTGAATGCTAAAAATGCTGGCATAAACTGTAAAAAACAAAAAAAAAACCAACAAATGCATAGGTTAGAGAGCAGCCAAATTTCACCACTCCCTGGTCGATTTAAAACCACAAAATTGGTCATATAGCAACTTATATGGCCAAAAGTTAAATATTCAGCAGCCCAGAAAATTTAAAGCAAGGTAGTTATGTAGTTGGCAATCTCTGCTCTTCACATAACTGTTTTTGAATATTGGCCTCATTGTGTCCAATAAACTAAAACAAAACTATGGCCTAAAATAAACCAAAAGCTAAGTACGAGATACATTTTATTTTCAGTCTCAGTTTCATCAGAGACTGTGGATCTGTGTCTGCAGCAGTTTTGTATGCGAGCTGGAGAAACATGGCAGGACATCTGATTTTTGAAGTCTGCACAGAGTTAGAAGTAATAAAGCTGTGCAAGAGATGCCAAACTGTGCAGAGTGACAAGTTGGAAGGCAAAAGCTTCTTTTTTGCTGCCCTGTGCAAGCGATTACTGTGCTCCCCTCCTCCAAGAGGATTCCAATGGAGCCCTTTACAAGCCTCTCTTTTGTCCAAACATGATGAAAATTTTCCGAGGGCTGTGTTAGTCTGGAGTAGCAAAAATGACAGAGGCAGGTGGCAGCTTACAGATTAAGCAATTCATTAAGGGTCATGCCTCAATAAATTTGTCAATCAATAAAGGTGCCACGTGCCTCTGTCATTTTTGTCTGATCATCATTTACATGTGCAGTTGGATGAGTGCGTGTGGGGGTGTGTCATCGGGAGTGCCAGGGCTGCATGCATGTGTGTGCGCGCGCGCTTATGGCTGTCTATCATGTGAGTGCTGGAGGCTGCATGTGTGTGTTATGGGGCATGCTGGGAGCTGCGTATGTGCATGCATGTCTGTGCCTGTCATGGGGAGTATCAGGGCAGCATTTTATTTATTTATTTAACAGGTTTATATACCGCATTTCCAAAGATCAATGCGGTTTACATGGAACGTTAACTTAACATTACCTAGAACAAGGTTTTATAAACATAACTATAGCTATAGCATAACAGGGCCAGGGGGAGGGACCAACTCAACTAAGGAGCATGGAGGAAAAGGTAACAGGGACATGGGAAGGGGTCAGCGGTACAAGAGAATCTGTCAAAAATAGGAGCAATGTGGAGAACTATGAAACATGAGGAGGATTGTGAGGGCAAATGTTCAGAAGAGGATGGCAAGAGACATAATGTTTAGGTTATATCTTCAAAATGTTCTTTGAATAAGAAGGTTTTTAGGAGTGTGCGGAAGGTTATGAGGTCAGAAGAAAATCCGATTTCTTGCAGGAGAGCGTTCCATAGACTTGGTGAGTATAGGGAAAATGCACATGCACATGTAGTCTGGTTTCTTGTGGTTAACTCCTGGGGAAGTGCAAGCATATTTTTTTGCAGAGCTTCTTCTGAGCTCGTTTTCAGGAAGTTTTTGCAGTAGATCGTGAAAGTACCCATCAAAATGCATTCTTTTTACTAGCTCCTTATCTCTTGAATTCCCTCCCTTCCTACATATGGAATCTTCCTTTTCAAAATGTAAAAGCTGGGTAATGGAGGTGGTTCAGTGGCAGTTGGACAGCCTTCAGGGAGGAAGGTATGCTCTCAGTTGTTAGGTGCAGGAGCTGATGGTGAGGGTAATGTCGCAAGGCATATAGAGCTATACTAGTGGATGTGAAAAGCATACATTGTACCATGTATCAGGTGCTGGCTCATCTCGATGATGCTGTCGGGTGGGCTGGCAGTGTGCTGCGTATGCAGGGGCCTAGCTCTTTGTTCCAGCTATATTTACTGGATCTGGGGCCTGTAGAGAGGTAGGGGTGGGTGGGTGTGTAGGTGTGTGTATGTCTCTCATATAGCTCCTCCTAGTCATCACCCAGTATCTGCCTGCCTCTCTCTCTCTCTCTCTCTCTCATAGCCTCAGACATCGCCCAATGTCTCTCTCTTCCTCTCTCAGCCCCCCCGTCATCACTCAGTGTCTCTCACTCATTGCTCACCCAGACATCAGCCAGTTTCTCTCTCTCATCGCTGCCGCACCCCCTCCCCGCAGCTGTCACTCCATATCTCTCTCTGGTAGCCCCTACAACCATCACCCAGTGTTTGTCTGTCTCTCTCTCTTCCTTTCTTCCTGGTAGTCCCCCCCCCCCCCCTAGACATGACCCATTGCCTCTCTCTCTCAGCCTCCCCTCAGCCATCACCCAGTCTCTCTCTCTCTGTCATAGCCCCCAAATCACTGTCTCTCTCTCTCTCTCTTCCTCATTGCCCTCTCCACTGAGCCATCATCTCTCTCTCACTCATTGCTCCCCCCTGCATCTATCACTTCTCTTTCTCCTCTCTCACCCCCCCAAACCCAAGATCTTACCATTTGTTTCTCTTCATCGAGGCAGACAATCAATGATAATCAGCATTACGCCAAAGCCCCGCACTGATTTTTAGGAGTGTTTTGGGCCTCCACCACAATCGGCTCTGCTCTGGGCATGTAGCTTGACCTGCGCAATTCAAGCTTTATGCACAGAGCAAGTAGCCTGAGCCGCATGACTGGCTCTATCCTGTGCATGTAGCTTGAGCCACGTGTGCATGGGTTTCAAAGCCATATGCTGATTTTCACTGCTTGTCCGCTGCTATCTGCAACTCACCATTCACTGCCTGCTGCTTGTCTGCCTCACAGCTAGACATGATCGGCTCACTGTGCTGACTATGCCAGCCTCCCGGCTTGCACAGTGAGTCCGCCGGCCCTGAATGCTGAACCTTCTTGTTAAAAAGGAGGTTCGATATTTTGTTTTGACAGAGATCAACACGAGACTGGGCCAGCTGGTCATTAATCCCCATATTGTAAAGATTATTAATCAGCTAAAGGACTATCCTCAGCTCAGGGCTCAGACCTTGCATTTGATCTTAGTTAAAATACTGAGAAGCAGGACAGGAAGTAAGATCATCATGAAAGATGGCAGCTTAAGCCTTTGGCTTTGTGGCACAGAGGTGAAAATTAGTGCTACCCCTAGTTCCCCCCCCCCCCCACCTACAAAAGAAGTTGAGAAGGGTGCCAAATGCCCCTGGAGATTTTAGCAGCATGACGGCTCAGAAGAAACAGACAGTGGACTTGAAGGAACACTCATTTTTGAGCTTGAGCAAGCAGTGTAAAGACAATAGCAAGATGGCATTGAGTGGCCCCCAGGAAGAGAAAGGAATCGTTAACGGGATGGGAACCGCTGGGGGATGTAGAAAAGCAATGGGCAAAACTGAAAGGGGATATTTTAAGGGCAACAAATCTTTTTGTTAGAAAGGTAAATAAATGTAAAAGGAAAAGGAGGCCACTATAGTTCTCAAAAGTATATAAGAACGCAAGATATGCCATACTGGGTCAGACCAAGGTCCATCTAGCCCAGTATCCTGTTTCCAACAGTGGCCAATCTAGGTCATACGTACCTAGCAGTTTCCCCAAAAGACACAGGTTCCACAATGCTTGTACTGGGTCAAGCATTGATATCCTGGGTCCCTTCTGTCACCACCAGGTGGGCAGACTGCTTCTAGGCTAGCAGGCCTGCGCCTGATGGCAATGAAAGTAGTTGTAAGACTCGAGTGGTTGAAGGTAAATTAGGATTTATTCCCCTCCCGGGGTCGGATTATTCAAATAACAAACAAAACACAAGTACTCAAAGGAAATAAGCCATGTACTCTGGCAAAATCATAAAGAATATTAGAACAATTTCTTCTTGCTTCAAAGTAAGTAATAACGTTATGCATTCAACTGCAGCACACAGTCTCACTGTGTGGAAACCAGCCTTTATCAGTTGTAGTGTTTTCCTGTAACACTATGCTCAGCTCTGACTAGCATAAAGACATTATTTTGTCAGATAAAATCAGTGTACAGTCCATTGGGTCACAGATGGACGAACACTCACTGAGTGTGTCAATTATCATTGGTTCTTGCACGTATTCAGAACCCTCCTTGTTTCTATCCTCAGGTTGGGATATATAGCGGCCTTCTCCCCTCTTGCTATCAGTTTTTAGCCTGCGGGGTTTTCTCTGTGGCTTAAGAATTTCTACAAGGTCATCTTCTGACATACACACATCCTCTGGATAATATCTGTCCTTCTCTAAAGGTAGGGAATGCTCTCTGCTTAGCTCTCTGCTTAAATCTCTCAGTTGGGAGTCACAGCCCTGCCCCCACCTTAGATTTCCTGCATGAGGCTGCTCTGCATTCACACTGTAGGAGTTTCTATCATTCACAACTTTTAACTTCCCATTATAATCATTCCTCAGGTCACAGCTTCCTGATACATACAGTTTTGTCTTTGGTTTCCACTCACTCCGGCTGGTACGTAGCCTCCGTGCTCCAAAGTGTTTGCAATCAGCTGAGCATTCACACCTGTTCTGGGCTCTTGCCAGCTGCTTCCTCCTGTAGGACTCTGGGTAGTTACTTGGGTGAATCCTTCCTGTCTCTGACTCACTTCCTAGGTCAAAGTAGGAAACTCCTCCTGCTTCCTCTTGGCCAACTGCTCCAGGTAAGACAGCCTGTCCTCTCTGCTTACCCTGCTCACGCTGTTCTGCCAGTTCTAACAGTTCTCCTTCCTCTTCTTCCTGTTCCCGTTCTAACCCTGTGTTCCTTGCACTGTCCTTATAAGGGCTGTAAGCTCTTCCCCTTCTCAAGTGCACGCTATCAGGAACTAGGGAGTTTCTCTCAGCTGAGTGTTTTTTCAGACCTCGTGGCTGCATTTGTTTCTGTTGTCCCTGACAACAGCTGCTCACATGGTCTGTTTCCCTGTCAGCTTCAGGACTAAAATGCCGTGAATCTTGTGCTTTTAAGGTAGAGAATGGGGCTACTTCATCACACTTCTTAATAATGGTTTATGGACTTTTCCTCCAGGAACTTGTCCAAATCTTTTTTAAACCCAGCTACACTAACAGCCTTTACAACATCCTCCGGTAACAAATTCCAGAGTTTGATTACACGTTGAGTGAAAAAATATTTTCTTTTATTAGTCTTAAATAGTTTACCCTTTAGCTTCATTGCATGTACCCTAGTCTTTCTATATTCTGATAAGGTAAACAATCGATCAATGTTTACCTGTTCCACTCCATTCATTAATTTATAGACTTCTATCATATCTCCCCTCAGCCGTCTCGTTTCCAGGTTAAAGAGCCCTGACCTTTTTAGCCTTTCTTCATAGGGGTATCCTTCCATCCCCTTTACCATTTTGGTGGCTTTTCTCTGAACCTTTTTAAGATACGGCGACCAGAATTGCACACAATATTCAAGGTGCGGTCTCACCATGGAACGATATAGAGGCATTATAATATCCTTTGTTTTATTTTCCATTCCTTTCCTTATGATACCTAGCATTCTATTTGCTCTCTTGACCGCCGCTGCACACTGGGCCAAGGGTTTTAACATGTTATCCACAATGACGCCTAAATCTTTTTTCTTGGGTGGTAGTTCCTAATGTGGAACCTTGCATCGTGTAACCATAGTTTGGGTTGTTCTTCCCTAGGTGCATAACTTTGCACTTGTCCACATTAAATTTCATCTGCTATTTTGATGCCCAGTCTTCCAATTTATCAAGATCCTCTTGCAATTTTCCACAATCTTCTTGCTGAAAAGGTGAAGAAACAGTGAGTGGTCTTCATAAAACACGAGCGAACACAGAAAGAGGAGGACAAGCATCTGTATTTGAAAAAATGCAGAGAAGATAGGAAAGTAGTCAGGAAAGCAAAGATACAAAAAGAAGAAGAAATATCCCTCTATTTTATTGCATTGGCTAAGACATTTTTCAGATATGTTAGTGAGGAGGAAGGGCAAAACTGGTATTGACAAACTCAAAGGGGAAGGGAGGAATATGTAGAAGCTGATGAGAATAAAGCGGAATTGCTTAACAAATATTTTTGTTGTGTGTTCACAGATGAAGGGCCAGGAGTAGGGTCTCAGAAAACATCCACAAATAGGAATAGAAATGACAGGGATCTTGAATGACTTTCAGAAGACTGTGTTTATGAGGAACTAGTTAAACTAGAAGTAGACAAAGCTATAAGACTGGATGGGATACAGCCAAGAACACCGAAAGACATTATAGCGGCTCCACTGACTGACCTTCTCAATGCTTCTTTAGAGTCAAAAGCAGAAGTAAGGACTACAGGCCAGTTAGTCTACCCTCTGTGGTGAACAAATTATTGCAAACACTGCTTAAAAAAAAAGAAGAGAATAATGAGGTTTCTAGAGTCCAATGGATTGCAGGATCCAAGGCAGCATGGATTTAATAGAGGTAGGTCTTGTCAGGTGAATCTGATTGATTTCTTTGATTGGGTGACCAGGGAGTTGGACCGTGGGAGAGCCCTAGATGTGGTGCACTTAGATTTCAGTAAAACCTTTGACATCGTTACGCACAGGTGACATATAAACAAACTGAGCACCCTAGGGATGGATCTAAAGTGACTGAATGGGTTAGAAACTGGTTGAGTGGGAGGCAAAGGGTACAGGTAAATGGAGCTCACTCGGAGGAGAAGGAAGTTAACAGTGGTGTGCCGCAGGGAACTGTCCTTGGTCTGATTCCTTTTAACATTTTTATTAAGTGATATTGTGGAATGGCTTTCAGATAAGGTTTGCCTCTTTGATGATTATACCAAAATATGCAAAAGAGTAGACACCCAGAAAGGAATAAAACATAAGGAGGGATCTCACTAAGCTTGAAGAAAGGTCAAGAATTTGGCAGCTGAGATGTAATGCTAAAAAATACAGGGTCATGCATTTGGGCTGCAAACATTCAAGGCAGTGGTAGAGTGTAGGGTGCGAAGTACTTCTGTCCACAAAAGAAGAACGGGACCTGGGCGTGATTGTACCTGATGATCTTAAAGTAGCTAGACAGGTAGAAAAGACAACAGCAAAAGCCAGAAAGACGCTTCGGTGCACAGGGAGAGGAATGGCCAGCAGAGAAATTGAAAAGTCTCTGGTGCAATCTCATTTGGAGTATTGTGTGCAAGTCTGGAGACCACACCTTCAAAAGGATATAAACAGGATGGCATCGGTGCAGAAGCTAAAGAGAAGAGCAAGTGAAATACAGATACAGTTGTGGTTAACATTATTGGCACCCTTGCAGTTCAGCCCCTTAATGTCCAATATCTCCTAAAAAAAATGGCCAGTGAAATGGCTTTGGACTACACATGCACACATATTTGACACAAAAGAATCAAATAAAATAAGATGAATTAAAAAAGGAAATAGTAGGAATTAGTATAAAAACTGGAACATTTCCAGGACATGATTATTGGCACCCTTATAAACAATTCAAATCAGTTTGAAGAGAAGAACCACATTGCCACTGCAGTAAATTTAGACACACCTGTGATCAATTGTCAGTACTCACATGACTTGACTCAACCAATGAATGATGGCTCTAATGTTTAAAATGGCCACATTCACTCCCTGTTCCATTTTCACAATGGTGAAGACAAGAGAACTGCCCAAGACCATCATAAAAGCCATTATCACCAAACATCAAAGGGGTACAAGGCCAGCTCCAAAGACCTTGCAAACTGTAGGCACAGGAATTCCAATATTATTAAGAAGTTTTCTACTCATGGAACTGTCAGGAGCCTCCCAGGACATGGTGGGAAGAGGAAAATTAATCCAAGAA
Organism: Ichthyophis bannanicus; assembly: GCA_033557465.1. Classification (NCBI taxonomy): domain Eukaryota; kingdom Metazoa; phylum Chordata; class Amphibia; order Gymnophiona; family Ichthyophiidae; genus Ichthyophis; species Ichthyophis bannanicus. The sequence continues at coordinate 716,694,000 of CM066036.1, read as the reverse complement.
GTCTTCAAATGTTAGTGCGAATTGTTGGAAGAACACCACGTACAACATCCAAAGAGCTTAAGGCTGAGCAATCTGGAGTGATGGTTTCAACCCGCACTATATGCTGTGCAATAAAACAAAAAGGTCTTCAGGGGTGAAAGCTAAGGAGGACTCCACTGCTCAAATACAGACATAAAAAGGCATGCCTGACTTTGCCCAAACCCACCTTGAGAAACCACAATCCTTCTGGGAAAAGTCCTGTGGACAGATGAAACCAAACTTGAGCTCTTTGGCAATGCAGAGCAGACATACATTTACAGGCAAAGAAATGAAGCTTATAAAGAAAAATAACATCCTTCCTACAATTAAATATGGTGGAGGTTTCATAATGTTGTGGGGCTGTTTTGCTGCCTCAGGAACTGGAGGCCTGGAACATATTACAGGAATCATGAAGTCAGAGGACTACCAAAGTATTTTAGAGTGAAATGTGCTCTTAGTATCAGAAGCTAGGTCTGGGTTGAAGGTCATGGTCAGCAGGACAATGACCAAAAACATATCCAAAAGTACAAAAGAATGTTTAAAAAGGAACAAATGCACTGTGTTAAACTGGCTAGCAATGAGTCCTGATCGCAATCCAATTGAGAACCTTTGAAAAAAGTTGAAATCTGCCATTGGTAAAAGGAATCCTGGAAACATTCATGAGCTGGAACAAATTGCAGTTGAAGAGTGGGAGAAACTACCAGCAGACAGATGTACAAAACTTATAGATGGCTAAAAGAAACGTTTGGAGGATGTTATCACTGCCAAGGGTTGCGCAACCAAATATTAGTGAAGGGTGCCATTAATCCTGTCCAGGTCATATTTTGGGGGGTTTTCTCAGAAATTACTACATCTAAGTTACACAGACATCTATTTATTGTTGTATACCTTTGAACATACTATTAAAACATTATAACGACATACAGTTGGAATATTTCCAATTATTTCTCAAGATACCGAGTACAACATACCTTAAATGCAAGGGTGCCAATCAGGGCCGGATTTACCTATACACCACCTACGCCGTGGCGTAGGGCCCACAGCTGACAAGGGCCCACAAAAATAGCCGCCTTAAAATTAAATTTAAAAAAAAAAAAAGCTGGCTGCCGCCGCGGCAGCATAGACTGTTCCTGCGGGGCCCCCTCTGCTACCGCGGCAGCATGGACCGACCCGCGGGGCCCCCTCTGCCCGGCTGAATCGTCCGTCCGTCCCTCCCTCCCTCCGTGCCGGCTTTGAGAGGCGCGAAGGGAGAGTGTCTCCCTCGCGTCTCTGTTAAGCCCGCAGGGGCTGATGGGAAATTTCCCATCAGCCCCTGCGGGCTTAACAGGGACGCGTGGGAGACACTCTCCCTTCGCGCCTCTCAAAGCCGGCACGGAGGGAGGGAGGGACGGACGGACGATTCAGCCGGGCAGAGGGGGCCCCGCGGGTCGGTCCATGCTGCCGCCGCGGCAGCGGTAGCAGCCAGTGTTTTTTTTTTTAATTAAATGTTACTTTAGGCCGATGGGGGGGGGTAGGACTGGTAATGGGCTATTGGGGGGGGCTGGGACTGGAAATGGGCTGGGGGGTTAAGGCTGGAGGTGGGCTGATGGGGTTAGGACTGGTAATGGGCTGTGGGCTGTTGGGGGGGGGGGAGTTAGAACTGGTAATGGGCTATGGGCTGTGGGCTGATGGGAGCTGTCTGGTAATGGGCTATGGGGGGGCTAGGACTGGAAATGGGCTGGGGGGGTTAAGACTGGAGGTGGGCTGATGGGGTTAGGACTGGTAATGGGTGGGCTGTTGGGGGGGTTTTAGAACTGGTAATGGGCTGTGGGGGGGGTTAAGACTGGTAATGGGCTGTGGGCTGATGGGGGCTGTCTGGTAATGGGCTATGGGGTGGCTAGGACTGGAAATGGGCTGGGGGGTTAAGACTGGAGGTGGGCTGATGGGGTTAGGACTGGTAATGGGCTGTGGGCTGTTGGGAGGGGGTTAGGACTGGTAATGGGATATGGGGGAGGCTAGGACTATAAATGGGCTGATGGGGCGGGCTAACACTGGCGGTGGGCTGATGGGGTTAGGACTGGTAATGGGCTGTGGGCTGATGGGGGTTAGGACTGGTAATGGGCTATGGGGGGCTGACTGGAAATGGGTTGATGGGGTTAGGACTGGAAGTGGGCTGATGGGGGGGTTAGGACTGGTAATGGGTTATAGGGGGGGCTTAAACTGAAAATGGGGTAATGGGGGGTTAGGACTGGAAGTGGGTTGATGGGGGGGCTAGGACTGGTATTGGGTTGGGGGGTTGCTAGGACTGGAAATGGGCTGATGGGTGGCTAGGACTGGAAATGGGCTGATGCAGGGACTAGAAGGGAATGGAATGGATGCTGGGTGAGGCTGGAACTAGAAGGGAGCTGATGTTGGGGATGATTAGAATGGGATGGGGCTGGAAGAGTAAAATGGAGAAGGGAAAAATATTTTGTGTGGGAGGGATAAAAAATCTACAATTGGCCGGGTATTGGGAGAGTAAGTGGGGATTGAGGATGGAGGGGTAAAATTTGAGTGGATGAAATAGGAATGAGGAAAGAGCAAAAGGAGAAAGATTAGTATGTTAAAGCAGATGTAGAGAGAGAATGGAAAAAAACTAGAAGAGAGAAGAAAGGACAAATGGACAGCAGACGATGGAGAGTTAGCAGAAGACAAGAAGAAACCAGAAGAAAGTGGCTGGAGCAATTGCAGCTGAAAAAAAAATGCACAAAAGGTAGAAAAATATCTCTTTATTTTGAATTTATTAATTGGAATATGTCAGCTCTGGTAAATGTGCATCATTAACGTCTGCACTTTGTTTAGTACAAGAGCAAATTAATGTATAGTTTTATTTCTACAGTGTTGTACATTCCAAGTTTGGCTTTTGGGATTCCCAGTTTAATTATTGTCTTCCTGTTTCTAAATTGTGATTACTTGTTTGGTGATGGTCTATGTTCTGCATGTGTAACTGAGCTGAGGTGTTCTGTTTATATAATTCCTATTTGACATTGCCACTTGTTCTCTTTCCCCAGTAGGTCATGTATTGTTGTTCTCTGAAATGTATTGGTTTACTATTTGCAGCGTTGCCTTTTGATTGGTAGAGTATGGTGCTTTGTGAGTCCTGGTAGTGCTGTTAGGATACGGCAGGTTTGCTATGGGTTCTAAATGGGCAGTGTTTGTAGTAGTTCCTAATGTGTCTGGCAGTTGGCACTAGATTATAGTAATGTAGAAATCTTTTAGTCTTTCTTTATCCATACACTCATTAAGAGGCACGTTTACTAAAAGTTAGTATATGGTAACATTATGCAAATATTTATGCAAATGAGGCCTCTTATGCAAATGAGGCCCCGCACCCCCCTTGGGCCGCCCCTGCTGGGGGCCCACAATTTTTGTTGGCGTAGGGCCTCACTCAAGGTAAATCCGGCCCTGGTGCCAATAATGTTGACCACAACTGTAGCTCTTTCCATTTGCCCTGGCAATCACTAAGGACAGTCAGAAAGAGGCAGTCAAGGCCCTGAAGAAGATGAGGACTGCAGAATTGGAAGACACAGGGCCTGTAGGGAAGGCACTTCCAAAGCCTGATGCCAGTGGCAGTGCATGGAGAGAAGGAGAGGTTGTTTACAGCACAGTTCAGGAGGCGACGAATGCAGATGGACTCTAAGGACTGATGTTGAGTAGGTAATTAGCTTGGACTATTGGAAATTAATTGGAAGATTTGTGGGACATGTCTGAGTGGGAATGGAAATGTGGGCAATGTTTGTTTGAGGGGGAGGCTGCATGAGAGGATTAGACTTGGCAGACTGTAGGGGTAAGCTCGGTGAGATTGTATGGGCAATGGGGAATGCCTGGTTGGGTGGCTGATAGCTTGGATGTGTGTTGAATGGAGTGCCTGGGAGGTATAGGAACAGTGATGGGGGGGAGGGAGGGGGACTCAGGAGTCTGTCTGGAGCTGCTTGGCTGCTGGTGCAGGGGCTCTGTTGGAGGTGGATTTTGTTTACTTCCTCAAGATGGAGACAGTACAGTACCTCTGGGATTGGAGTGCTATGTGATTTTGGAGGGGGAAGGAAGGGGAGGGATGCATTAGGGGAGTTTGGGTGATGTTCCTGTATGGTGGGAGGGGGCTGGGAAAGACCATCCTGGATGGGGATTAAATATCTCAATTTATTATGATATGGCTGGGAAATTGAAAATAGTTACAAATGTTAAAGGTTTAAATTCCCTAGAAAAAAGAGCATGTCTACAGAAGGAGCTTGAATGCCTGCAGGCGCATGTGATGCTCTTACAAGAGACAGATTTATTGAAAAGGCATCAGAATTTAATTGGGTGGGTCGAGTACCCCACAGTGGTAAGCCTCAAATCAAAAATAGAAAAGGGAAACTGGGGTCGCAAACCTCTTCTCTAAACAGTTGGACCTGATGATATGTGAGAGGTCTGCAGATTTTGAGGGGCTTGTCCTGTTACCGAGGGTGAAATTGGGGGACCCATTTGAAACACTGTAAACATGTATGCACGAAATAAAGAATAAGGGGTCTTTTTCTGGGATTTAGGAGATAAGATGCTGGGTATGACTGAAGGACAGTAGATGGTAGGGGAGGATTTTAACATGACATGGGACCTGATAAGGCTAACTCAGTACATGGGGAGGGGGGGGGGAGGGCAGGAAAATTAAGGGAGAGATTGTGAAAAAGCTAGGACTTGCATGACTTGGATGAACGGCCTCCAGATGTCCACTCACCATCACTCTCAGGTCCATAAACACATATTCTAGGATTGATATGTTGTTTCTTGATAAAGGACTGATCCCAGAGGTGGCAAGTACAGATATAGAGGCCATAGCACGGTCGAGCCATGCTCCAGTGTGGATAGAGATCAACAGGGGGAGTGCACCAAAGAGCTTATGGTTTTGGAGACTGAATGATTCTATACTGGGTAATTTGGAAGTGGTCAGCGCTGTTAGGAGAGACATTCAGGACTACTTCTCACTGAATGAGGGAGGTCAGATAGCGCAAGCCATAGTTTGGAACGCATTTAAGGCCGGCTGCTGATGTGGGCCAGTAGATTAAAGAGACAGCTGGAGGGGTTAGTGATGAACCTACTGCACCAAATTGAGATAAAAAATGCAGAAAATAGAAAATCTCCAGGGGTGCAAACAGCATTGGAGCTGGGGAGGCTCCATTTGGACATGAGAAATTGTCTGGTGATCAGTATGCGATGCGATTTAGTTGGTAGACAATAGTTCTTTGAATTTGGAAATAGAGCAGAATGGCTCTTGGCATCTCAATTGAAGGCAAGTAAGAAGACGTGCCATATAACACAAAGTAAGGATAAGGACAGGGGTAGGGTCATGCAGCCATACTTTATACGAGAGTGCTTTGTGGATTTTTATTCACAGCTCTATTCATCCAAGGAGGCAGGTTTGGAGGCCTAAAGGGCAGAATATCTGAGGGGGTGAACTCCCGCAGCCGATAAAAGATCAACGGAACAGGCTGGAAGCAAATATATCTGTTGAGGAGGTGAGGGGGCAATCCAGGGGACTGACTGACCCTCCTTCTACAAACCCTTCCAGACCCAGGTGGAGACCCTCTAGTGGAAGTCCTTAATTCAGTCCTGAGGGATGAGGTTCTCCCAAAGACTATGTCCACCGCTGGTATTACAGTCATCCATAAAGATAGGAAGGATTGTACCCAGTGTGGATGATACTGGCCAATTTCTCTTTTCAAAGTGGACATTAAGATTTTAGCTAAAATTCTGGCTGAAGGTCTGAATGGTCTCCTACCTGGATTAATTGGAGAGAACCAATCAGGGTTTGTCCAGAGGCGCCTGGCAGGGGATAATATTAAGAAAATGGTTTGGCTGATGTTGTGGGTCCAAAAAGAGCGAATACCACAGGCACTCCTTTGTACAGATACTGAAAAGGCATTTGATAGAATAGAATGGGCGTTCATGCTGGATGTCCTACAAGGGATGGGTTTTGGCCCCCACTTTATAACCTGGATAAAGACTATGTATAGAAACCCTAGGGCGCAAGTGCAAGCCAATAAGATACTCCCAGAAATTCGGTTTAGGCAGAGGAATGTGACAAGGCCGCCCTTTCTCCCTGCTGCTCTGTGTGTTAACTTTAGAGTGCTTGGCAGCCAGAATTTGAGCAAGCGATAGGGAAAAGAGTTTTGTTGTGGGTGGGCAGGTGTACAAACTGGCAATGTTCGCTGATGACATTCTCTTTATGTTGAGATCTCTGGGAGGGATAGCAGGTGGATTGAAAAGTTATAGGCCTTGTCTAGTTTCAAGGTAAATATGACTAAAACAGAGTTCCTGAATGTCTCTCTGTCAGTGAACCAGTTGTATGTGGTTAAACAGGATTATCCATTTCAGGAGGTGAAAGATGAGGTGCGCTATCTGGGGCATCTATTTCATATAAATTATTCTCCCCTAATTTAAAGGGTAAAGAGTAACTTGGAGAGGTGGGAGAGGAGTGAGCATTCCTGGGTGGGGCAGAGGGCAATACTGAAAATAATGGTTCTCCCTTACTTTTTGTACCTGTTTATAGCACTACTGGTGTCATTCCCAGGGGTGGAGCTTCGAAAGTTGAACAGAAATGTTTTGCTTTTATATGGAGACATAGGACTCCATGAATAGCACAGTGCATACTTACTATGCCAAAGTCGGATGGGAGAATGGGAGTAATAGGCATCCAGAGAGATGGTGGCAATGATGGAATGGGGCCACTCAACCCCAAAATAATGGGTATGGATACTAGGGGTCATATACAGGCAGCATGCCCTCCAACCTTTGTGGGATGGGACTTCGGGGGTTAGGAAAGGAGATCCCTTTCTACGATGCCTTTCTAACATTTGGAGGAGGGTGAAAGGGATATTGCTGGGAGGGAGGGACCTTTCAGTAGCAATGGATTTTAGCAATATCTGATAAGTGTCTCAAAATCAGCCGAGGTCAGTTTTCAAGCAGTGGGGGGGGGGGGGGGCGGGGGGGGGGGGGGGGGGGGGGGGGGGGGGGGGGGGGGGGGAGGTGGCTTGTCCACCCTAGTATAGATATGCGAAGGTGGGGGTGCATTCATTTGAGGGCCTAAATGAGAAATATGCTCTGAATCGGCAAGGATTTTTATGCCTATTTGCAGATTCAGCATTTTCTCCAGACTAGATGGGGGGGGAGGGGAAGAGGGATGGGTGGAGGAATAAAGGAGTTTAAGCAATTGCTGGGGAGGATGGGGTAGAGAAGAGTTAGGTCCCAAATGTACACTTGGCTGAAGGGTAATGTTACAAGCAAAATTGCCTTACATGAGTAGATGGGAACAGCATTTAGATGAGTGGTTACAAATCACAGTAAACCTCTTGCATGTCACGGTTTCCGCTAATATTATTAAGAATGGGTATAAAAAGTGTTATACCAATGGTATCTGATACCAGATAAAATGCACACGTTTTATGAAAAATCTTTACAGATTTATGCTGGCAAAAAAGTGAGGAGGAAATCGGACAATTAGGTTTGGTTAAAAAAAAAAAAAAAGAAAGGACTATTTTAATAGAAGTATTCAGGTGAGAGGAGAAGCCCTGTTTTGGGGACCTTTCCCTTAGGCCTGCTTCCAGCATGTCCCTCATCCCGAATCATTTGTTTGATCACCCGGTGCATCAGAAATACCGTCTGTGACTTCCTAACCGCCTGAAGCAGAGGATTCTCCAGCAGTTCCTCCTCCTCTTCTGGGGTCCCTGTGCCCATATTCAAGGTCCTCAAAGACTGGGAAATTAAGGAGGCTAGCTCTTCATGTCTAAAGCCCCTCACAATCAACGGCTCTTGCTCCTGCGGAATCCCGCCTTCCTCTAGGTTCGAAACGTCTGCCCCAGCATCTTCGGACTGCGCTGACCCTAATTCGTCCCATGGGTCTTCCTCCCCCCCCCCTGCGAGTAACAGAAGGCTCGTCCTCTGTACGAGTGTCCTCTGACCAGGCCCTCTTCCTGGGGCCCTTCTTTTTTGTGCAGAAAGCCGTATGCATGAACAGGATGAACTCCGGGGAAAGGTCCCTTGGAAATCCTGAAAAAACTCCCCCTGTTGCGAAGTAGAGAGGCGAAGAGCCCTGGGCTCTCTTTCTCCATCACAGCTAACAAAGTTTGGAAGAATTCCCCCCCCCCCCTTTTCACCTCGGGACGCTGTTCCCACCGCAGGACACCTCTCTTCAACTAGGTGGGACCCCTCCTCCCTAATAGAGGATACTCCCTGCTTCTGCCTGTCCAGTGCCTCATCCTGCAGGCCGTCCTCCATGAGGTGCACTTCTCCCTCACATCCATGGCAGAAGCCCTCCTCAGATACCTCCCCCCTCCGAGAACTGCATGTTATGCATGTGGGCCTTGCAGGCATTTCCAAGCTTGTCAGGGCAAAATCCTGTGAATACTTGGAGACGGAAGGAAGAGAAACAACAAAAAATAACCTGGGTTGTTTTTTTTTGTTTTTTGTTTTTTTTAAACTAGTGAATGATTAAGGCTGCAAGAAGAAAACAAAAAACACAAGATTGCAAGGGAAACCAGTCATCCGCAACAAAAATCTTAGACCCCCAACCCAGATCCCAGACGGGACAAACACAGAGGATTTCTAAAGGTAAAGAGGGGACTGTTGTAGTTGTTGATATGGAAGGACAGACTAGATAGAAATACGATGATAGAAAAAGACCACATGGCCTATGTTTCTATGAGATCCGAGAAAAACCAAGATGACTGGCCTTTCCCGTGCAGACGGGGAGGACCTGCTCTCTGCCATGAGGTTACTCGGGAGCCGAAGACTCGCACACTGAACTCCTGATGAAGGGAAAAACTCCTCTCCACATGAGAAAAACCCTCGCTGAAGTACACCACAGTCGCAGCTTCCCTGCCACACAGCTTACAGCCTACCGCTCAGCCTTCTCTTGTCATCAGCAATGGCAGAAACTCCAAGAGGGGTCACAATCTGCTGGCTCTTGTAATTACGTGGCTCCTCACCTGCTGTGGGGTTCAGGAGCCACCAAGGCAACGCACATCGCAAGACCTCCTCTCCCAAAGTGAGGACCTTACCATCTGCTTGTTTTACTGCCATTCATGGCAGAATTACCCTTGCCTTTATCAGCCTGTGCTCTGGTTCCTTTTCTTGCCTCTGCCAGAGCCCTTTACAATTTACCTTCCCAGGCCATAGAACCACCGGGAAGGTCCCCAGAACAGGGCTTCTCCTCTCACCTGAATACTTCTATTAAAATAGTCCTTTGGGTTTTTTGTTTTTTGGGGTTTTTTAACCAAACCTAACTGTCCCTTCAGTGAGTCCCCTAAGGAGTCATGTCTCTCCAGCTGCTTGGAGACTGAATACTGGGGGCGGAAGGTGCTACCGGCTGCCCTTGTATGCTGATGTTACAAGTTTGTGACATGCTCAGTCTCCAAGCTGCTGGTGAGGCATGACAACCCACAGGTAATGGGACTGGCTGGAGGGACGATAAGTTTACGATTCATTGTGAAGCTTTGGAATAGATCTGAGGGATGGTCTTAGTTTGATGGGTGGAGAGATGAGGGACTTTTAAGGGTGGTGGGGACTTAAGAGTTTTTAAGTTTGGAGGGAATAAGAGTGGCGGGGGAAAATGTAAAAAAGTGAAGTCTCATTTCGATATACTTGTTGTGCAAATATGAAAGCTTAAGTGCATGTGGAGCTAGTGTCAGGAGTGATACTGTAAGCCTTGTATTTTCTTCTGCATACAACTTCAATAAAGTTCAAATTAAACAAAAAAAAGAGAAGCAATGTACTTAACATGCTGTGGTTGTATCAGCGACTCAGAACAGAACTAAGAATACCATGTACTACTGCAAATAGTGCAGAGTTGCTTTTATATATACTTACTGCAATTAACTGAAAGACGTTCAAATTCCTTAGGAGATAATATGGAATGTAATTATCAGACTAAAGGTAGAATCAAATTTCATGTTTTACTGCTTCTAGATCAGAAAACATGTGAGATGTTGCCTTGTTTTCTTCATTGTTGGAAGCTGTCAAATTAACTATTTCTGGCTTCAAGGAAAAAAAAAAAAAGAACAAACTGTCTGCAGTATATAGGCTATTTTTCTCATAGCCTATACTGCAGACAGTTTCAGGAACTTTCAATGGCTTTTTACATCCAATTATTCTTTAGCACTTGTAAGTTTAACAAAATATATCAAGTTTTAAGTAATATACCACATAGCATAGCTCTCCCACCTGGCTTATAAGTTATAACCCAACTTATCTTGATGCATACGTTCTTCAAGCTCAAATCATTCCCACACCCTTGCTTCAGATAACTTTGGAGCAGTCTCATCTGCCCTATAAATGCCATTGTATCATTTAAAGCAGTCATTAGAAAACATATGGAAAAAACACTTGCTTAAAGAGATGCTATATAAAATATTGTATTCCTCTCACTATCTCTCAGACTGATCAATGTTACAAAAAGTGGCTGCATTAGCAAAAAAGCTAATTTACATAATTCAGCTCTGTTCAAGAGGTCCACTATGTCATCTGAACTCTTTGGGAGCCTAACAACAAGGATAGGAACCCACCCATCCAATAAGCCACACAGTAATATAGTAGATGATGGCAGAAAAAAGACCAGCTCACCCATCAAGTCTGCTTAGCTATTCCTGTTCATATTGCTAAGGCTATTTCCTATCTACCAACCATAGAAGCTTGTTTGCTTGTAGGATATGCATCCTTTATTCAAGTCCATCTTTTCTTGCCCTTCTTTCTTTTCCATCCTAGTAGGTGAACACAGAAAATCCCACAAATCCAACACCCAGCTCCCCTCCCTCCAAACAACCAAGGTTTCTACTAATCTAAACAACGAAACAACTGGTGAAGTTGCTGCCCAAACATCCAGTCTCCTAGATCTCTGTGGTCTTGTTGGATAGGACATGACCATCACCATCCTAGATGGTTTCTGGGATGTTCTAACTTCTTGGTACCAAGAGGTGGTTCCAACTATTAGGCTTCTCCTCCATGGGCCTTCTTTCACTTAGGGAGTAAATTCCCCTTCGTCTGACCTACTGTAGGTCTTTCATTGTTATCTTTTGTTAGGAACACATACCACAGCTCCTTCCAGAACCTTGCAATCTTCTGCCCTAAATCAAGCCACTGGGTTTCATCTTTGTGCAACAACTCTCTCTCCTTCTCAGAGGCTGTTCACACTGCATCTATAGCATCCCCAGCCCCGTCTGACCTAGGTTGAAGAAGACCTGAACCAAGAACTGAACCTACTTTCTCTGTATGGCAGTGTGCAGCATTGTTACGGGGCTCTGGGGTTGGCCCTTCCCACAATTTTTTTGATTTGCACATTTTTTTGGAATAAAAAGGTTGGAAATTTTAAAATGCTATGTACCATTATTATGAAAATCTTCCCCTGCAAGTCTACTTTAATATAATTTTCCTTATTTATTAAAAAAAAAAAAAAAATCAAGTCTACATTTTAATTTTTGTTTTCATATAGGATTTTAAAAGTGACATAACCAAATCATACAGAGCTCAGAGTAACAAACACAAACATAACAATTTTGGAAACAGCAACTGCACTGTATGGTCCCTCTTTCCTCCCCCCCACCCCGCCCAATGGAAAATACATCTTGAGCAATTACACCAGTTAGAAATTAGATTAAATTATGCAGGATCTTACACCCACATCTTTGTTATTCAAGCCCCATCATTGAACAAACAAAATGCAATTATGTTTTCTCGGGCACTCGAGTTTGAGTTCCATGGGCCCACACCATAAAGGGAGCCCAGGCATTTAGGGGTATGTCGACTAAAGAGCGTTAGCTGCTACTGAGGGGGTGTTAATTCTGTTAACCCCATGGTAGCAGCTAATCCACAAAAAAAAAAAAAAAAAAATCAATCAGATATTACAATTTTCTGTGATATATGATTTTCACGTGGTACAGGGCTCTAGGGGTGGAGATTGTTGGCAGCCACTGCGAAAAAACATTTTTGCACTGTGGCTGCCAAAATTGCAGTGGCTGATAACACCACCTCAAGAGGAATGCCCCTGCCCTCTTCAAAGGCCCTAACAAAGATGGCCATGATCTCACAGTCCTGCCCCCTAGTGTGAAGTTAGAGGGCAGCACCTTGTGATGGTGGCCATTTTGGATTGGCAGGATGGCGGGACAGGAATGGAGAGGACTGCTCCTGCTCCGTGGACCCACTAGACCATCATGTTTCAATAAAGTACTTTTATGGGGATGGGGGGGGCCGGGGTCCCCCATTTTAAGGCTAGCTAGCCAGGAGCTTTTTTTTTTTTTTACTGCGGAGATGGGAAAGGAGGGGAGGGGAGCCATGGGGCCCCCTCCTTCAATTTGTGGATCGGGGGAGGGAAGTGGGCTCAGCCCAAATGGTTAGCCGGGATAAGGTTTATCTCGTTATTGGGTGCGCCGATCCCCTCTGGGCAGCTCCTAATGGGATCAGAAGCTGTCCAGGAGGGATCGGCGCTGCAGGGGGGCCTTCACTTCTTTTATATTGTGAATGCCACAGATCATAGCACTACCGCACCGACAATATTGTAGAGGGAGAAGCCTCAATAGAGACTTTTGAGGGGGGGGGCATGATAGCGATCAGGGCACAAAGCTGCCGACAGCTCTGTGCACCCGATTGTTACCATCCTTCTTCATGGATTTACCTCAAGGACCTATAGTACCTGCTGCTTCAGCAGGCACTATGAGACTTTTCCCATGAAATCTGCTGTGGCAGGTAACACGAGGTCTCCACAGAAAATCCAGTCCTCTGTGGTATCTGCCCCACAAACAACCCCTGCCAGTACCACAGAGGTTTTCTTCTTACCACATGATTTTGGCTTCTAATGTGCCACCTTAGCTGTCAAACCCTAACGCAGTTTAGGGAGTGGTGGTCTAGTGGTTAGGACAATGTACTTCAGACCGGAGGGCCGAGGGTTCAAGTCCCACCTGGGGACAGCAATCTCAGGCTGGAGGGACTGGGATTTCTAGTCCTATAGGCACTCCTTGTGGTCTTGGGCAAACCACTTAACCCTCCATTGCCCATGTTCCCTGTAAGTATTAGCGTATGTGTCTCATATCCCCTCGTGTTAAATGTATCCCCCAATTGACCACTTTGACACGGTGAAAAGTGGGATATAAATACAGCTAAATAAAATAAAAATAATAAACATGCCCCGTGGGAGTTTATAAATGGCACCCACATGCAATCTAGGGTGTCCAGGGCAGAATGTACTGAAAAACACCAGGGATGTCTATATTTTGACCTGATTTTAGAAACAGGCATTCCTGATGTGTACACCTAACTTGCCGTCCACAAAGAAGTTCCTGCTATGAAACCGTGGGGCAGGGATGTCCATCTAATGCAAGGTTGCATACAGGGACATCCATCAGCATGGCAGAATGGAAACATGAGCCTACATTCCCCTGCATGGTTCGTGTCAACATGGAAAATATAGGGGTGGCGAGTTTACCCCCTTCTCCACACATTTGGCTGATAAAGTAGCAGTTTTCCTGATGCCTGTTCATGCCTGGAGCAGGTATAAGCTATGACACAGCTCGACACATCCAGGGTATTACTGGAATCAGGCAAGGATGTCCAAGTTCCTGGGAATATCCTGGACATGGCTATACCACCTATTCTGCCTTGGACATCCTCATACTGGGGACATCCCCAGAGCCATTTTAGAAGATGGCTTTGTAGATGTCACAATGCTTTGGACATTTCTATGCCCGTTTTCAGATATCCAAAGCATGAACAGGGCTTCTATAATAACCCCTTTAGTCCATCATGTTGAAGAGCAGCGAGTTTACTCAAAAAGAAAACTTACCAGTCTTTGATGGATTGAAAGCATCCCCAGAACCCTGGGAAACCCCCACTGCCTAACTCATAGAGTAATACCGCTAGAAGAGGTATTATCATCTGAGTTGCTCCAGAAAATTGATAGAGCGTGCAGTAAAAAATCTTTAGCTACCAAGGGCAAGGAAATACCAGTGGCATCCAAAAGAAAGTCTCTACGGTTTTGCCAGAAAAAAAACCTGGAAATGTCCATGTACCATCATACATGTAAAGTTTACCCAGCTTGCCACAACACCGCCAACAATGCTCATCCGCTGAGTGAGAAAATCTGCCATAAACCACCAGTATACTTACTTCATCCCATTTTCCACCAAATTGCCAGATATGAGCAGTTAGTATGTGCTTTATAGCAAGGTCTGACAAGCTGTATTATCCAGCTCCTCCCCAAGGTCTGCCTCCCATGACTGAAGGTTTCTTAAGAGGAATGACATCTATAGCTTTATAAATCTTGGATAGCAAATCACCGTCCTTGCCTCCTCCCTTAAAAGAGCTTTAAAAGGCAAGGAATCCAGTTGCAAATTCTCCTTACAAGGAGAACTGGTCAGTATTAGAGTAATTGTAATTGTATAGACAAGATGATAATTACACTTACCTGGTAATTGTAGTTCCTTGAGTGACGACAGTTCAGTCCTCTACCTCTGGGTTGTGAACCTCCTCCTGCAGCTTGGAGACTGGGCATGTCAAAATTGTGACATCACTGGATATAGCCTGCTGGTCTCTCCCATCAGCACCAGTGAACTATTGACAAAGCAGACGCAAAGGAGCAACAAATAAGTAGCTAAAATATATCAACCGTAACACTAACTTAAGTCTAACCATGAACACGTACACCTAAGTGTCTTCCAGGCAGACCATTCTTGCACCCTTCCCCGCTACACAGAATAAGTAAGAAGAAAGAGTGCAAACGATCAACAACAAACAGACCTAACAGTAATCGTTGCATTCTTCGAACCGACCATCCACTGCTAACGATAGCACCCCGGGTGGGAATGAGGACTGAACTGTTGTCACTCAAGGAACAACAATTACCAGGTAAGGGTAATTATCATTTCCTTATCGTTCCTCCAGTTCACTCCTCTACCTCTGGGATGTAACAGAGCAGTCATCATTGGGAGGGACCCTTCCAGCCGGCTCGTAACACTGCCGACCCAAAGCAGGCGTCATTCGCCGCCGCAACATCGAGGTTGTAGTGCCTACTGAAAGTATGAAGGGAAGACCAGGTGACCGCCCTACAAATTTCTCCCGGTGGAACCAAACTGTGTTCCACCCAGGAAGACGCTTGCGCTCTGGTAGAATGAGCTTGTAAGCCCGTCGGCACCAACCGACCTTGTAGCAAATAAGCTGAAGCAATCGCCTCCCTAATCCATCTGGTAATGGAAGCCTTTGCCACCGCTTCCCCTTGGCGAATACCTCCGAACAACATGAACAGCCGATCCGACTTGCGAAATACTTCTGAAACCTTCAGATATTGGCGCAATACCCACTTCACATCCAACCAGCGTAAACTGCAGTCCACGTCGCCTCCCTCCAGCGACCCTAGCACCGGCAGAGACACCGTCTGATTCAGGTGGAAGGGAGATACCACCTTAGGCAAAAAGGACAGAACAGGTCGCAATACCACTTTTTCCCTGGAAAAGGATAAGAACGGCTCCCTACAAGATAGCACTTGCAACTCCGAAATGCGCCGAGCCGAACAGATCACAACCAAAAACATGGTCTTTAACGTTAAGTCCTTAACCAAAGCACATTGCAACAGCTCAAAGGGTGCTTTGGCCAATGCTCCTAACACCAAATTGAGATCCCATGGCGGCATCAACACTCTACGCGCGGGCCACAGTCTGGCTATTGCTTTGAGGAAATGCAATACATCAGCATGGGCGCCGAGACCAACGCCGTGTACTTTGCCGCGATAACACGAGAGAGCTGCCAGCTGAACTCGTAAGGAACTTGCTGCAAGACCCTTATCAAACCCGTCTTGCAGAAAGCATAAGATCAAAGGAACGGAAACCGTAGCCACCCGGACTTGTCGCCGTGAGCACCAGTCCTCAAATATACGCCAGATCCGAACATACGTCAGCGAGGTAGACTGTTTCCGCGCTCTAAGCAAAGTTGCCATGACTGCCGCCGAATAACCTTTTTTCTTTAGCCTCGCCCTTTCAATGGCCAAACTGTAAGCGAGAACTGATCCACCTGAGGCATGAGGAGTGGCCCTTGGACCAACAGATCTGCTGTCGGTCGGCAACCACCATGGCTCTCCATCGAGGAGACGAAAGAGATAGGCTACCACAGATGCCTTGGCCCGTCCGGTGCCACCAAGAGAACTCTCCCCAGATGAGCCTCGATCCGCTGTATCACTCGGCTGATTAACACCCATGGAGGGAAGACATAAAGAAGACCTATCGACAGCCACTGATGCAACAGAGCATCTATGCCTTCCGACATTCTTTTCCGCCTCCGGCTGAAGAAACGATTGGCTTTTGCTGACTGGAAGGTCGCCATTAGATCCATCACCGGCGGACCTCATCGACGAACTATCAGCGCAAAGATGTCCAGATGCAGCTCCTACTCCCCCACATCTACTCAGACCCGGCAGAGAAAAATCGGCCATCACATTGTCCTTCCCTGCGAAGTGCGCTGCTGAAATAGCCGTCAACCGACTCTCTACCCACGAGAACAGTGTCCCCTTCTTCCTCCATGGCCGCACTCCCCGTGCCGCCCTGTCGATTGATGTAGGCCACAGCTGCCGAGTTGTCCGACAACACCCGCACTGCGCGACCTACCACCAAGGCCTCGAATGCCAGAAGCGCTCGGAAGACTGCTCTCAGCTCCAGCCGGTTGATCGACCAAGAACTCTCCAGAGGCGACCACACTCCTTGCGCGAACCTTTCTCCGCAACGGGCTCCCCAGCCCGCGAGACTGGCATCCGTCAATAAGGGAAGCCACAGCGGCTGCTCCAACGCCACTCTGGCTGTCAGTGAGCCACCACCGAAGTGATTCCCTGACCTTGACCAAACAGGGGAGCCGCTTGTTCAATGAATGGGACTGATGCGACCACTGGCGAAGCAGCGCTCTCTGTAACGGCCGCATATGAAATTTGGCCCAAGGTACCGCCTCCTGGGTCACCGCCATTGCTCCCAGCACGCGTAAATATGTCCATGCCGAGGGATTTGGAGTGGCCCTGAACTTGCACACCAACTGCCGCAGCCCTTGGACTCGAAGATCTGGCAAAAACACTTGTCCGCTCTTCGTGTTGAACCGTACCCCCAGGTACTCGAGGTCCTGTGAGGGAACTAAGCGGCTTTTGGCTGGGTTGACCACCCAGCCAAGAGACTGCAAAAACTTTACCACTCTGTCCGTAACCTGAACACTCTCAGCCTCGGACTTGGCTCGAATTAACCAATTGCTGAGGTATGGATGCACTAGAATTCCTTCCTTGTGTAACGCCGCTGCCAACACCACCACCATGATCTTGGTGAAAGTTTGCGGCGCTGTTGCAAGGCCGAAGGGCAACACCTGGAATTGATAGTGTCCCCAAGGCAAAGCGAACCTCAGAAACGTTTGATGAGCTGCTCGGATGGGGATGTGTAAGTATGCCTCCGTCAGGTCGAGGGATGTCAAGTACTCCCCCTGACGCACCGCTACAATGACCGACTGCAACATTTCCATCTGGAAATGTGGTACCCGAAGACATCAATTCACGCCTTTCAGGTCTAAAATAGGGTGCAGCGCCCCGTTTTTCTTTGGCACCACGAAATAAATGGAGTACCGACCCACGACATACTCTGCCACTGGCACCGGTACGACAGCACCTATTTGCAACAGCCGATCTAACATATTGCGAATCGCCAGGGCTTTCTGTTGACTCCCGCATGGAGACATGACGAAGGAGTCTCGCACGGGCCATGCCAATTCCAGCACATAACCCTCACGAATGATCTCCAACACCCACTGGTCGGACGTGATGTGGGTCCAGGCCGGAAGAAACTCCCGAAGTCTCCCACCTATTGGTGGACCTCCCGCCGGGACCTGCCTCACTTCATTGCGGCCTACAAGCCACCGCTGTGGGGTTCGCTGAAAAACCTCTATTTGCTCCCCGAAAACCCCTGGGCCCTAGAAGCAAAGCGTCCCCTCTGGGAACCTCCATAATGAGTCATACGAAATCTCCGGAAATCCCGAAACAGGCCCCGAAAGCCCTGCAAGGACTTCCCCTGTTTCGGCGTATCCTCAGGAAGTCTACCACCCTTGGACTCCCCGAGCTCTTTTACCAACTTGTCCAGGTCGTCCCAAACAGCAACTTCCCTTTAAAGGGAAGTTTACCGAGACGGGACTTGGACGAACCATCAGCCGCCCAATTTCTCAACCACAGAGATCTACGTGCGGCCACCACAGACACCATGCTGTTAGCAAGTGCTCTAATCAAATCGTAATGGCCGTCCGCTAAATACGCCGAACCGGACTCCAGACGACCCAGCTCCCTGATCTCCTCCTGTTCCAGGCGCGTCGACTTGCATAGGTGCTGAACCCAGCAGAGACACGCTCGTGTCACCCAGGCTCCACAAACGGAAGCCTGCAATGACAGAGCATCCACTTCAAATGACTGCTTCAGCAATCCATCGACCTTCCTATCCTGCGCATCCTTTAAGGCCGCACTACCTTCCACTGGTATTGTCATCTTCTTCGTGACCGCTGACACCGCCACATCAATTTGCAGGGATCGGAACTTCTCTTTATCCTTATCGGCCAAGGGATATAGTCTATTCATAGTCCGGATCCCTCAAAGACCCGCTTCCGGCTGATCCCATTCCTCCTGGATCATCCTGTCTACCACCCGGTGCACAGGAAACACGACCTGTGTCTGCCGCACCGCTTGAATAATAGGGTCTTCCACCTCTTCCTCCTCTGCCACCTGTGCAGCGAGATTGAGTGTCTGAAGGGATTCCATAATCAGTGCCGTCAGTTCATCCCTGCGAAAAACCTGTATGATTTTCGCCTGATCTTCGGATTCCGGGTTCTTCCCTTCTTCCAGATCCTCCATCACCTCTTCGTGCTTCAAGTCAGGATCCTCAGACTCTGGCCAATCGCACTCTGCGGGCGACAGCTCATGGGTCCTCGCTCTCTTAGGTGCAGACTGGCCAGTGGTCTCAGCCTCACCGCCCCCAGACTGCTGCGTAACACTAGGCAGGGACAAGGGCCCCGGCACCTTACCCTGCCGGCGCAGGCAAAAGGCCTGGTGTATAATTAAGACAAAGTCCAGACAAAAATCTCCAAGATTTGTGCCCGATTCTGAGAGCGGCAGTGCCCCGGATGGACCTGCCGAGGCTTCCAAGCCGGGCCCCTGCAATGATACCCTTACTGCCTCGCCTACCGTCCCCGCCGAAGCCTCTGGAGCCTCAGGAGACCCCTTGACCTCCATCTGCTGCTCCACACTGGAAGACAGCGTAGCACAGTCGTGGCAAACACCGGAGTCAGCTACAGAGCCCCTGCGGGTGCCGCAGACCACACACTTCGGACGGGAAGCCATAAAGTAGGGCACACTCTGGTATGTGGTCCCCCTATGAAATAAACTTTGTTCTATGCGTTGTTTTTTTTTTGTTTGTTTGTTTGTTTTAAATACTGTGAATTAGAGGAGTCCAGACCCCTCCCCCCCCCCCAGAAGAGGCCCCCCCTCGGTCTACTGGCTAAGATCTAGAAGGCCCCTAACCCTCCGGGTAATCTGAACACTCTAGATAAAGAATAAAGAAATAATCAAATAAATAAACAAACGAAAGAAAGTACAGTTAAGCCCTTCCCTCAAGAATCGGGCTTCCCAGGGGCCGAGTTTCTACCGGCCGGCAGCCACGCAGCGCACACGCACTCCTCAAAATGACTGCAGCTAAGAAAGAAATCCCGATGATAATGGCGCCAAACGTCCCTGCCACACAGACGTCGCCTGCAAGCCAAATCAAGCACGTGGTGACTGGAGCCTCTCCCCAGTTCCCACAGCTGCCCGTTAAAACCTACCAGAGTGTCTTCCTGCAGGTTACTGGGGAAGCATTGGCACAGCATGGCCCCCTCCAGCTGCAACAGAAGCGAGCCACCGGTTTTACAGCACACTGCTGCACCGTTCGCCACTAGCCCCCCCCCCCCCCCCCCCGTGGCTGCGATCGCGGCCTGCCGCCGCGGGATCGGTGGCGTAGGTGTGCCTGCTATAGAGCTCTCCCCCAGACAGTCATGGGGGAGAGAGCTGAGCACCCAGAAGTGAGGCAATTGCAATAGAACCAGCAGGCATGCAGGGACTGGCCAAGAAGGGAATGCCTTGTTCTGTCCTATAACCTCTTTTTTTTTTTTTTTTTTTTTTTAAAGGGGCAGAAGCCAAATTTACTTTAAAGAACTCTAGAACCAAGTCATCCTAAGCTACCCTATACTACAGGCTCCTTATCTGTTCCTCAAGTGAGCCCAGAACTAAGCTCACGACATCCTCCTGCTGCCTGGAGACTGGACACACTGGGGATTATGGGAGAGACCAGCAGGCTATATCCAGTGATGTCACGATTTTGACATGCCCAGTCTCCAAGCTGCAGGAGGAGGTTCACAACCCAGAGGTAGAGGACTGAACTGGAAAAACGATAAGGAACATCTAGTTTTAAGCACCCAAAATGTGCCCATCCTGAGTCTATTTTATGACAAAAAGTGGGCATAAATGATGAAAAACTCTAGGTATGGGCACTTACACCTGCACTAGGGCAGATGTAAATGCCTGTGCCTACATTTCTCAAGAACACATAATTTACAGTATTTTATAACTTATGCACTTAAATTTAGGCTTGGTCTACATTCTACCCAAGCTCCACCCCATTCATGCCCATACAGAAAGTAGACATCATTGCACGTGAGCATGCACTTACTTAATAGTGATCGTTAAAGCACACACAAAAGTGCCCATTTACATGCATAAGTCCTTTAAAATGGGGACATAAATGCTTAAATGGAACTAACTTTCCATGCGTCACCTATAAAAGCAGCCCTATGTGTCTCAGTTGGAGGATGGGTTCCTGAAGCCTCCCAAGGATGCACAGAACATCCCCCTCAAACATCTGTCCTGTCATCTAATACCAAAACTGCTCATCTATCACTGCTGGTAGGGATGGAAGCTATCCCAAAGGAGTTAGAAATGATCTTACTACCTGGTAACCTCAACCTCAGCTTCTTCCAGGCTTTAAAAATGACAAAGATGGCGACATCCCAGTTATAGACTGACAACCTTTCCCATCAAATCATATAAAAGATTCCCAGGGCTGGCTATTTAGTACAACCTGTTCTAGTCGGACTGATTGCTTTGGGGGGGGGGGGCACTACCCTTCCAGACGTGCCTTCAGTTGCAGTAGTTTGATAATATCTATTTGAAGTCATGAATCCCAACCCTTCTCAAGTTTGCCGTTTGTGAGAAGGCTTTGTGAGATCCTGGGAGGCCTACACGTTAGTTTATATATATATATATATATATATATATATATATATATATATATATATATATATATATATATATATATATAGTTTGTTGTTATGGTACTTTGTTTTATGTAAAACGGGCTGATGATAAATAGTGTGGTATATAAGAGACTGTAATAAATAAATAGATAGATAAATAAATAAATATATACAACTACTTTCTGCCCAAAATCCATCAAATCTTTATCAGAAATCAGTAGACCGAGAGTCTGGCACAAGTATAAAAAGCACAGGAGTATCATTATTTTAATGCATGCCATCCTGCCCAGCCAGCTCTCCAAGTCTCAAGAAAGTGACTTAGGGAAATTCAATCAGAAATATCTTTGCTTACTTGAACCCCCAAATACTGTAAAGAATTTTTTTCCCTAAATGAAAAAAACAGCCATAAAGCACTTGCTTGGAAGAGCTGCTCATCAAAATATTCATAAGTTTTGACTTAAAAGGATTGACCTTAAAGCCAGAAACTAAACCACAGTTCATCATTTCTGTTAAAATATTCAAGAGTGAGCTCTCCAGCTGAGACACAGAAAGCATGATGTCAAAGTGAAATTTTAAATTCCACCTTTCCCAATACCTGTCTGTAAACCCAGTATGTTTTAATGCTAGTAGTAGAGGGAAAAGGGGGCATTTCTGTTAGGTCCCTCTCATACTGAACACAAGCCTCAGAATAAGTCCCATTAACCCTCAACCTAGCTCAAAGTCTGTTACAAAGAGCTTCTACATAACCCACAAAATTGGGGCCAAACCCAAACATCCTCAAAGCTACTTTCTTTCTATCTTTAAGATTTTTTTTTATACCGCCTTTTCAAGAAATCAAAGCAGTTTACAATGAACTAGATCAACCAATTGCATCAAACAGTAGGGTAACATAGTAATTATAGCAAGGTGAAGCATCAAATAGGTTAAAAAGTAGGGTATTAGCATAAACTATTTATATATAAACATATGTATTAGGATGGACTAATTACATATAACATATTTACAAAATGTGTGTGCATTCAGTGAGTCTACTCACATATGGACTATTTAGAAGGAGTGAATCAATCAATTGTAACAGGGTGTGTATGGATTCAATGTGACTAGGACATATGATGTGGTAATACTTGACACAGATTATAGGAGTTGAGGAGTAGCCTAGTGGTTGGGGCAAGGTACTACAGGCCAGAAGGTCGGTGGTTCAAATCCCACTAGAGGACAGCAACCTTGGGCCGGAAGGACTGGGGTTTCTAGTCCTGCAGGTGCTCCTTGTGGTCTTGGGCAAGCCACTTAACCCTCCATTGCCCATGTTCCCTGTAAGTATTAGTGTATGTGCCTCATATCCCCTCATGTTAAATGTATCCCCCAACCGCTTTGACCCGGTGAAAAGCGGGATATAAATGCAGCTAAATAAAATAAAATAAATAAACAGATGATTAAACTTATATGCTGCTTAAGTTGGAAATGGGGAGGTCTGTAAGGTATGGATGGGTGTGTGGGAGTAGAGCTTAGATTGGGGACACAACCCAAAAACAAATATACCCAAAGTGTTCAATAAATAGGTGTGTTTTAAGCTCCTTACGAAATGTGGCTAGATCACTAATGCTTTTTAGAGTTACTGGGAGCAAATTCCCGAGCACGGGTGCAGTATAAGTAAAAGCTCTATTAGTGGTTGATTGTGTGGAGTTACGAAAGTCTGAAGGGACAACCAGGGTGTTTTGCGAATGTCTTCTTCATGCTCGTTCATTCGATTGTGTGGTGATGAGTGTGGGGAGATAGGATGGTGCTATTTTTTTAGAAACTTGAAAGCTATCATTAATGATTTATATTTGATGCGGCTTTGGATCGGCAACCAGTGTAGGTTATATAATATGGGAGTAATTTGGTCAGAGGTATGTTCTTTTCCAATTATGCATGCAGATACATGTTGTGCCATCTGTAGGTAGCTTATCAGTTGTTTAGGGCGACAGTAATCAAAGTGAGGTGTGATTATAGCCTGGAGCACTAATCCGAAGTCATCGCTGGAAAGTAGTAGTTTAAGGTGCTGGATCAGTCTCAGTTTTGAAATATATCTTACTCATGATTGTTTTTATGTGAGAAACCATGCTTAGTGTTTTATCCAGGGTAATCCCAATTTGACTTCATTTTTTACGATGAGGTTGGTTTCTTTAAGGTGCAATATGGTTGGGAGGGGTTAAAAGTATGGTTCCTAGCGATGTATAACACTTCAGTTTTCTCAAAGTTGATCTTTAAGTTATGAGAATTCAGTAAGTCTGAGGCTTCACCGAAGCATGCTGTAATCTGGTCGATAACAGGGTTTGTGATGTCAACTGGTAGATATATCATTATGCTTAATATATAGACCCCCAGAATACAATACAAACAACACTGATAACCTAATTGAACTACTGGCATCATCCACTGACACAAACCCAATAATACTAATGGGTGATTTTAATCTCCCCTCAACACCTAACAACCAACCAAACCACTTCACAGAAGCAGTAAGCAACTTAGACTTCCATCAAATAATAACAGAACAAACACATAAAAAAGGAAAAACACTTGACATGGTATTCCTACCAAACTCACTTCATAACCTATATAACTCCAAATCACTCTCAAACATACCAGTCCCCTGGTCAGACCATTACCTTCTGAAATTTGATATTACCATCCCTGACAACAATCACACTAAACGAACACAACCCCCACAAAATAAGAGATTTAGAAAGTTTAATGAGGAAGAATTCTTAGATCAAATAATTCCTCACCTCACCTTAACACCTACAAATTTGGAAGAAACTATCAAATCCTGGAACAAAACTATCTCACTAGCAGCAGAAAAAAAAACCTAACCTGTCTCAACATAATAGAAACGACAATATAATTGATAAAAAGGATGCCCCATGGTTCAACATGACACTTAAAAATCTTAAAAGACAACTAAGAATGGAAGAAAGGAAATGGAGGCAAAACAAATCTCCAACAACCTATGAGAAATACATAAATACCCTACACACATATAAAGTAACAATAGACAATTCTAAGAGAAACTACTACTCTAACTTACTCAATAACTCAATTAACCGACCAAGAGAATTGTTCTGTATAATACAGAAGCTAACAAACAAAACATACAATTCAGATGAAATATCCATAGATATTACCCCACAAGACTTAGCTCAATACTATATCAATAAAACAAAAATACAAACAAATAACCCCTCAACAACACACACGGAAATGAACCACACAAACTCTCATAACTGGTCCAATTTCAGCCCAATTTCAAAGACCACACTCAAAGCAACCATATCTAACATCAATACAACCACATCATATCTTGACCCATGCCCAGTTGACTGGATAAAAAAGACACTCTCAATACTCTCTCCCTTCATCCTCCCCATGGTTAACATTTCACTAGATGAAGGATACTTACCACCATCACTCAAACATGTTCAAATAAGACCAATACTTAAAAATAAAACACTAGACAAATTATCCCCAAAATCATACAGACCCATATCGAGCATTCCTTTCATGGCCAAACTTATTGAAAAAATAGTTCAGACCCAACTACAGGATTTTATTGACACCTTGAACCTCCTTGACGAACACCAATATGGCTTCCGACCATTCCATGGGGTTGAAACATTGCTAACAGTCCTTTACGACACCTTACTAAGAGGAATTGATGACTCAAAACAAGCCTTCATACTAGTATTCCTCGACATCTCTGCCGCATTTGACAGCGTAAACCATATAACAATGCTCAACAGACTTCAACAAATAGGAATTACATCCACTGTCTATAACTGGTTTAAATCCTACTTATCAAACAGAACCCAAACAGTAAGAATTCTTAACCAAACATCCAACACATTCAACCAAACACAAGGCCTCCCACAGGGATCCGCACTATCAGCACTTTTGTTTAACATTTACCTACAACCAGTCAGCAACATCTTTAAACGTCATGGCGTCCATTACCATATATACGCCGACGATATAATGTTTTACCTCCCATTTAAAATCCCACACCCTCCACTACAACAAATAACAGAATGCTTTAAAGAACTAACAATATGGCTCAGCGATCAGAACCTACACATTAACTTCTCAAAAACTGATGTACTATATATTACTAAAAACCAAACATACACACCTCCAAGCACCATCACACTTGATAACCATGAGATCAACATAAAAAAATAAATAAAATACCTAGGTGTGATACTTGACAATAAGCTTAACATGGATTCACATATAAAATATCTAACAAAAAACATACACTACAAACTTAAGACCTTGAGACAACTAAGACCTTTAATTCACTTACAAGACTTCATAACCATAATTCAGGCTATCATAACCCCACATTTTGATTTTGCAAATTTAATCCTTAATGGCATCACAAAGCAAAACATTAAAAAGATACAACTAACTCAGAACATAGCAGCAAGAATAATAATGAATATAAGCTCAATCGAACATATCACACCGATCTTGGCTGAACTCCATTGGCTACCTATTCACAGCAGAATAAAATACAAGATTCTACTAACTACATTTAAACTAATAAATAACTTAGCGCCATCAGTACTCAATACACTCATCAATGTAGAAATAGATAAAAGATCACAAAGGAGTAGAAACACAAACACTATTGCAGTACCAAAAGACTACACAAAAGCTAGAAAACAAACCAACATGAGAGCCTTCTCTCATTCAGCACCTATCCTCTGGAATAACCTTCC
Organism: Ichthyophis bannanicus; assembly: GCA_033557465.1. Lineage (NCBI taxonomy): Eukaryota > Metazoa > Chordata > Amphibia > Gymnophiona > Ichthyophiidae > Ichthyophis > Ichthyophis bannanicus. Next base: position 716,667,907 of record CM066036.1, on the reverse strand, counting down.
TGACAACATTCGCCTACTATCAGACATAAAGGAATTTAGAAAAAAACTGAAAACCCACTTATTCTCATTACACTATAACAAAGGAGCAGAAACTAGCCAGACTACACAAAGAGACACAGGTTAACTAACAAATACAACCATTATATAACTACGTGCCTTGAAGATTAAATTAATGTTTACACCTACAAGCGATATATGACAATTGTAAATATCTACTATGTACATATGTTCTAATAGTTTAACGTTCTAATAATTTACTGTTTAAATATTATTCTGTTACCTGTACCTAGTTCACCTGTTCTATGTAAAATGACTTGGCATGATACTTTCCATACCATATAACATAATGTTCATTGTAAACCGCACTTGATACTTGTGAAAGAGCGGTATAGAAATAATTGTTAAATAAATAAATAAATAATAAATTATGTCGTCCACATAAATGTGGTATCCTACTTTGTAGTTCTTGAAGATTTTACAAATAGGCTGTAGGTAAATATTAAATAGGAGCGCTAAGAGAGATGAACCCTTTGGTAATCCTTGTTCTTGTCTATATGGTTTGGATGGTTGTTGGCTGATTTTAACCTGTTGGGTGCAGTCTGACAGGTAGGACTGAAACCACTGAATAAATGTACCATGTAATCCTATTTGCCGGAGTCTATTTAGGATTATGCTGTGATGTATGCTGTCAAAGGCTGAGGCAATATCTAAGAATATCAGGATGAAGGCCTTTTTTCATTTGTTTATATCTCTAATGAGCTTGTCCATGAGGGCCAGTAGCAGTCTCTCTATGCTGTGATTTGGTCTGAACCCATATTGATGTTCATCAAGTGGTGAGTTTAGGTCTACATAGTCCTCAATTTGAATTTGTATGGGTTTTTTCCAACAACTTTTGCCAGGAATGGTAGGCTAGAGATTAGCCTATATGAATTAGGACTTGTTTTGTCCATGAATTTGTGCTTAAGAATTAGGCGGATTACCGCTTGTTTTAGGGTCTGTGGCATTTGTCGATTTGTTAATTATAAGTTGACCATTTTAAGTATAGTGAGTTTTGTATGGGATGTTTTTCCTCAATTAACCAGGCAAGGGTCAAGGCTAGAGGTGGTTGTATTAATCTTGGAGATGATATTATTCAGGCAATCTTTATTGATGTGGTGAAATGTGAGCCATTGTGCATCACTTATGGTAAAACATTTTGGGGGAGGGTGCAGGTCTATGGTTATTAGCTTAATTTTAGTTTATTCCAGTAAAAATTAGCTAGGGCTTGTGGGCTAATGCTGTTGATGTCTGCGTCCGAGCTGGAGTTTGAGTCAGCGATTTCACAATCTCAAAAAGCTCTCTCGGGCGGTTGAGGGAGTTTGTGAGATTTTAGTGTGGTATTCCTTCTTTTTATTATTAATAGTTTGTCTGTAATATTAAAGTGTATTCATGTAAAGTTCTTTGTCTTGTGTGAATTTAGAAATTCTCCAGGAGCCTTCAGTCCTTTGTAAACATCTCTTTATGTTTCTAAGATCCTGGATGTACCATTCTGTAGGGCCTTTTTGTCTATTAGTCTTTTTAGGAGGGGTGACCATAATAGAGGCAGCTGAAATGGTAGCATTCCAGTTTGACAGCAGTTCACCCATTTCACATGTTTCGGTATCAAGATGACAAAGGATATCATCTAGGAATGTATCATTATTAAATGTCTTGAATCATTTTCTTGGATTATCTTTGGTTTGTGGTATGTGGGCAGGTAGTTGAGATGGGATAGTAAAGTTAATAATATGGTGGTCTGACCATAGTATTTCCAAGGGTTTTGGTGGAAAGTAGTGGTAGTGTTGGTAGACTACTTCAGGTAGGGATACTAAATCTAAAATATTACCTTTATTGTGTGTAGGTACATTAATTATTTGTTGATAGCCCATGTCAGTCATAGCACTGACGAAGGTAGTAGCATGTGTATTATGTGCAGATGTTAGATTAAAGTTACCCAGTAAGATTTGTGGTTTCTTTACTGAAATAATGCAAACGGTTTCGACAATGATGGAGAGGCTCTTCGGATCAAGTGTTGGTAGTATGTATATTAGGCAAAAAGATAGCAATAGATCCACAGACAAAAAGCCCCACCAGACATGACTCAGCACCTTGGTACTCCAGTGAAATTAAAAAGGCCAAACAGCTAAGACAGCTTGAAAGCTGCTGGAGAAAGACTAGAGACCCAGCACATCAAACAGAATACAACACAAATCAGGAGGAATACAACAACCTAATACATAAACATAAAAGGGAATATCATTCGAACTTGATCCTCAAATCATTAAACAAACCCAGGGAGTTGTTTGAAATAGTAAAATCATTCACACGTGCACCATCACCCCAACAACACATTGAGATGCATCCAGAAGACTTCACCGCATATCTCCTGAACAAGCTTACACTCAAAAGTGCCACGGCGACGCTGATCCACCCACCTATGACCATCCCACACAGCACTGGATCACATTCACAACTGTCTCAGCAGAACTTCTCGATCAGATACTCATGATGCTCGATACCACAACGTCCCCACTTGACCCATGCCATGTCTCATGGATAAAGATGACCAGAAACAAATTCACACCATCCCTTCTCAAAATATTAAACCTCTCACTTTCCCAGGGGTTGATGCCTAGTTACCTAAAGACAACATCCATAAGACCTATTCTGAAAAAACACCTCTGCTGACATCAACTTACCCATCTCTTATAGACCCATCTCCAGCATTCCCTTACTGGCAAAAGTTATTGAAAAAGCAGTCCAATTACAGCTTCAGGACTTCATAGACTTCTCTGCCCTTCTAGACATGCAACAGCATGGTTTTAGAACCAACCACAGTGTGGAAACCTTGCTCATCTCACTAATCAACACCCTGCTTCATGGGCTTGAACAGGTCAAGCGAGGATTCACCCTTATATTTTTGGAGATAGCTTCTGCTTTTGACTCAATAAACCATGCCAAATTATTAGTCAAGCTAGAGTTTATAGGTGTAAGTGGTACTCCCCTAGCCTGGTTCCAGTCCCACCTGACTGACCACCACCAACAAATAAAAATAGGAAACTAGGCCTCCAAACCATTCAAACAGCTTCACGGCATACCTCAAGGATTTGCTTTCTCAGCATTACTCTAATTTATATAGCCAACCAATCTGCCAAATAATATGGACACATAAAATACACTATCGCATTTATGCTGATGATCTGATGCTATCCACCCACTTCGATACCAACAACCCGGAACACACTGCAATGCAATCATGCTTCCAGCCAATCAACTATAACAAGTCAGAAGAGCTCAACATATCCAGAGACCCATCCTAGATCCCTCCAGAACAATTAAAAATCAATGAAGTACTACTACCTGTACGTAAGACCAGAGGTTAAATACCCAGGAGTCACTCTAAATCACAAACTGACCTTCCAGGCACATATCAAAAGAACTATGAACTCTATTTACCAAAAGATGAGGATCTTGCACAACCTTCACCCACTACTAGACCCTCAGCATTACCCTACAGTATGCCAAGGCCTTAATCACCCCACACTTGGATTACTCTAACTCAGTCCTCCAGGGCCTCCCAAACCTACCCCTCAGGCCTCTGCAAACAGCACAGAATACAGCAACTCGTCTCATCAGTAAAACTTCACAATATGATCACATAACACCAGTACTTAAAAACCTACACTGGCTCCCAGGTTATGTTGGGCTGGTACTTGGGCAGCTTGGTTTGCCCTTTTCTTCTACTGCCAACTCCAGACTTCGATCTTTTCACCTTGCTGCTCCTTATGCCTGTATCCTTATGTCAAGTCTCATCTCTCTCCCTCTTCAAATCCATGCTAAAGGCTTACTTCTTTGAGGCACTTTTGGATCCTAATCCCTTGTTCCCCTTGTGTCTCCTCTCCCTATCAAGTCCCTTATTTCTCTTGTATTGTGCTGTCTGTTTTAACTAGATTGTAAGCTCTACGAGCAGAGACTGTCTTCTTAATGTCTTTGCATAGTGCTGGCTGCGGTATGCCTTGTAGCGCTATATAGATGATTAATAGTAGCAGTAATAAAAAACTGTGTTTTGAGTTGTTTGAGGAATGTTGAGAGGTCTGGTATGCTTCTTATTCTATCTGGGAAGGTAGGTGAATAGAGCGAGAATGCTCTCTCGCATGTATGTGGATAGGTTACTCTTTCTGAATTCTGTGGGTATGGCTAGAGTGTTCTATATCAATACTTGCTACAGTCATAGCAGGTCTTCACCCAGAGTGGGGAGGGGTAACATGTCTAGGTTGGAACAAAGAGATCTTGGGACATTTTATACAGTAATAGCAGAAATGACTAGTTCTGTAACTAGTGTGTGTGTGTAGATATATATACCCACCAAGTAGTTTTGTTTCTGATATAGATATGCTTCCTCATTACTGATCCTAAGTCTGAAAGGCTTTCTTTGCAAACGATTATCTGATTAGGAGGGAGGAGTAGTCTAGGGGTAAGAGCAACAGCCTAGCATCCAGGAAACAACTTATAAGGCATTTATGCTGCAATGGCTACCCAAAATAAATATAAAAGATATAGTCAGTGTAAAATTATAAAGAACCACCATAGTACAGTATGTTTCAGACACTAGATATAAGAGTAACCACAGAGCCAAAAGGAAAACAAAATCCCTTTAGCACAGAAGGAACTTAGTTGTTTATAAGGGCCAACTACTTGCACTAATCCATATTAGTTAAGCACCTACAGGCAACACAGATTATTGCAGCACTATACGGGAGCTTAAGTCTCCTTCATGCTTGTCCTACTTTGAATTGGGAAGCCTATATTAGAGTGCATCTGATTCCTGGAAAGTCTGCTAAGATATTAATTCTGTAGTTTTTAAGCCACAGAGTACTGTAATGAAATGAGAGTCAGTTCTACCTTCAGTATTAATGAAGTAATTCCGATTTCCTTTCAGCATTTCTCTGTCTGTACTGAAAACAGCACATTGTAGTCACTGACCTCAAATTGCAGCAAACAAAGAGGGGGGAGCGAGGCTTTTATCCTTCTCTCAGCCTCCTCCCCTCAGGAGCAAGGTGCACTATTCCGCCCTGACTAAGCGGCAGCTGAGTCTCGTCCCTTCTCCTGGCACAGAAGCCGAGGAAGGCCTTTGGTTTTGCTTTTGGTTTTGTTTCTGCTTCTCTTCGGAACAGGCTCCTCCCTCCTCAGCTCTGTGCCGTGAAGCGTTTCCCTGCCGGCTCGGGAAGGCAGGCCCCGCCCCACCGTGTTAGCTCCCTGCTTCTTTGCAATGAGGTAAGAAGGAAGGATTCAGATTAACCCTCCAGTGGCTGGTTCCAGTGTGCTGAATAAAAGAACTCTGTTGCAAACATTGAGCTGCCACATTACCCATTTCCAAGAGGCAGACCTTTTGGCAGGTTTTGGTTTTGAACTTACGTGGCAAAGCACTATGACATTTTTAGTTCTGGAGTCTATCCATTGAAATCAGTATTGGGCATAGGGTTGCCAGCTGGCTCCAGATGCACTCGACAAGCCTGATGGTTTAGCCCATTTCATGCAGGGATATGTAGTTCTGATCCTCGATTGCACTGCATAAGAAAAGCAAGACTACAAGTCCCTGCATGCAATGGTGTAAACCCAGGCCTGGATCAAGCCTGTCTGGTGCATTAGGAGCCAGTTGGCAATTGCAAAGCCTCTCAACTTTTCCTCAAGAATACACCTAGCCAGTCATGTTTTCAGGATCACCAAAAATATACATAAAATACATACAGTGGGTCACCCCTGTATGCAAATTCAGAATTGCCACGTTACCCAGTTCCAGGAGTGAGACTTTTTTGTCAGTTCTGGTTTTAAATTTGCCTTGCAATGCAGTATGGTATTTGTAGTCCCTGATTTTACTCACTGGACTCAGTGCTGCAGGCCCCATAATGCATCAGGATGAGCTTGTCTGAAATCCAGGACTGACTTTAATCTCATTCCTGGAACTGGGTAACTTGACAGCTCTGCAAATTCATGTCATGCATATTCATTGTGGTGATCCTGGAAACTCCACTAAGTGTGCCTCCGAGCATAAGTAGAGGGTAGGGTTAGGGAGCTGCTAAGGACCTGACTTTGAGACATGAGGCACGTGTATATTCTCACAGATTTTTGTACCATCTCTAAACAAGTAAATGTTTACTTCCAGCCCTCAGCAATGTGGTCAATAAAGATATTTAGAAAACCCCGACCCAGTAGCGATTCCTGGGTTTATGCCATTGTTCACTTTGCTTTCACCAGAGTAGATGCCATTTGCCACGTTTCTCCATCCTGCATGTTTAGGATTGCCAACTACCTCCAGATGCGCCCAAGAAGCCTGATCCAGTTCTGGGTTTATTCCTTTGCAAGGGATATGTAGTTCTGATTTCTTTATTGCATGCCATAAGAAAAGCAAAACTACAAGTCCGTGCATGCAGTGGAGTAAACTCAGGGCCAGCTCATTCCACTAGGTGAACTAGGCGGTCGCCTAGGGCAGCAGACCCTGATGGGCGGCATCATTACCCCAACCCCCCAGGAAGCGGCAGCTGAACTGCTACTTCAGTGGCGTGGTGGGCTTTAAAAAGCCCGTGCATGTACGTGCAGTTCTGGCCTGCCCGCCCTGCAAGAAAGTTGCATCAGAAGGGGGAGGGCATGAGCAGCAGGCTGTAAGCAAGCATGTGCATGGGCACTTTAAGTCCCAATGCAGTACTAAAGCCGCTGTTCAGCACAAAGGGGCAGCATGGACAGAGACGCAGTCTTTGGTGGGGGCAGCGGCACGGAGGGTCTGCCTAGGGTGGCAGAAACCCTCGTGCCACCATTAGATAAACCCAGGACTGGATCAGACCTGTTAGACGCATCTGGAGTCAGCTGGCAACCCTAAACATGTTCAAGTGATGTAGTAAATAGCACTGTACCTAGCCCTGTGCAAGAGGTACAGTCGCACAGGGTGCAAAAAATAGGGGTGCAATGGGGATATCGGCCTTGGCTGCTCCCCCACGCTGCCTGCCCTTGTCCTGCCACTGCTTTTAAGGTTCCCTTGGCAGTAGAGGGGCCTCCAGTTGAAAAAAACCCTGCAGGTCTTTCCGACTCCGCGCTTGTATGCTAGCTGATCCCCCTCTTCTGATGTGTGCTTGTGTCAGAGGAGGGAGGGACCAGACCAGCCATTCAAATGCAGAGTTGCAAAGACCCGCTTTGGAATGGCTGGTCTGATCCCTTCCTCCTCTGACAAGAGCATATGTCAGAGGAGGGGGATCAAGTCAGCATACAGATGCGGAGTCAGAGAGACCCACATGTTTGTTTGTTTTTTCAAAGGAAGGCCCCGCTGCTGCCGTCCCAGGACCCCTAAAAGCTGCGGCGGCGGTGGGGCAAGGACAGGCTGGATGGGAAGCTGACTGGAGACATGGAAGTAAGATGGGGAGGTGCTGGGCATGGGGCAAAGGACAAAACAGGAGGGGGGCATGCCAGGTGTGCAAGTCGCACAGGGCACATTTACGGCTTGGTACGGCCATGGTTGCAAATAACTGACTAGAATGAAAGTGGTCAATGGCAAGACAGGCTCAGGAGCACTGTTGGTTTTGTCTTGGTTTTAGCAAGTTTTTTTTGTCTCTTGTTAGTCTTAGGAAAATTGTCTTTTGTCTCTTTTTTGTTTGTTTTAGATTCTACTCCACTTTGGCTTTCCAAAAGGCAGCTTAGAAAATTTTGTTGTATAACACTGGCTTGGTGGCTCAGATAGTACATTCCCTGCCTTGCTGCATAGAAGGTCTCTGCTTCAATTAAATTCTCCAGTTTGTCTGGGACTGGAAATGCTACAGAAGCAGCGTTTCCTGCCATGGTGTTTCTATGTTTTCTGCTGTCATGTTTCTATAAAAAGGGGACTCTTGTAGTGGCTGATATGGAAGGGCAGACTAGATAGGCCATGTGGTCTTTTTCTGCTGTCATGTTTCTATGTTTCTGTGTTCATTCTGGGGGAGGGGGTTAGGCTGTGTTAATTCCATAGAACTAGCCAGAGCTGCCAAGTTTCCCATTTCCAGGAGGCAGACATTTTGGCCAGCCCTGGGTTTGAAGTACATCCCGAAGCACTATGGCCTGATATTCAGCGCTCGCGATTAACACGATTACAGCAACTAGTCGCTGGCGCTGAACATTACACCTTATTATCACTGGTGAAGTTTAGGCAGTGATCCTCTGCAGTTGCCTGCTAGAAAAGGTGGCGATCCACTGTAGCTTCAATGCTGCGCTTTCCCGGGAGCACAAGAGAGTGGGGACAGAGGTGAGGAGGGGGGGCGCAGGCAGGGGTGACCCAAGGGGAGTGCGGAGATTCATTGCAGAGGCTCATTTGCATAAATATTTGCATAATGCACTTTTATAAACATGCCTCTTAATGAGTGTCTGGATAAAGAAAGACTACCAGATTTCTAAATTACTATATTCCAGTGCCAACCGCCAGGCCCATTAGGAAGTATTTTAAACATTGACTATTAGAACACATAGCAAACCCACCGTATCATAACAGCACTACGAGGACTCACAAAGCACCAAACCCTACCTATCAAAAAGGCAACAGTGCAAATATTAAACCAATACATCTCAGAGAATACCAATACATCTCCTACTGGGGAAAGAGAACAAGTGGGACTGTCAAATAGAAACTACATAAACAGAATACCTCAGCTTGGTTACACATGCAGAACATAGACCGTCACCACACAAAGAACAAGGGATCACAATTTAGAAATAGGAAGATAATAATTAAATTGGGAACCCCAAAAGCCAAACATAAATGTACAACAACACTGGAGAAATAAAACTATAAATTAATTTCCTCTTGCACTAAACAAAAATGTAATGATGCTACCGATACACATTTCCCAGCCCATTTCACACATTTCACAGAGCTGACATATTCCAGTTAATAAATTAAAAATAAAAAGTATTTTTCTACCATTTGTTTGGGTATTTTATTTTTCAGTTGCAATTACTCCAGTCACTTTCTTCTGGTTTCTTCATGTCTTCTGCGAGCTATCCATTTGTCCTTTCTTCTCTCTTCTAGATTTTTTCCATTCTCTATATCTGCTTTAACATACTGATCTTTCCCTTTTTGCTCTTTCCCCCATTTCTTTCTTTATTCCTTTATCATCCACTCAGATTTCATCCTTCCATCCTCATTCTCCCAATACCCGACCAATTGTAGAATTTTCTTCCCTCCCACACAAAATATCTTTTCCCCTCTCCATCCTCATTCCCCAGCCCCATCCCCTTCCAGTTCTCCCCGAAAATCAGCTCCTTTCTAGTTCTAGACCGACCCAGTATTCTCCCATACTCCCCACTTCCAGTCCAAGTTCCCCCATCATCCAATTTCCAATCCTAGACCTCCCATCAGCCCATTTCCAATCCTATTCCAGCCCCCATCAGCCCATTTCCAGTCCAAGCTCCCCCTGATCAGCCCATTTCCAGTCTTATTCCCACATCAGCCTTTCCAGTCCTATTTCAGCCCCCCATTAGCCCATTTCCAATTGTAGTCCAGCCCCCCATCAGCCCATTTCCATTTCAAGCTTCCCCTAACCCATTTCCAGTCCTAGCCCCCCCCCCCGCCATCAGTCCATTTCCAGTCCTAGCCCCCCATCTGCCTATTTTCAGTCCTATGCTAGACCTCCCCCCTCCTGCCCACCGAAGTGCCCCACGACCATCTCAGGGGTTTCAGAGGTGAGCCAGGGAAGCCCACGCAAAGCCCCAGCTCCCTCTGCACAGCCGCCAGCATGAAGAGTATTTTCCGTCACACTGGCGACTGTTACTGTGAAGCACGCTGAATGCTGGGAAAGGTTAAATGTCATTTCCCGGCATTCACGTGCTTTACAGTAACAGCCACCAGCATGAAGGAAAATACTCTTCATGTTGGCGGCTGTGCAGAGGGAGCCGGGGCCTCGCACAGGCTTCTCCTGCTCCCTCTTAAGCCATCCATTTGTGTGAGAATGAAGTTCGCGCGGGGCCTCCTGAAGCAGGGGGCCCTGTGCAAACAACATTCTCGCACAATGGACAGGCTGGTCCGGCATCTCTCTTCACCTCTGCCCAAAGTGCTTCCGTTTTTGTCTGTGATCCCCCCTACCCATGGCTGCAATCTGAGCTGGAAACAATGAGGATTAAACTCAAACTGGTATCCTCATCTATTTGGTTCATTTAAAGGTGTACAAACCCAGGATGCACTTATCAGACACATAGCCATGAGAGGGGGCATGGGCGCTGCCTTCGGCCAGACTGCACTATTTCCATAGCTGACAGGGATCACCAAGTCCTACTAGTACAAGGGTCCAAAGCCCAGTGAACAGCACCAAAGATGCGCAGCATGCTTCACTAGCAGCTGAAACTTCAGTCTAATGCCAGCACCTGTTCAATTGTCACTATATACAGATGTAAATCCAAGAAGATAAAAGAGAGGGAATAGCTGTATGTAAAACTGTTCACCTGTTCAATTGTCACTATATACAGATGTAAAGCCAAGAAGATAAAAGAGAGTGAATAGCTGTATGTAAAACTGTACATAGCTGTATGTAAAACTGTACATAGATGACGGATAATCGCGTGTGTAAATGTATAATTGCTTGTATAAATCTATAATCGATTGTGATAGTAATTATGGTCTAAATATAGACCCTAATATGTGTGCTGTGTATCACCCCTGTTCTCTCTATCTATGCCCCAAATTTTCTGTCTTGATTTTTTGACAAATCCCAAACTTGTAATCAAACCGCTGCTGATCGCTGGAAGTAGCGGTATATAAGTATTTACTAAATAAATAAATAAATAAAATAAATGTGAACATGTTCCATATCCATGGGAGCACTTCCTGGCGCTCATCTCATGAGATCACCATCGTGCAGTGCTAGCCCACCAGTTCCAAATGCGCCCACTTATATGCCAATGTCAGACTGAAGTTTCAGTTACTGCTGCTTACTCGACTCTAGATTCCTGCAGCTAGTGGGGCTTGGAGATCCCCACCAGCCACGGTGGAGTAAATTTGAATTTTGGTGGCCAGAGAGGCAAAGCTGGTGACGTCCTGGGGGAAGGATGTGGTAGAGTAAATACTATATGTGCCGGAAAAGGAGGAAACATAGAGGCAAGAGGAAGGGTTTTTGGATTTTGGATGCTGGAGGAAGGAGAGAAAGAATGGAGGAAATGGATGCTGGAAAAGAAGAAGCAAGAGTCCTGAAAGAGAGAGTGGAAGGAAGAAGAAATGGGTGCTGTGCTGGAAAAGGGAGGAAGGCAAGAGGAAGGCTGCAGGGGTAGAGGGAGAAAAAAGGCAAAAAAATGGGCATAAAACTGGAGGGGGAATTCTAAGGAAAGGAAAAGGCAGAAGAAAAAGAAAAGGGTGAGGCACGAAAAGAAAGCGGGAAACTGGTGAGAATGCCGGGAGAGAGAGTGGGATGAGGCAGAGAAAGTGGGTGCTGGATAAAGGAGGGGAAGGCAGGAGATTGGATTCTAGGGAATGTGAAACATAGAAATATGACGACAGAAAAAGACCACATGGCCTATCTAGTCTGTCCTTCCATATCAACAACTACAACAGTCCCCTTTTTACCTTTAGAGATCCTCTGTGTTTGTCCCATGCTTTTTTGAATTAAGTTACTGTCCTCATCTCTACCACCTCTACTGGGAGTGAAAAGCGGGTAGAAGAGCAGATACTAGGGATTTAGGGTTGAGGGTAGAGCAGGTGCTCGCGTGAGATGTGGATTCTAGGACTGGGTAGGAAAACAGAAGATGATAGACTCAGAAATTAGCTGGAGAGTGAAGGAGAATCAGGGCCTGCCCATCCACTAGACATCTGCCTAGGGTGGCAGACCTGGTGGGCTTCGTGACATGATTTTTAAAGTAGCAACATGGTGCCCATGGCAGGCCATGCATTTTGGCACCACTGGCATAAAAAACATGGCCTGCTGCTCCTGACCCCCTCTGACACATCTTCCTGTCAAAGGGGACTGAAGCAGCAGGCCATGTGTGAACACACAGGCACTATAATGCATGACCTGCCAGGCGCTGAAGGGGCAGCACAAAGCCACTACTTCAAACCAGGAGAAGGGTCATAACACCGTCATTCCCCCTCAAGGTAAGAAGATGGATTTGGGCAACAAGGGGGCGTCACAGTGGGAGGAGAGGCATAGCAATGTGGGGGTTCCTTCTTGTGTGGCAGAAACCCTTGAGAATTATATCTTGGGGATGTAGTAGTGATTAGGATAGGAGCTTGAGGGCCAGATAGAAAGGTAGTAAGACAGTATGAAGGACCTGGAAGGGTTGAAGTGGGCTTAGGAGCTAGTAGAAAGAAGCAGGGGGCTGTGGGGAGAGTGAAAGAGAGAAATAGGATAGGTCTTTCAAGGGATAAGAGAGGGTAAAAATGAAGAAGCTGAAAGGGAGAATTGAAGAGTGGATAGACATTAAGAGATAGAAGAACTGGACTAAAGGTAGGGGATGGGATGAGTAACATTGTAGGAGCAGGAGATAAGATGCAGAGGAGGGTAGATGAGAATTGGGGAGAGAGTGAATACAGTGCATAGAAGTGGGGAACTTAAGAGAGGTAAACATTTGAGAGCCGAAGCCTGGGGAAGTAGTGAATGATCAGGAGAAAGGGGGAAACTCGGGAATGAGAAGGAAAGCTACAACGTTTGACGAATGCAAGCATAAAGAGAAGAGGGTAAAATCTAGCTTAGGTCAGATAGACAGACTGAAGAAATGGAGAAAAAAGAGGAAAGATCATTTACAGAGGCAGATAGAAGGGAGGAAGAAAAGAAACAGAAAATGGAAAAGAGACCCTGGAAAAAAAACAGGAGTATTTAGTAATTGTAATATATCCGATTTGGAAATGTATTTTGCTCAAGGATAATATAGAACAAAACGTATGTCCTAGTAACATAGTATATGACGGCAGATAAAAACCAGCATGGTCCATCTAGTCTGCCCAGCAAGGTGGCAAGAGTAGGTGCACCTGTCGCTACATGTAGGTCACCCCTCCCCATGTCTTTGTTTAGCGATGTACCCACCACTCTGTGCAGGTCATCCCTATTTGTTGAGATATAAGAGATAGTTACGTTTATTTTTTTGCTGTAAAGGGATCCACTGTGTCTGTCCCATGCCAGTTTTAATTTTGTCACTGTATTTGCCCCCACCACTTCCATCAGGAAGGCATTCCAAGCATCCACCACCCTTTCATTGAAAAAAGTATTTCCTGACGTTGCCCTTCAGTTTACCCCCTTGCAACTTCATGTTATGCTCTCTAGTTTTACAGTTTCCCCATCTTTGAAAAAGGTTTGTTAGTTCATTAATACAGACCTTTAAATACTTAAAGAGTATCATATCTCCCCTGTCCCTCTTCTCCTTTAGCATATACATATTTAAGTCTTCAAGTTTCTTCTCATATGTCTTCTGGTGCAGGCTCCAAATCATTTTGGTCACCTTCCTCTGAACCGTTTCCAGTCTTTTTATAATATCCTTTGCTTGATACGGTCTCCAAAACTGAATACAATATTCCAAGTGAGACCTCACCAGTGTGCAGTGGCATTAGTACCTCCTCCTTTCTGCTGATAATTTCTTTTTGTATGCAACTCAGCATCCTTCTGGCTTTGGCCACAGTCTTTTCGCACTGTTTCGCCACCTTGAGATCCCCAGAAACAATTACTCCAAGGTCCTTCTCCTGGTCTGTGCACACCAACCTCTCACCCCCTATCGCATACAATTCCCTTGGATTTCTGCATCCCAGATGCATGACACTGCACTTCTTCACATTAAATCTTAATACAGGTCTCTCCCTGACCTGTATTACCGGATTGTGCAGTTTCCCTCCACTCACAGCTGCGCCCTGAAGTGATGCCATCGCAGTGGCCTAGTGGTTGGGGCAAGGTACTTCAGGCTGGAAGGTCAGGGGTTCAAATCCACTAGAGGACAGCAACCTTGGGCCGGAAGGACTGGGGTTTCTAGTCCCACAGGTGCTCCTTGTGGTCTTGGGCAAGCCACTTAACCCTCCATAGCCCATGTTCCCTGTAAAATAGTTATCTTCAAGTTATAATGCCCTGTTCAATGTAATTTCAGTTTGTTCAATGTAAACCGCACTGATGCAGAATAGCGCGGTATATAAGAGAATGAAATAAATAAATAAATTTAAAGATGCTATCCACAGCGTTCCTCTCATTCTCTCCCTGACCTGTAGTACCGGATTGTGCAGTTTCCCTCCACTCACAGCTGTGCCCTGAAGTGACACCATCGCGCACAACGTGAGTCTGTGCGTGCACCGAGGGGGCTCCCCCCATTTAAAGATGCTATCCACGGCGTTCCTCTCATTCTCTCCCTGACCTGTATTACCGGATTGTGCAGTTTCCCTCCACTCACAGCTGCGCCCTGAAGTGACGCCATCGCGCACAACGCGAGTCTGTGTGTGCACCGAGGGGGCTCCCCCCATTTAAAGACGCTATGCACGGCGTTCCTCTCATTCTCTCCCTGACCTGTATTACCGGATGTAAGCTACCCATTATGAGTATAACTCTGTATTTATTATTACTATTATTTGACTCTGTTGTGTCATTATTTGCTTGTTCCAGTTGGTACATACTTTACCACTCATTGGCTATTTGTCTGTCCGCTGTATGTGTTATTCTCCTTTCTTTCTCATTAGTATCTCCCTGTTGATTTGTTTGTTTGTTTTACCCCTTCTAGTGTGCAGTTTCCCTCCACTCACAGCTGCGCCCTGAAGTGACGCCATCGCGCACATCGCGAGTCTGTGCGTGCACCGAGGGAGCTCCCCCCATTTAAAGACGCGATCCACGGCATTCCGCGCCGAAGGAGCGCACCTGAGGAGCAGGACGTGCTCCTTGGGCGAGCTCCTTGGGGCGACGACAGGGGCGACACTTCATCATCTTCTACTCGAGTCTCTGCCTCCAAGTATTCCGGCCCCTTGCCCTGCAGGTCATCTGCCTCCGTATTCACTGCCAGATTCGGACCTTTTTACTCTGCTTATCGTTCTCTGTCCGATTACACGCAATTTTCTCCTTCAATATCGCTGAGTCTCCGGTACTTTTCCTATCTGTCCTTTGTTTGGCTGTTCCTTATGGCTGCTATACCTGTTGTTTGGGGTCATCGGCCCCCTAATCCCTACCCGGTGCCCTACCGGGGCCATGTGCTGTCGCAGATTTGTCTGCACTCTCTTCCCCTGGTCCTTCCCCCTTTAACGCCTACTCCTGACCCCTTTCCTTTACCCTCTGAGCCAGATCCGTTAGCTTCTCTTCAATTCGGCTTACTAAATTGTCGGTCCCTCAGATCAAAAACCACTTATTTACGATCTTATTCAACGTGAACGCTTTGACGCCCTATTCTTAGTAGAGACGTGGCTCAAAGAAGGGGAAGATCCTCTGCTTGCTCGTTGTCTCCCCCCGAACTATGCGGCTATATCCGTTCCGCGCGTCGCGCAGAGCGGTGGAGGAGTTGCAGTTATTTACCGCTCCTCGCTCCCTCTGCTTAGAATCTCTTCCTCCTCGTTATGCTACCCGGAATCTCTCCTCCTTCAGCTCAATGGCCAACCAGCCATTCAGGTTTTGTTAATTTATGCTCCCCCTTCTATTTCCCCCCCGCCCCATGGGATTCTCTTCTTTCCTCTATCTCTGATTTAGCCCTTCAATTCGCTCAGCTTCTCATTTTTGGAGATTTTAATGTTCACTTTGATTTGCCTACCTCAGCCAGAGATATTGCATTCACTGCACTTCTTCATGATCTTTCCTTTCTCCAGTGTGTAACTCTCCCTACCCATACTGCTGGTCATATCTTAGATTTGGTTATTCTTCCGGCAAAATCCCCGGTTCAGCTCTCATCCCCTATCCCAATTTCAATCCCTTGTTCTGATCATCTGTATCTTACTTTTGTTCTTCATTCACTGCCCCCCTGCTCTCCTTGTTCTCCTCTACCTTCCCGCCTATCTCGCCATCTCACTTCAGAAACTTTGCAACAATTTTTGGCAGTCTATCGCCCTCCCTCATCTGATTTTTTATCCTTGTCACCTTCCTCTCAGGTTGCTCTTTGGAATTCCGGTTTGTCTCATGCCTTGGATCAGGTTGCCCCTCTGAGACCTTGTAACCAACGTCACACTGCTTATCACCCTTGGTTTCACGCAGGACTTCGCCTGCAGCACTCTCACATGAGGCGAGCTGAACACCTTTGGCGTAAATCTAGGTCTGCAGTTTCCTATCAGCATTTTAAGTCCTGTCATGCTCAATATCGCGCTAGTATCCATCAAGCTAAGTGTTCCTTCTACTCCGCTTCCATCGCTTCTGCTCCCAACCGTTCTCGGCACCTCTTTGCCACCTTGCGTTCGCTCTCCCAATTACACCCCTCCTCCCCTCATGAATCGTCCTCTGTTGGGCCAGTCCCAAGTCCTCCTAGTCTCGCATCTTTCTTTTCTTCTAAAGTCCACAACCTTCGTTCACTTCTTCCTTCTCATCCACAGGCGTTGGCTTCGCCTCTTCCTGTCTCACCCCCTTTGTCACCTATGCTGTCACATACCTGGTCCAGTTTCTCCCCTGTTACTTCCCCAGAGCTTGTCCAACTATTAGCTACCACGCACAAGACCACCCGCCCCTTGGATCCCAATCCCTCTTCATGGTTTCCTGAGCCTTCCGCCACTTTCTTTCAGACTCTTCTCGCCATCATCAACTCCAGTCTGTCCTCCGGTATTTTCCCACATCCTTGGAAAAATGCTTTAGTTCGCCCCCTACTGAAACTCCCTTCCTTGGATCCTTCCGTGCCTGCTAATTATCGTCCAGTATCCAATCTCCCTTTTGCTTCCAAACTTCTGGAAAAGGTTGTTTTCTCACAGCTGTCACATCACCTGGACACTACACTTTATCTGCACCCCCGGCAATCTGGCTTTCGACCTGGACATAGTGTAGAAACCACCGTCACAGCAGTTCTGAACGAGATCCATACCTCTCACGATCGGGGTGACATCACGGTGGCAGTATCTCTCGACCTCTCAGTGGCCTTTGACCTGGTGGACCACTCCCTTCTTCTCTCTCGGCTCCGGGATACGGGTATTCGTGGGTCTGTTTACCATTGGTTCCACTCTTTTCTTTCCTCCCGATCTTTTGCTGTTACTTCTGCCTTATCCTCCTCAGATTACTTACCACTCATATGTGGTGTCCCACAAGGTTCTATCCTGGCTCCTCTATTGTTTAATGTTTTTCTAGCTCCCTTAGCTCTACTAGTCCAGGAGCTAGGGATCTCAGGCTATTATTATGCTGACGACATTTTCCTTCTGTACCACACATCTCCTTCTCACCCTGACATCACCCCCCTGGAAACATGCTTATCTGCGGTTTCATCTTGGATCTCATCCAACTGCTTGATTCTCAATATTGCCAAAACTGCAGCTATTTGGTTCTCCCACGGTTCCGCTGTCCCTTCGCTCATTCCCTCCTTTTCGGGTGCCCCTATCTCCCTGGTCTCGAAACTTCGTTACCTTGGTGTTATCTTTGACAATAACCTATCTTTCAGTGACCACATTTCCCATATCTCTCAGCGCTCCTTCATCTGCCTCCGGAAAATTCGTGCAATTAGGCCATTTCTCTCTTCTCAGGCTCTCACTACCCTCCTCCTCTCCTTGGTCATAACTCAACTGGATTTCTGCAATTCCATCTACACTGGTATCCCACAGTATCAACAACGGCACTTACAGTTAATACAAAATGCAGCTGCCCGCATGATTTTGTATGCCTCCCCTCGGGATCACATTACCCCAATATTACAACATCTCCACTGGTTGCCCCCAGGTTCCGGATCCCCTTCAAGATCCTCACGTTAGTGTACCGCGCTCTCTATCTTCGCAAGCCACAATATCTGTCCAATCTATTGGTTTTTCACACCCCCTCACGCAGCCTCCGGTCCATTCATATAAACCGTCTGCACCTCCCAGCCCCCTCTCAAGCTCACTTGCAGTCCACTCGGAAATCAGCATTTTTCTACCTGGGCCCCTCCCTCTGGAATTCCCTCCCCATTGCCCTTCGACTAGAAGAATCCTACCCTAAATTTCGCTCCCTCCTAAAGACCCATTTCTTTTCCTCTGCCTTTGACACCCCTCTGTGAACCTCTTGACTTTTCTCATCTTATGTCTTTCAGCTATTTCTACCCTTCGCCTTCTTTCCTTTATATTATTGTAGTTCTTTTTCCTTTTCCGACTTTATTGTTTTTATATTGTAAACCGCCCCGATGTAACGGGGGGCGGTATATCAAGTCTGCTGTAAACAATAAACAAACAATAATTGCCAAGCATTAACCATTCTTCCAGCTTTTGTAGATCTTTCCTCATGTTATCCACTCCCTCTGGGGAGTCTGTTGCAAATTTTATTCTCATCTGCAAAAAGACAGACTTTTCCATTCAGTCCTTCAGCAATATTTTTCACAAATACATTGAACAGTACCAGTCCCAGGATCGATCACTGGAGCATGCTGCTAATCACCTTCCTTTCATCTGAGCGAGTTCCGTTTACCATCACCTTCTGCTGTCTGTCAGTCAACCAATTTCAGATCCAGTTCACCACCTTGGGACCCATCCCCAGGCTGTTCAGTTTATTGATAAGCCTCCTATAAGGAACTGTATCAAAGGCTTTGCTGAAATCTAGGTAGATCACATCCATCACATGCCCTTGATCTAATTCTCTAGTCACCCGGTCAAGAACTCAATCTGATTTGCTTGGCATGATCGTCCTTTGGTAAAACCATGTTGCCTCGGATCATGCAACTATTGATTTTGAGAAAGTCCACTATTCTCTCTTTCAGGAGCATCTCTATTACTTTCCCCGCCACCGAGGTAAGGCTTACTGGCCTGTAGTTTGTCACTTCTTCCCTATCGCCTCTTTTGTGAAGAGGTACCACATCAGCCTTTCTCCAGTCCTGTCAAACTTCTCCTATCTCCAAGGATCTATTAAAAACATCCTTTAAAGGCCCTGCAAAAACCTCTCTGAGTTCTTTCAGTATCCTGGGATGTATCTCATCCAGTCCCATGACCTTTGTCGTAAGAACATAAGAACATAACATATGCCATACTGGGTCAGACCAAGGTCCATCAAGCCCAGTATCCTGTTTCCAACAGTGGCCAATCTAGGTCATACGTACCTAGCAGTTTCCCCAAAAGACACAGGTTCTGCAATGCTTGTACTAGGTCAAGCATTGAAATCCTGGGTCCCTTCTTAATAATGGTTTATGGACCTTTCCTCCAGGAACTTGTCCAAACCTTTTTTAAACCCAGCTACACTAACAGCCTTTACTACATCCTCCGGTAACAAATTCCAGAGTTTGATTACACGTTGAATGAAAAAATATTTTCTTTTATTAGTCTTAAATAGTTTACCCTGTAGCTTCATTGCATGTCCCCTAGTCTTCCTATATTCTGATAACGTAAACAGTCGATCTACGTTTACCCGTTCCACTCCATTCATTAATTTATAGACTTCTATCATATCTCCCCTCAGCCGTCTCTTGTCCACTTTCAGTTTTGCAAGCTGTTCACACACATCATCTTCTTTGAATGGTGCAGTATCTACTCCATTCCCATTTGTATTTTTGTCAATCACAGATGGTTCTTCTCCAGGATTTTCTTTAGTAAAAATAAAACAGAAGTATTTGTTTAGCATTTTTGCTTGTCAATGTCACTTTTCACAAATATGTTCTCGGCACTTTTGAGTCTTGTGATTCCACCTCTGATCTTCCTCTTCTCCCGAATATACCTGAAAAAAGTTTTGTCTTCATGCTTCAGATCTTTAACCATCTTTTCTTCTGCCTTTGATTTGGCTATCCTTATTTCTCTTTTTGTCTCTTTTAGCTTTATCCTCTATTCTGTTCTATGTTCCTCTGTTTGTGAACTTCAGAATTTTGTGAAAGCTTTGTTTTTTTGTCTTTATTTGTGCAGCTATTTCTACCAAAAAGGTTTCCTTTTCCTCTTGTTTTTATTTACTTTCCTTACGTATGTATCGTTTGCCCCTTTTATTGCCTCTTTAGTTTAGCCCATTGCAATTCCACTTCCCTTACCTCCTCTCACCCTGCCAACTCCTTCAGACACTTGGCCATTTTACTGAAGTCAGCGTTTTTGAAGTCTAGGACTTTGAGCTTGCTGTGATTGGTTTCTGCCATTTCTCTTTCTTCAGCGTTCCACGTCTGAAAGAATCTGGTTTCTTGGGCTATCTATTTCTGTTTTTTGTACATGGGCTTCTCTTTTTAATTTGCAGTCGCTTATTCTGTATTTGAAGGCTTGTTGATATTCTGCTAGCATGTTGTTTCTGTGTGGGAAGATTTGTAGCAGTCTGGCTTGTTCTATTTTTCCAGTAGGAGGAGTTGTTAGTGTTCTAGGACCTGTTATGATTTTAAAATATTGCCTTTCCTTGGTAGGGTTGTTGCTTTTCGAGTGTTGGGAGTTAGTTTTCTTTTGATATAGTAAAGTTCTTTTTTTTTTTTTTTTTTTTATTTATTTATAAATTTTTCATCAATATTACAACGTAATATGAAGGGAAAAAACTTCAATACAAAGAATTACAAGTAAGAAAATAATACCAAAACAAAAACCAGAAAAAAGAAGCACAAGCCCACATCATGGGGGAGCGTACCCAGCATACAATATAAATTAAACAGAGCTAGGAAACATCAAAAGAAAAAAAAAAACGAGACTTTACCCTCTTAAATTCTCTTAATCCCTTTTTTTATCTAACTCACCAAGATTGAACCTAAATATCATTCTCCACTACAGGACTTCAGAAACTCTTCTAATTGGATGGTTCAAAAAACACGTAAGAGGATTTCCCTGAAGTAATCAAACACTTGCAAGGGAATTTTAAAAAGAATGTAGCACCACTTGCAAGGACTCTGGACTTAAGAGCTAAAAAGCTTTTCCTCCGAGTCTGAGTTTGTTTAGAAACATCAGGGAATATGTTAACTTTTTGCCCACAAAATAATTCATTCTTTTTAGTAAAGAAACATCTCAAAATCTCATTTCTAATACTTTCAGAATGAAAAGAAACCAATAAGGTTGCTCTCACTGAAATTTCATCCAATGAGGATTCAATAAACTGTGAAATATTCAAGGATTCCACTGAACCAAGTACATCCAAATCTCCATCCCCTTTAACTTCTTTCTTAGAGCTAGGTATATAGTAAATATTATTGAAAGCAATCGTAGCAGAATCTTGATAGCCCAATATTTCCTTCAAATATTTACGAAACAAGATATCAGCAGACAGATAATGTGTTTTAGGGAAATTGAGACATCTAAGATTCTTTGCTCTAAGACTATTCTCAAATTGTTCCTGTTGACGATGCAACAGCAAACTATCCTTTGTTGAGGAGGAGAGAGCACTATGTACTGTGGAAACCTGAGACTCCAATTTTAGGCAACGAGAATCCAAAAAATTTAAACATACATCTTGATGTGCAAGCTTATCAACCGTCTCCTGAGTAAACTTTGCAAACTGAGGCATTAATCTAGCTAAAGATGCTTCCATACGTGTTAAAACACTCCATAAATCTGATAAAGACACATCCTGTTTAAGAGGCTGAGCAGAAGGTTCACCCAATTCAGTAGAAATTTTTGGCGCCTCACCAATTGAAATCACACATGGGAGGGGAACTGCCCCAACCCGAGGACTTAATACAGGAAGAGGAGCTACAGAGGAAAAAACAGGAGTATCCCCCTGACCTAAAATAGGAGAGGAGGTTAACTCAACCATTAAATTACCCTTAGCTAGTGGGGGAGGGATATCACCCCCCTCTAAATTTGAGGAGCCCACAGATGAGAGCACACTATTGGACAATGGTGAAGATACATTTACAATTTCATTAGTGGCTAGTACAACATGCTTGTCCATAGGACTGACTGCCTTGACAGTCTTAGATGGATTCATTGCACTAACCACAATCACCTTCTTTTTTCGTTTACCCATTCCAATGTGGACAGTCTTCCGGTGCTCCTCAGACTCCGAAGTGCTCAGAAGGGGCTCAAAAGGGGCATGTCCTGCCCCTTGAAACACGCCCCTTCAAACACTTAGGGGCATGTTTACTAAACATTCGTATCGTGCGGGTCCGCGGTAGTGTGCCTGTGCCATAAAAGGAGTGGGCGGGTCAGGTAGAAAAAGGAAAAAAACCCGACCGTACGTGTGCGCGGCGCGCACATTTGCGGGCCCGACATTAGCGCGTGGGAAGGCTAAGTGGGGCGCTGCTGGGCACATATAGGAACAGAGCCGTAGCACAATGCTGAAGACACTGACCAGTGGTGCAAGGATCAGGGGTTCAATCCCCCATCGTGCGCCAGGAAAAAGGCTGGCTGAGGCATGAATTTTCATGGTTAAAACTGCTTTAGGAGGCATAATAATTTTGGGCGTCATTAGGCGTTGCGCTGTTAATTGTGGGCGGCAGTAATTAAGTTCGTGCGGCATTAGGCGTTGCGCTGTTAATTTTGCGCGCTGTCCATCTTGTGCGTTTTGCCCGGCATCAGGCGGTGCGCTGTCAGTTGTGAAGGGCATAAGGCGGTGCGCAAACATCCAGACACAGGAACAGAGCTGTAGCACAATGCTGAAGACACTGACCAGTGGTGCAAGGATCAGGGGTTCAATCCCCATCGTGCGCCAGGAAAAAAGCTGGCTGAGGCATGAATTTTCATGGTTAAAACTGCTTTAGGAGGCATAATAATTTTGGGCATCATTAGGCGTTGCGCTGTTAATTGTGGGCGGCAGTAATTAAGTTCGTGCGGCATTAGGCGTTGCGCTGTTAATTTTGCGCGCTGTCCATCTTGTGCGTTTTGGCCGGCATCAGGCGGTGCGCTGTCAGTTGTGAAGGGCATAAGGCGGTGCGCAAATGTCCAGACACAGGAACAGAGCCATAGCACAATGCTGAAAACACTGACCAATAGTGCTGGCATCATGGGTTCAATCCCGTGCTGTGCACAATGAATAAGGCTGATTGAGCCATTACCTGTTATGAGGAATAGCAATCTAGGAGGCATGTCACATTTTATTGTAATTTCTACTGTTAGCAAATGCACTATCAAAAAGCACTGTAATATAAGGTGATGCATAAGGCGCCCTACAATGTACCTTAAAGATCACATTTGAAGGTGCACTCTCCACCAAGGCACCCCACAATGTTGCGTATAGGGCGCTTTACAGGGTGACGTATGTGGCAGGGCAAGGTCGAAGCACTGTCTGTGCTGGCATCACTGTGCATTGTAACGCATCGAAATCATAGGTAGGTGAGCAGACGTGCAAGAAGGAACAGCAGTGTAGCACAATGGTTAGGACAGTGACTGATGGTGCAGACGTCATGGTGTTAGATGAGCAGTGATTACCGTTGGCTCAGGTAAGTCTGTCTACGTCATGCACCTGTACATCAATCTGTGCTGCCACCTAAACAGAAGCCCACCAGAGAGTATTGCACCTATCAGGGTGCACCAGAATGCACATCATAAACAACCACGTCAGCAAAGGTGATTTATAATGCTATCCATCGTCCATGTTCACATGTTGGCAACTCCCAGGGCAGCATAGTAGATCCCCCATAAACTGACTGAATGGAAGGTGTGCCATAAGATGCTCAATCATGTATAGGTCAACCCAAAAACATTTCCCAGAAGCACTAAGCTCCCCAAATGTGAGGGGCAGCAGAGGTATGTGGCAAACACATATGTAACCTAAACACGTCACAGAGCTGAAAGGAAAGGCAATGCAGAAGTAAAACAAGAACAGAGATCACAGGTGCTCAACTACAAAAAGCAGCCCCAGTCCATGTGGCAGCTACACAAATGGACAAACATATTGGAGATAGGTGTAGCTATGTACAGAGTGATGGCAATGTACCATGCTGTAATGAGAGTGTGTGACATAGGATGGGAAGATGTGTCCAGCACAGGAGACTGAAATGGCAGGATAGGTGAAATATCTGGATGACAGTGGAGTAGCAGTGCTATGCACAGCACACACACGAGAGGCAACCATGGGGACATGAAATGCAGGAAGGTGTAGGAATGCAGGACGTGTCGTAGCAGCATGCACATCAGGGTAGGATGGCACAACAGCTGGCAGACAGAAGATGGACAGAAGCATGGCTCACAACTCAGATGAGGGTACAATGTGCTCACAACACCAATCTGCTGACATATGACCGTAAAACAAATCGAAACCACATCTGCAGGACAAGCACACACATCCAAGGGAACAGAGAGGGATCACACCTACGACCACTACCACAAATGCAAATGGAAAAAACGCTAGGACACACCACCAACGTGAGCGCAGTAGCAAAGGCTGCATACAGAAATAGTCCAAGCCATCACACAAGATGCATGCTGGTTATAAGGACAGGAATCCCCCCAAGAAGAAACATGAACAAATGCACATGCAGATCTGGTGTTTACAGATCAGATCCCAGTCTGTATTTGGCTCCATGGGCACATGCACACACACACAATGAGATGTTATGCAGTCGATAAAGCATGCAAAAGAGGAAAGAAAACAAACCCCAAGGGTAGCAGAGGATGCCTGGTGGAGCTGGGTAGCAATCTCGGGCATGACAGGAGACAACTCAACATGACGACAACTCTAACACACACCACCAGAACCGCAACACAACAAAACCCCCAGGTGCACTGCACTGTAAAGACCATCACGAAAGAGACCTATGTAACAGATAATATATGATGGCTAGGGAGCACTGAGTGCACACCTTGCTGTACAATGACGACAGACAAGGGTGTGTGTATAGGTGATGAACCTGCTGCTTAATGATGGCTCAGTTATCATAATCGAAAAACTATAAATACAAATGTGGGGATAAAACCTGCAAACCAATGAGTTCAAACACATGCCTCCAAACACACCCACAAAGAACACAATGAGCACAAGGCAGAAGTAATAGTCCAAAGGGAGGGTCTATATGGGAACGTATCATACCCAGTGATGTGCCAAACAGCAGACACATACACAGCTGCCATTGTACAAGGATGTGAGCACAGGTGGGCTGTGGACATGACCAGCAAATCAGTAGACACAAGTGTAAATGTGCACAAAGAGTGGAGGAGTAGCCTAGTGCGCACAAAGCTGTCTTGGACACAAACCAAACAGGCCTCATCTCACACTGGCACTACATGTGCCTTGTTCAAGTCACTGCAGGGACACCGTCAAGGAAACCATGGAGTCCCTGGGGCACAAGGAGTCATGATTGAATCAAAGGCACCCATTGTGTTGCATGATTGTCACCATGATCAAGTAGTAAAAGAGACAAATGTCTGTCAAATACACATATTTATTATGGTCGCTCCTCACACATACGTTAGACACTGCAATCATAATATCAAGGTGAGTCCCTCCATGGTGAAAGATGGAAACATATGTAGCAGGTTAAAAACCCACATGCAACATAAAGGTCACTGCCCTGAGCACACATGAAAGACATGAGACATAATGTGCATCAGGTGCATGCTATGCCCTGGGTAACAGGCCCACACACCCCACTTGTTGCAGCATGGCTCAATTGTGTGTCGCAGATATCAGTGCATGGAGACTGTAGGCGTTGCATGATGACAAAACGACAAAAATCACCGGACCCCCGAAACATAGCCATCACCCAACACAGGAGGCACACAAATGAAGAAAACAGATGCTGGGGCAATGTTGTAATGTGACAAAAAAAGCTCTGAACGTAATGTTCCAGAACCACATAATGGCTGATCCTCAAGACAGATATGCTACAATGCACACCCCAAATATCATCACAAGCAGAATGACCATATGCTAACAGGTAGCAGAGGCACATGAACACAGAGAGACTAGACATCAAAAACCCTTCAGAAAGCTACAGACATAATACGATGCAGGAGGTACACCCTGCATGTTTATGTGGGTAGACAGTGTCTGGACATATATAGCATGGTACATGGACTGCAGAAGTGCAGGAGGACAATGGACACCCACACTGACACACACCAAATGTAATGGTGCAATGAGATTGACGTTACTGCAGGGGACAAACAGGACTGTGCAGACGTGCAATGCAAGGTGTGTACACACATGCAGAGTGTCACGTCTGCACAGTAAACAAACACAATAACCAGCATGTTCATAAGCAAATGATGACCAAACATCTTACAATGAACCACACAGAGGCCATAGATCCACATTCTGTGTCTCACAAACATAGTTAGTCACAAGCACAATCACCATTCGCACACAAACATGATACAGTGATGCCACACATGCATGTAATCACCCTTGCCCACCCCAAACATCAATCAAGGATGGTGGTGGCCATGAACATGTGGTTGTGTGAAAGCCTGTATCATGTCCAGGTGGAGGGCAATTGGACATAGACAAAAGGACTGCTCCATCTGTGCCTCTATGCCACAAACATGCCTGTATGCTTTAGTTAAAACAAACAGATGAGCGTATCCTGTGTGCCCTGTCACACACATGGCCAAAACCAATACACCAACCAACTGTGGAGAAATGTCCAAAATACATAGTGAATGTCAGTCCCTGATGCGCACAGTGTCCCAAAAGCAAGGTGTCTCTGCAATCCAACTGAGCAGTTCAAAACATCCCTTGCAAACATGGGAATGCATAATAAGGTGGCACATTCCAATATGACACACTCCGTGAAAGGTCATCTGTGTCCCTGCAATCAGCATGACTCTCAGCCACAGCATGGCACAAACTGTGTGTTGTACAGGTCAGTCATGGCCAAACCAGCAGTCCAAGAGGAAAAATGTCCATCACAGGCCTGTGTTCCACTCTCAAACGTCAAACATCCAATGGCAGATATCTCCAGAAACACGTACATGGTGGTCTGTCCCACAACAGGTGTTGGATGGCGAGCCCAGGTGCACCGGAGGAAAGGGGTCCATTATGTCTCCTGTCCTGTGTCACAAGAGGATAAGTATGGTCTTATTAGACACTGTGCAAAAACACCACAAATTGCCAAAATCCAAAACGCACAAAATAGGGAATAAAGGGATGCAAAGGCAAACATTACAGGATATGGACATCAAATCTAAATCAGATTATAGCCATCAGTAAATGTCAATGCATACACGGGTCTTACATGGCTATGGTTAGTTACAATTCCATGTCACACAGCCATTTCACAGCAACACACTATATGCATCTGTATGTGTCCACAGAGATGCAACATGACATGTCCATTAGATGAAACGAAACCCAACAACAGGTACAGCCAGATTTAATCCCCAAATAAGAAAGGTACAACATACCCCGTTTGTGCATCATGTGTATGTCATCAATTCCTTCAGCTACTCCATAGCCACATCTGGTCACAGTGAAGGGAGACAATGTCAGCCAAACATGTAGAATCAGCATGTAAAGTCACTCGTGATGCATCTCCACATTATGCCTATATATGAGAGAAAGAAAAGTTGTTCAACACTCGTCCCACCAAACACACAACAGAGTTCTGCTCACAGCCCACAACACATGTTGACCATGATGACAAGGTAAACAGCAGTACGGTAGAGGTAGCATACCCAACAATGCCCCCCGGGTACCCACACCCCTCAACCCACATGATAATGTACCATGCCAGGACACTGCATCACCACTTAGTTAACCCAGAAACACACCCCCACACAGTATGCGTAGGTCAGCGGGACAGCTGTAATACATGGCCTGTATGTGCACAAGTGCAACATTGTGCACATAACCGCCCAGTCACATGCATAGATACCCTATTGATGTCTGATCGAACTATGTTGCTGGAGGCAGCAAGTGTTGGATTCAGCAAACAAGATTAAACACACACACATGTAGCTCTGCTGTAAATATGGCTGAACAAGTTGTCCAGTGGATATACTGTACACAAACACATGGGGAGATGTGTGACAACAGCAAGATATGGGTCAGGGAGGCTCAAGGAAAATAAATGAACAACAACATCTGCACAATATGACACATCCCAGATGACATGTTCTCCCCCTGACCTCACACACATACAATGTAGCTGAAGATCCACATACCCTGGACCACAGCATCTTGGCTGATGTACCGTCACGTGCAAATGCCACACAGGAAACAGCATCCTCAGGAATGATGTCCTGTGGAGTGGACAAAACACCAGACAGAAACAATATGACATGTTCTAGCTGTGAATCCCACACTGCAAATCACTGTCCCCAGCTGTCAGACACCACAACATGGCCTGCCGAATGACTGTTCACTCTCACACTGTACTGATATCTCACATGGGAGGGCAGCATGTAGATGTCTGATGCTAAGTGACGGTCCCCAGAATCCCACTTTCGCCTCCCCTCCCCCTCTGTTGTTCCACGCACTGGTCCAAAGACGTGTCTGCACCCACCATGTTTGGGGCGCATCCCAAGGTGACACTATTTGACTGTGTCACCCATGTTGACACCAATACCCCATCTCCATGTGTAGTGTTCTCCAAATGTTGTGTCATCCCCGTCTAAATAGCTGTGACACCCGGAAATATGCATCAACACCTCCTGTATCCACTGTGCAAATGCATCATCTGCAGTGTACATCTCCTACACCAAATAATACTGACAGTTGTGTGCTGCGCATGTGTTGACAAACATGACAATGTAAGCACCATGCCTGTCAAACAATACCCCCATGTCTGTTTGTCACCTGACCATGATGGCTACATCTCATCCCACTGTGTGACAGTGAGAATGTTAAACCATGGATAGGCTATATGTGCATCTGCTCTAAATAACTCCCATCTAGGTCGGGGTGTGTATGCGGACATAACATCCCTTGCTAGTGTCCACAAGGTATCTGTGGATGTGGACTGTGCTATCCTGCCCTACACACAACATGTCCCAGAGCCAGGAGGCAAATGTTGAGATAGTATCACCTACATATGCCATGCGGCAAATGAAAAAACTGCAAACCGCAAACATCACCCACACATGCAGTGTCACCATTGGCTACAGTCATTCACCCCTTGGTGATCTGACCCGCTGAACCTCTGTATGTGTCGACATGTAAAATACTGCAATGAATGACTCATCTCCAAAAAAACAGTAGCAATGATATGGACCCCTGGCTCCACACTGCACATGTCCACATGACTCACCATATCCATGTCTGTGCTACGTGAGGAGGTATTCCGTACGGGACAATGTGTGTTTGCACCAACACCCGTCCCAAGTAAGCAATCACATCATGGGAACGTAGTCATGCGCATGTGTACTGGGCTATGTCTGACACGTTGCACCATACCTAACAAACATACACACATAGCCAGCGCACCGGAGCATAACACACACACAAGCACCTACAGATTGTAGGAGATGAACAAAGAGCCCACAGGAAAGCTCTCCACAAACATGTGCCTCCCTCCCACAGTGAACCCCGTACCATATGCCTGACACCGTGCTCCACACACACACGAAAAAGACATAACTGGGTTAGCACAGCAGTTGTTAACACAAACAGCCACTGACTGGTACTGTCAGCCCAAAAAGATCCGAAAGGTGTATCCACACCGACCCACACAATACACCAACAGCTGCTGTTGTGCCCTGTGCACAGTGTCCATCACACACTCATGGCTATATGCTACCATTGGATGTTCAGTGTAATGACAATGCAGTGTTGCAGCAGATAGCTACATGGTCAGAAACATCACCCGTGATAACCATCACACGCACACAACAACACATATATGTGGGAATATATGCAATACATACCAGTGAATATCTCTGCAATCAACCTCCGCCTGATCGCTGTGCCCGCCTGTGTGTCACCACTGCCATGTACAGGGGGGCACGGTGGATCCTCCTCCAGATCCTCATTAATCTCTGCAGGAATATCATGCCTGAGAGCAATGTTGTGCAGGATGCAACAGGCTAGGATTATCTCTGCAACAGTCAATGGCTCATACTGTAAGGCCCCACCTGTCCTATCCAGACACCTGAAGCGACTTTTCAACACGCCAAAGGTGCGCTCTATGACAGAGCGGCTGGAGGCATGGGCCTCATTGTACATCCGCTCTGCACGTGTCCGTGGCTGACGCACAGGGGTCAGCAGCCAGGGGCGACACCCATACCCTGCATCACCTGCAAAATGAAATGTTACAGGTGAATACATGGACGCATGCCAGCACAAATTGACACAGGTATAGTCGTAAGAAACAAATGCATAACACCTCATGACAGAAA
Organism: Ichthyophis bannanicus; assembly: GCA_033557465.1. Lineage (NCBI taxonomy): Eukaryota > Metazoa > Chordata > Amphibia > Gymnophiona > Ichthyophiidae > Ichthyophis > Ichthyophis bannanicus. Next base: position 716,637,702 of record CM066036.1, on the reverse strand, counting down.
GCTCTGACAGCAGAAATGTACATTTGCCAAAATAAGACCTCTGGTGATAGAAATGGAACAAAGGGCCTCTTGATTCTGTGCAGACATGCCAAACAACACCACAGTCCCATTTGTGCCTCCACAGATACGCTATGTGTAGCACATGCGTCTTGTTATGCAGTTAATGTTATAAGCACTACCACCACCAAGGTTAGACTAAACCACCAATACACAGATAACATGTGAAATGTATATGTTAGCAAACTAAACACCACAATAATGTGTTGTGAGGCAATGTAGGTGCCAACACACAACATGTCTGACCTGGAGGTCTGACAAGATCAACACAAGCTCACCTCCACACCCCGTGTCCTGAAAGGTCTACATATCTACATATAGCAGCCTGACGCCATATGCTGTTGCTTGTTGACCACCAACCATGTTAGTAGACACCCTGGGCATTGTCCCCATCATGTTCCCATCCGTGTTGATCAGCGCTCCACAGAATTGCACACTGTAGCCCACATGAGCCTACCAATATCACAGTTACTGAGTTTGACTACATTCCTGTGTATGTGCTACCAATACCTCTCTGTATGGCCCCAAGTTGGCCCCTTGCCCTTGCTGTCACCCTTACCAAATGCTGAATAACAGCAGGATAATCACATACAATGATGCCTACGTACCACACATCTGCAGTGGCCCAAGGTAATGCAAACCCTAGACTATTTGCCCCCCCCTGCCATGGCACAGGCCTAAACCATTAACATTCCGATGCAAACATGTACTCCCATTTGCAAAGGTCAGGAACATACATCATACGTCTCAACCCCCCCCCCATTAGCTAACATGAAATGGCTAACAACCACAGTACTGAGTGAGTGTGTTGCCGTCACACACACATGACAAGTGTTAGGTGCATTGATTGTCAAGGACATAAATGTTACAGGACATACCGCAGTTCTAATCCAAAGCCACGTATGCACAGCTGGGTGAGAAGGACACTAAACCCCCTCCCCCTCCCTGTGGCCACATGAAATACACACACAGGTAGCAAACTACAACCAGGATACACATCTGCACAGGTGCATAGTTCCAACACCACCATCAGCACGTGTATCACAGATATTGTTTCACAACTGATGTTACATGTCCAATCATGTCCCCTGTTACTCAACGTGTACAACCCCCTAAGGATGTAAACTCAGAACATTCCTCTGTCTGCTGAATGTGAGTTCAATATCCAACTGCACATAGAGGAAACGGCGCACTATATGAGAGATGTTACTCAAACATACACATATATGCATGATGTCATGATATATTTGGAAATACTCACCCAGCAATATACAGTCCCCATACTGTCCCTCCTCAAATTGCTGAAATAGTGCTGAGCGATGCAGGATATAGGAGTCGTGGGTGGACCCTGCAAACCTTGGGACCACATTCAGAATATGCAGATTAGCATCACATACAACCTGAACATTCAGGGAATGGTAGTGTTTGCGGTTGCGGAACACCACCTCCCTGTCTCTGGGCGGGACCAGGGCAACATGTGTGCAATCAATAGCTCCCATCACGTGTGGTATCCCGGCTAACGCCGCAAAGGCTTGGTTCAGGGTCCCCCACTGTTGCCTATTGTGGGGAAGGCTTATGTAATTCCCCACCCGGCTGACCATGGCACGCAGTACCTGGTGAAGACAGCGTGAGAAGGTGGGGCGGCTCATGCCACCCACTGCGGCCACAGATGACTGGAAACAGCCAGAGGCAAAAAAATGTAAGGCAGCAAGGAGCTTGACTAAACCCGGTATGGCATGGGACCGGTCAGTCAGGGGCTCCAGGTCAGGTCTTAGATCCTCATAGAGCCCCCTAATAGCCCTTGTGCTTAGTCGGTAAAGGGAGATGACCTGGTCCTCACGCATGCCCTGGAGCTGGGCCCTGGGCCTGTAGAGGCGAGTCTGCCGAGCCTGCACCTCGGCACGCCGTCTGCGCCGTCTACGCACAGCACATCTCTGTGCCGCCTCCACAGGAGCAGGTCTGATTTGCTGCGGGTCCACACCCATGCCCTGTGCCACAGCCACATGGACACCATATCCCCTGTCCAGCAACCGCAGCATCCGCCCACGTCTTCGGGCACATGCAACAACATATATCTCCGCCATCAATCCCTCCACTGTGGTCACACACACACACACACACACACACACACACACACACACACACCTCCCGAAACACTGGACACCTTACAAAACAATACAGACACTAGCCACACAAGACCAGACACTACAGACAACACAACAAAGAACACTACAATGAGCACTACAATCACTACATACCACAATACAACACTACAAACGCTACAGAAACCACTACAATCAGCAGTACATGCACTACAAGCACAACAGACAACAGCAAAACACTACATACACAACAAACAACACTAGTAACAACACCTGCTCTCAGCTCTCTCTATCTCCCAAACAACACTCGCCGCGCCTACAAAACAACCCTCAATGTGGCCAAATGTTCGGCATCATTTTATATAGGTAAATGGATGTCCGTAGAGTGCGCATGTGCCGTTGTGCGACTTCGCCGCTTGTGCGCGGCGCCCCTGTACAACAGTTTGCGGCATGTGCAATCCGTTACGCATGGGCGTTTGCCTGTGCGCGCCGCACACGTTCAAATGATAGCGCATGTGCGTGTGGATGTGTGCGAGGCGCATGTGCAATTTGATGCTTATGTTTGTTGGTTTGTGCACGGCGCCCATGTGCATCTCGTTATGCCTGTCCGGATGCGTTGCCTGTGCGTGACGATGCACACACAAACGCACATGCGCAAAGAGTTGCACATGCGTGCCTCGCACACAACCAAACCCACCAACGAACGCCTATGCGTAAGTGCAGTTACGCACCGCGCACAAGCAGCACCGTCGCACAATGTCGCATGCGCAATGTAACCAACGTGCAAAAACAAATATAAAAACACTACACGCCTGGAAAACGTTGAGGGTTGTTGGAGGACGTATAGTTTTTGTGAGAGATAGGTTGTGGAGGAATAGGTTGGTGAGGGTTCATAGTAGGAGGTGTGTTGTATCTGTAGCCAAATAGTTTGTTGTTGTCATTTGTCTCTGTACTGTTGGGTGTATTGTTCCGTTTACTGTGTTGGTTTATTGCTATTGAGTATATAGCTGTTGTGTCTGTGTTGTACGTGGTGTAGGAGAGGCAGAAGGGATGATGTGCGGTGAGGAGGGGAGTGGGGAGCGGACATGTGAGAGGAGGGTGATGGATGAGCAGAGTGAAAGGGATAGAGAGAGGGATAGAGAGGGGGACAGAGAGAGGGAGAGGGGGAGGGATAGAGAGAGGGATAGAGAGAGGGAGAGAGAGAGGGGGAGAGGGTGGGATAGAGAGAGGGAGAGAGAGAGGGGGAGAGGGAGGGATAGAGAGAGGTATAGGGGGAGGGCGAGTTTGGGAGAGGGTGAGGGTGAGGAGGTGGGCCCACCAGTGCCACTGGGGCCAGGACCTGCAGGCCCTATGGAGGGTGAGCCATCAGCAAGGGGCCAGCCTGCTCCCAGCAGACACACTGGGAAAAGGAAGAGGGTCCCTGTGCCTGAAAGCCTGAGAAGGGGCCACACGGTTCACAGATGGGGAGAACCACAACCTCCTATCCATGGTGCTAGAGCAATACGAGGTTCTCTTTGGCAGGCTGAGCACACGGACATCAACAGCAGGGCGGAATGCGGCGTGGGAGGAGGTAAGCAGAAGCGTGGCTGAGGCAGGGGGACACCCGCGGGACATAGAGAGCCTCAAAAAGAGGTTCTCCGACATCAAAAGAGGTGTGCGCCAGCACATGTGTGAGGACGAACAGCATGCACGTGGCACAGGTGGCGGCGGCCCCCTACCAACCATGCTCAGCCCCCTGGAGCAGCAGCTTGCACAGAGACTCGGTCCTGTCTACACATATGGGCTGCCTACGGCCCTGGACACCGCACACACACAGGCAGGTATGTATGCTACGCATATCCATTACGACTCATGACCCCCATGGGATCACCATTGTGTAGATAGTTATGTGAGTGCAGTTGGGATTGTCTGCTATCTGCCGAGACGCATCTACAGGTACAAGCAGGAATGAGCCATCACATATGTGACTGTCAGTACCGACAGAGCCTGCACGGGAATGCTGCCCAGCTAACGATCATAACGTATTTGGCAAACATCCCTTGCGCCTGCGCGCTGAACTGCCTCCTTCTCCAGAGCCTCCCTTCAGTATTTGAGGCCTCCATGGAGCCCGAAGGACGTCCTCCTGTCACCGCAGAAACCTTTGTGTGAAAATGATGTCAACACCTATCTCCCTTGTTATCGTGTGTGTGCGGCTGTATGTGCCACCGACACAGGTACCCCTGGGGGTGTATGTCCAGAATCGTGATAAACATTTTCCGCATCCTCATGTCCCAACCTCTTGGGGCACAAGGCCTCTGCATCATGGAGCCAACGTCACTGAGGGGATGCTATGACTGTGGAAACAACGTTTCCTGCTTAAACTCCATTTACTGTTGTCCAACCAGTATAGGTCATGACCATTTCCCGCCTGCATTGCCTTGTCCAAACACGGTGCTGGAAGCATGACGTCCTCAGGTCTCCCTCAATAACATTTGTCCCATGCCACATGGGGTACAAGCTGTCCCCACTCTACAGGATCAGGTAACCCACACAACATCTCTGAGGACTAGTTAATGCTTGCGTGGTACGCCTCATGGCCAGCATGGGGATGGCTCCGTCCGTACCCTCAAACAAACATTGCCCTCACATAGGCTGCGGGAGCCACCTGGCCCCAAAGCATCAAAGGGGTTGCAGTTTGTTCCAGGGCCTCACCCCTCACAGAACATACCACAGCCATGCTTGCCGTAGATATCCGCTCCGAGCAGTACCGATATCGTGTCACTAGCAACGGTATGTAGTGCCTCTCCCTCCCCCGACGCATGACATTGCATGTCCTTGTTACCGTCCAAAACAATGTATAACACTCAGACCGGGTTGTGTGTGTTGGCATTGCTGATACCGATGTCCGTACCATCAACGCATACTTCGATCGAGTCACCCTCTTAGATGCCTACTCCATGACCGATATGTACTCCTGAGGATTGGGTCACGATGTGTTTTGAAACTGCACATTGTTGTTTCAGGATACGCACGTCTACGGAGACTTGCTATGCCACGCCAGTTGTCCTGGTGCCGCTTCAGCAGCCACCGATGACAACATCAAGGGCTGTACTATTGATACCCAGTGTGGAGTTGATACCCGGAGTGATCAATGCAGTACCTCCTGCATTGTCTCCTGATCGCAAGTGCCTCCACACCACCACTAGGTGTTGTGTTCATAATCAGTCTGCACCCTCTGGTGCTGAGGCTGCTACTGCAAACCTACCTTTGCCATGGATGTTTTCCCTTGGATGACCTTCGTCTCAGACATTCCACCTTGACATGGCAACCTATCTGGCTATTCCCATCCCTGACCTTCCGCTTACCACTGGCGCCACTGCAGGAACGGACAACCTAACGTCTCTTATAAATCCTTCTTCGCAGGTCTGCCTCCTGGAAATGTGGATATCACCTTGGAGGGCTCCTCCTCCCCCTGCCTCAGCAACTGATGCTCTGTATGAGGTGGCACCCTCTCCAGGATCTCATAATACCCGACCCCCCACCATTCCTTGGTAGTGGAATCAGCAATGCGGAAGGTCAGACGTTAAACGGAGCAGTCATCCTGTCTGCCAGGTCGTGCTTCTAAAGCACATGATGCTTTTGGACGTCACAATGTCCAAACGTCTATGCTGCCATCCCGGATGATATCCCATATGTGTTATATGAGTCACGCCCTCCAGGAGGTCACACAACACCTGTCCCGTTTGAGGCCCTTCGTGGCAGAGTCAAAGGTAGCTGACTACTCATAACTTCTAAGTCCTAGGCATGGTATATCATAATTCTCTCACGTGCTTATGTTGACCCTTGTGGGTCTGTAGGCATATCCACTGGGACTCCGCTTGTAGCACGTTGCAAGGGTTGGCTCGAGGTTGCAGGTCTGAATAGATGGCCTCAACCTACTGTGGCACAATCACCATGTACTGGAGAAAGCCTCATCAACAAGGAGGTTGTACGTCAGTTTGCCCACTGTTCATCTGACGTCCCTAGGGCTACAGGCCATTCCAATCCACCATCAGTGTCAGGGGGTAGGAAATGTCCCACCTGACCCTCTTTCTTTTGGAAATGAGGAGTTGTCAGGTCACCTGCCCATCATGCAGATGTAGCACAGCGAGGAACACCTCAGCATGGTCTGATGTTTACAAAGTCTAGGCAGCCGCAGCATTCACACAAATCATAGGTGTCGGGGAACTGTAACATACAGTTAGTGTATTCTCATAGGTGCCGCACTGGTGTTCCCCAGGAGACTACACTGCATACCCTTTCTCATGAGGTGAAGATGTCGGGATATCCTTGTTTCTGGGTTATAGATCTGTCTTCCTCTCATCACTGAGAGGAGGGGGTACAACTATCCCATAATAGTGTCTGTCACAACATGAGCACTGTGCCATCAGCTGACGTCCCCTATGGGTACGTCACCCCTCCGTTACCTACATTCCACACCCTCTCATCCAGGACTTTTCGTAGGCTGAGGGTTACCTTACTAAGATGCTCCTTAGCCTCCTTTTCAGGGTATTGCTTGTCCTGCCATGAACATATGTGCTGGATAACTCAGTAGACAGGGACAGGACCATCCCCTGTCCTTTGTTCCATTGCCCATGTCCGCCACCCATCTATTTCTACAGCTGCTGTGCCTGCAGGAGGCACAGTGATTGCCTTGCAGACACATCCCACATGTTCCAGTTTCTCTATCTCACAGTTCCTGTTCACCGTAGTAGTGGTTCCAAGCTAGTCCATGGTTATTTTCACTCATTGTAGGCTGAACACCTCTTATCTCTGGACAACTCCTTCCAGGGGATATGGCACTGTATCTGCTTACAGACAGTTCATTCAAATTCAACCTCCATATGCTCTCTGCACTCTCAGAGAGCTCATCCACTATGAGGGCCCTGATATAGAGCGAACACCATCCTCATAGGGCGACGCTATATGGCTAGACAAGGTTTATGACCCCATCAGAGGTCTGTGTGGGTTTACTGCAACCTCTGGTTTTGTATTGTATAGAGGGTGGAACGTTCATGCATGACTATCCACGGCTACTGGGAACGCATAGTACCGCCATATCCCTCCAGTGTGTCCCCTTGGTATCCGTCGGCTGGATTTCTGTACCTTTGCCATGTTAGATATCTAACAGATGTTAGCCATGTCCGCACAGACTGGGCTTATCCCCTGTTGTCACCCAACCATCCTGGTGATTCGCTGTTTGCAATACTGCATCCCTGTATGCCATGGAGATTGATGATCATTGTATCTGTCAGGTGGGCTTGGCCTCCTGTTACGAATAGAATGTCTCACACTCACATACCCACTCCCAAACTAACTGTGGGGCTCAGTGGCAGACATGTGTCGTCAAGAATATAGTCATGTATGTGAATAGGTCCTCATAACTCTACATACATATGTCAATTTGCTGCCGGTGCATATTCATGGCCCACATATATATAGAGATAAATGTGTGTATATATAGATATAGATATAGATCTAGCTATACATAGATATATATGGATATAGAGATAGAGATAGATAGATAGATAGATAGATAGATGGATACATATAGATATGTGTTTTATTATGAACATTATATACAAACATATAAATATAGCTGCCTATGTATATATGTCCACACATGTCTCCAAACATATCCTGAAATACAGATATGTGCGTATATCTGTACCTAGATATGTGTCTGTGGGGATACCTCGTAGGGATTGATATATGTTACATACGTTCACCTCACTGTCCATGTAAGAGAGTGAACTGACTGACGTATCAGACAGTGTATATCCCCATCCGCACACTATTCTTCAGTCTGAAGAGCCTGTTATGCACTATGATGCAGTATGATGCTATCAGCATCCATGTCTACTTAGGTTCCCTACCCTTGAAGCTTCGTGCGTATATGTCTTTCATATCTCTTAGCAGCTTGGACAGACAGTGTACATGTATTCCCTTTTGATGACACATCTATGTTACTAGGGAATGCGGTTACCCCCATAACCGCTCTCCCCGCAAGGACTGGGATAGGTGTCTCAGTCGGTCGGTCTGCGTCTGTCATACCTAATTATTTCGGAAGATGGGTCTCCAGAAGGTCCCAGATGTGTCCCATAATGCTTGCCATTGGGGACGTGCCATCACAATCCAAACCAGTTGACACCTGGATCACCTGCTCGCGTCCAGGTAGGCCCGTCATCCCCACTGCTGTGATGTCGCCGTGACAATCCCGTCACTACGTATCCAGCAGACCCCATCCTGCCCCCACCCCTAAAATCCAGTCCGTAAACATTATATATGTGAGTTCATATGATATGTGTAATGCACTTATCATGCATACTGCGGACTCCCCCCCCCCCCCAGTAGTCCTTCGGTGAGTTGTTTGTCTTTCATTGAAGGTCCATTCATCCCAAATCCCACCCTCCATCCCACATGGGATGGTGGAGATACGTGAGGGACTGATGCCCACCTGTGCCTCGGCACTGCAAATCTCAGGGAGCTTCCCCTGGCCTCCATAGCTAGGGAGTCCACATATGTGAACACACATTCCTGCTTGTTTCCGGAGCTAGGTGTAACAGGTGATGTCTGTGAACAGCACGTAGTAGTCTGGACAACCCTCCCAGCTCCCCATGAGTTTTATCCTTTCAGCTATCCTCCTATTCGCAACTCACCCTTGTCTCAGCTTGGGAACCCTAATGGAGAGAGCTCTGGAGAGGGCGGGACGTCAGGGTACTGGCCCCAGGTATGCTGCCCAAGGCTTACTGTTTGGAAACGGGTAGGTATGCCTGTGCAGGCTCCATTGGTTGCCGATGTACCCATATGTGGAGACTGATTCCTGCTTTTCCCAGAGATCACCTTTTACAGGTATGTAACTGTGCTAGCATTTAACTATGCTGCTGTCAGAGGTGTGTGCTCTACACCTTCATACCCTGTTCTGTGAAACAGACACAGAACACTCACACCCCAAAGGTTACATCAAGCCAATACCAGGAGGTGCAATACACAGGGGGACAGCTGAATAGTGTTCTCAAAGACATATGTCACGTAGCCAACATAGGCTGGGTTGTGGTGTCAGCCACGGGGGCAATAGGTGTCCCTATAAGGTGCTCCTCCCCCTCCAAAATACCAGTGGGACTACACCTTGCCCACTAACGTTACACAGTGTTGTGACAGGGTAGGTCACTCCACAATATGGAGCAGTTGGACACTGCAGATCTGGCAGGCGTAGAGGTCATGCACATCACACAACGCGTTAGATCTGTGACTGTGCTATCGCCGTCTGTCACCTCACAGTCACATGTGCACACGGCAAGCAAATGTGGACATATGTGACTGTTGGAAAGGACTGAGAGACCACAGTGTATGACATAAGGAGCGTATCTCAAGAGCAGTGCATGTACGCCTGGCATCACAGCAGGTACCGAGTGCAGCATGGTGTCTGGTAACCTTCCCTATCACATGTGTCTGACAATGACTTGTCAAGGTGCAGTGATACACGTATGCCCATGGGGTAAGGGCAGATGTGTCATACAACACCTGACCCTGTGGGGACATGAAAACATGGCCTGTGTTGGGACGATGACATCTGTCCTGAGTTAAACATGTTGTACATCCTCAGAGCTGCAGACATCTGTGTATTGGCCTGTGTCACCATGTTCTGTTGCCATGTTCCAGGACACATTCAGCATGTGTCCCTCATCCTATCAGTCCCCCAACCTGTCCCAGACATGTCTACGTCTAACAACCCCTTACCCTCCACCCACAACACTGCCTCTCCCTCAGCTGTCATATTGCAGTCGCCTGTGAGATGTGAATGTGTAGGTGCCATACTATACGCACAGTGCTGCATGTGCCTGTCAATGGCCCAGTGTTTGATTTACATTGGTAGCTACCTCCATTGTATGTTGGAGACAAACACATGGAGCACTGTTATGACAGTATGTCCCAATGTGATATGCCCTTCAAGATGGCAGGCACACCCACACCGGTGTATGCAATTACAGGTGTACCTGTCAGTTATGTGCATCCGTGTGTGCACATATGTTGGCCAGGTGGTTTGAGAAATGGGGTGGGGGCTAAATGCACAATTGGAGCAGACTCAGAGGCATGGCAAACACACAAGGTGTGCAGAGGGTACACACACACCTGTTTCCCTGGTACAGGTACATGTTGCAGAGAGACAGGTATGTGAGTGTGCAGGGGGCCCTGTCTGCAGCACACGTGTTGGGTCCCCACACCAGCAGGTATGTGTATTCTGCAACACACACTTATACGTAGCTGTATTGCACAGTCATATGTGTGTTGTCATCTTGTGCCCACAATACAGGTGACTACAGTACAATGATGACACATGAGGAGGGGGGAGAGGAGGAGGAGGAGGAGCAGGAGGAGGTGGCGGAGGGGGCTGCGATGCGTGCGAAACACATCATGGAGGATCCAGAGGTTGGTGTGTCTGGTGACAGCATAACCTCTGCCGAGGGGCCCGTGGAGGCAGACATGATGCGCGATACGACGATGGGTTCTCATTCACCAGCCGCAAGACATCCAACAAGCCAGGAGGTGTGTGGGGAGGATGTGCTGCTGGCACAGCTGAGAGCACATGGCAGATCTGCACGTCAAGATGCAGAAGGTGGGTGCAAAACTTTGTTACCCCCAATGTTTTGTATGCTGAGTGGTCATACAATATCAGCTGTGCATCGTATGGGAGTATCTTATATGTGATCCACTCCACACACTGGCCGGCCTACCTACATGACATAACACTATACCACATGTCAGGATTCCGCATGTGCAACACATGTAACTTCACTGGGACATAACCTAGCACCTCTGCAATGCTGACAGACAGCATAACATGTACAGTTTAACAAATATGTGTTGATGTTGATCTTAATCAGAGACACACATTCTGTGCACTCAGTCATGACGTGGTTATTAAGGCGTGCAAAGATGTGTCCCCACACACATGCGCACAGATGAGAGGCAACAGTGGTGACCAAGGTCTGGCACAACCACCACACACAACCATTAGACCCTGTTTGGGGGGGGTGTGGTGGATGTCAGAGAATACCATACACAGCTGTGACATGTCTGCCTACCGTAGACTGTACAAATCCATATTTGTAGGGGGTTTATATATATATTTATATATATATTATATATATATTGTAGGGGGTATATCTTATATATATGAGCAGTTTATTGGGTCACTCTTTATGATCCTATTTAAGTGCATAAGAATAATATATATCAGCATTTTTGCAAGTTTTGGAGCAATATTTTTATAATTACCGTAGACTGTAGACATATGAACCAACAGAAAACGCACAGTGTCTGTTAGCTCATCGCACTGTGCCGCACAACATAACAGCCTATGGTACTTCAAACCTACAGATGCACACATAAGTGAGATGTTTGTTTAGGTTGCAGCATGTTATGGGTCATAACCTCAATACGCCAATTGGAAACCGCAACAGCCAGCCTCATCACAGCAGCACAGGCGTGTGACAGGTGAAACATGCCCATGTCCCCTGGTCCATTGCGAATCCGACCTACCATATGCAAACCTGAACAGTGTGATGTACTGCTAGGTCACAACGACCCCCCACCCTCCAGTCTGTGTTTCTGGTGCAAACCAATCATACGCTGTGGCATTAGCAGTTCAACTGTGTGTTGACACACATATTGCACAGTGTACAGAACTGACAGGGCGACTGGTCATGTCGGTATGGTTTGGGTGGCCTACAGGTCCTTGCAGACTCACTGTATGTACAATACAAAGGTATGCTGCTAGACATCCAGACAGGGCTATCCGCATGTGCCATTCCTCTCTAGATCTAACAATGTCCTCTCACAATACCATGGGTTGGGACCCACACACCTGACCACACAGCTCAGCTCCTGGCCCCTTTTGTTCTTGGAATGAATATACACCACACAGGTGATACCCCTGCTGCCAACCTGGGTCACACATCCCCCCCCCAGCTCTGTCCCTAAGCACACATCCCTAGTGGCTATCAGGTGCAGGTGTGTGCACATCAGACCCATGGGTGTTCAACCGTGCCGACTGTCCCCCTGTGCTGCATCATCTGGTGCTACCCATGCTCTGTCCACACCCTCCCCATGTGTATGGAGGTGTACGTGCATTGTTCTAGACCTTTTTCTCTGTTGGCCCTAGTGCAAGTAAACCTCTGTGTTCAGAGACACATGTGTCATCAGTGGACCTGGCCATGTAAGGCTGCTACTGCTGGTGCTGACCGCGCATCTTGCAGAGTCACATCTGCTTGATTTGTGACCTGTCCATGCTGCACATAGTAATACCAGTGTGGCGCCACCTGGCCTAGTTGTCCTCAAACAAACAGCATCACCAATGCAACTCCCCAGGTGTGGATGTTGTCCAGCGCACGTGCTGCCCCCCCGTCCAAAGTGGACCTGTGTCTGCGATCTGTTCCTGGGCCTAGTGTAATGTACGCATTAGGTGGGCGTTGTTGCGCATCCAGTGTATACCTGTGTTCACCCCCACATCACACAACTGAGGCAATGTGCTGTGTGTGGCTGGGACAGTATAATTGCTGACAAGGTTTTTCTGCTAATATGTCCATGTATTCAATATGGAATGTCCACTCACAAGGAGAATGTGGTGCTACATACGTAACATTGTTGTATGTGATGGTTGTTTACTCGGATGTGTCTCATGGCCACCCTTTGTTCCACCCACAGGCAATCGTCAGGCAGCTGCAAGCTATTTGCAATTCTGTGGACCTGTTACGGCAGGAACTTAGGGGATTGCGTGATGATGTGAGAGCCATGCCGTCAGAACGAATTGCTGTGGCCCTGGAGAGCATCGTTGGTGTTGCTGCAACGCTAGCGAGGAACCACCTCGCACCACCACCACATGCACAGCAGGGGCGTGCCCTCAAACAGGGGAGGGGGAACTGGGACGGCCTCAGACGTGGGAGGCCACGGCGGAAAAAGTAAATCTGTGTGAATAAATGTATATGAATTTACATAGCTGCAAACGTGTGCATACAATCATTGTCCAGGTGCTCCCCTATGGTAGTGTGTGCAACTGCAATGTTTTTGTCTGCTGGAACATCTGACCAGCACCCAAGCA
>CM066036.1:716549583-716623924 GCA_033557465.1 Ichthyophis bannanicus | reverse complement strand
TTGAGCATTTCATAAAATCCATTCTGGCAAGGCGCTCGATGAGTACACCCCCCACTGCCAATTTGCCTTCCCCCTTTTACATGGAATAATTTCAGAATTCACGATATTAGAAAGATTTTCATACCAGCAGATTTTTGTTATCAACAGCTGGAAACTAGGACCTGTCCTCCTCCAGGGTGTGTTAAAACTCCTCTTCGAAACGAAAGAAGGGTTCTCCTCCAGGGGCCATGTGCCCATGGGGGGTAGGGTTACCACATTGAGGAAGGGTTTAGTTTTGGACAGAGCCGTTATAGTTGATTGATGGTTGATCATTAGGCACATAGATAGCTGGGGTGGCTGCGTGGACGTAAGCTGATCGCCTGGCTCTGGTCCTGGGGTAACATGCCTGCCCTGAGTGCGGAAGGGTAGCAGACATACACGCGCCACCTAGATAAGTCTTAGATAGTGCTGGGGAAGGAGTCTGCTGTCCTTAGTACATGTCGGTACCAATGACATAGGGAAAATGTCGGTAGGGAGAGGTGAGGGGTTTTTTCTGGAGGCTACAAAGTAGGCTTTTAGGTGGGAATTTGAAATACAGAACTTCCAGGGTAGTGTTCTCTGAAATGCTTCCCGTTCCATGTGCAGGACCCAAAAGGCAGGCAGAGCTATGGAGTCTCAATGCGTGGATGAGACAATGGTGCAGAGATGAGGGATTTGGATTTGTTAGGAACTGGGGAACATTCTGGGGAAAGCAGGGGCTCTTCCGAAGGGATGGGCTTCTCCTTAACCGGGATGTAATCAGGCTGCTGGCATTAACCTTTAAAAAGGAGATAGAGCAGCTTTTAAACTAGATAATAGGGGAAAGCCGACAGTCACCCAAGTGTGCTTGGTTCGGAAGAATGTATCCTTGAATTATACTACCAAAAGCAGAGAGGTTCCAAAAAAAGAGTAAAGTAGCCCAAATGCCCTCGAGTATATGGAGCAGACAGAGCTTAAAGATCCCAAATTACCCATGTCTATCAATAGCCAAATTAATATAAATAATACAGTCTCTAAAATGTTTGTAGGCAAATGAAAGAGTCTAAAAAATAAGATGGGAGAGCGAATATATAGCACTAAATGAGAGGTTAGATATGACTGGAATATCAGAGACATGGTGGAAGGAGGACAACCAGTGGGACACTGTGATACCTGGGTACACCTATATCGTAATGATAGAGCTGATCAAATTGGTGGAGGGGTTGCGCTCTATGTTAGAGAGAGGGGCATTGAGTCAGAAAGGATTAAAGTTTTGCAGGAAACAAAATTTGCTGTAGAATCTCTATGGGTTGGAAATTCCATGTAAAAAGGGGAAGGCGATGGCAGTGGGGGTGTACTATCGACCGCCTGGCCAGAATGAACAAATGGGTGATGAAATGCTCGAATAGAACTCAAGGAAGCAACTAACAAAAGTTACAGAGCAGTAATAATAATGGGTGATTTCAATTACCCCGGTGTCGACTGGGGTCAGTGGTCAATCGCAGGACATGCTAGGGAGATAAAGTTCCTAGATGACATAAATGACTGCTTCTTGTAGCAGCTGGTTCATGACCGACCAGAGGGAAGCCATATTAGACCTAGCCCTTAGTTGAACACCAGATCTAGTGCAAGAGATAAGGGTGTTGGGGCCACTTGGCAATAGTGATCATAGCATGACCGCCTTTGATTTAATTAGTGGAAGAGGGATAGTAAGGAAATCCACAGTACTACCTTTTAACTGTCGAAAGGGAGACTATGATAAAATGAGGAAAATAGTTAAGAAAAAACTAAAAGGAGCAGTTGCAAAGGTTAAAGACTTACATCAAGCTTGGGTGTTGTTGAAAAATACTATCTTGGAAGCCCAGACCAGATGTATTCCACGCTTTAAGAAAAGTGGAAGGAAGTCCAAAAAACTGCCAGCATGGTTTAAAGGTGAGGTCAGAGAGGCTGTTGTTGCCAACAAAGCATCTTTCAGGAAATGGAAAAAAGAGCCAAACGACGAAACCTGGAAACAGCACAAGCACTGGCAAGTCAAATGCAAGGCATTGATACAGCAGGCAAAGGGAGAATTTGAGTAGAAGCTTGCTGCGGAAGCAATAACACGAAATACAGATTTTTTCAAGTACATTCATAACAAAAACCCTGTGAGAGAGTCAGTTGGTCATTAGATGATAGAGGAGTTAAAGGGGCACTAAGAGGCGACAAGGCGATGTGGAGACACTGAATGAATTCTTTGCTTCGGTCTTTACTGAGGAAGATGTAGGGATGTTACCCATGACTGAAGTGGTATTTACAGGTGCGGAAGAATTGAAGGAAATATCGATACATCGGGAAGATGTATTACAACTATTAGATAAACTGAAGAGTGGCAAATCACCTGGGCCAGATGGTATTCATCCAAGGGTGTTGAAAGAACTGAAATATGAGATTGCAGACCTGCTATTAGTAATCTGTGAACTATCATTAAAATCATCTCTAATACCTGAAGATTGGAGGATCGCCAATGTAACACCAATTTTTGAAAGGATTTCCAGGGGTGATCCGGGAAAGTACAGACCGGTGAGCCTGATGTCAGTACCGGAAAAAATGGTTAGAAACGATCATAAAGAATAAAATTACTCAGCATGTAGATAGTCATGGCCTAATGGGAGACAGTCAACATGGCTTTAGACAAGGAAGATCTTGTCTTACTAATCTGTTATGTTTTTTTGAAAGTGTGAAGAAACAGGTGGACAAAGGTGAGTCTGTTGATATAGTGTATCTAGACTTTCAGAAAGCCTTTGACAAGGTCCCTCATCAGAGACATTTGGCAAAACTAAAGAGTCATGGGATAGGAGGCAGTGTACTACTGTGGATCAAGAACTGGTTAAAAGATGGAAAGCAGAGGGTTGGGCTAAATGGTCAATTTTCCCAGTGGAGAAAGGTGAATAGTGGTGTACCCCAGGGATCTGTGCTGGGTCCAGGGCCGGATTTAGCTATACGCCATGTACGCCATGGCGTAGGGCCCACAGCTGCAAAGGGCCCACAAAAATTGAAGTAGTTAGGCTTTTTTTTTAATAAAATAAAAAAAACCTGCTGGCTGCCGCCGCGGGGCCCCCTCTGCTGGCGCGGCAGCATGGACTGACCTCGGCGGGCCCCCCCTCTGTAAGCTCGGTCCCTCCCTCCGTGCCTCCGTGTCTCCCTCCGTGCAGGCTGTTAGAGACGCGAAGGCAGACTGTCTCCTTCGCGTCTCTGTTAAGCCCGCAGGGGCTGATGGGAAATTTCCCATCAGCCCCTGCGGGCTTAACAGAGACGGGAAGGCAGAAGGAGACAGTCTGCCTTCGCGTCTCTAACAGCCTGCACGGAGGGAGACACGGAGGCACGGAGGGAGGGACCCGAGCTTACAGAGGGGGCCCCCTTGGGTCAGTCGGTGCTGCCGCGGAAGCATTGGGGGCCCCGCGGCTGCATCCTGCAGGTTTTTTTTTTTAAATTAATTTTTACTTTTGGCGGGGGGAGGGGGAGGGGGTAGGACTGGTAATTGGGGGGGCTGGGACGGGGGCGGGAAATGGGTTGGGACGGGGACTGGACATGGGCTGGGACTGGGCCTGGAAATGGGTTGGGGGGATTAAGGCTGGAGGGGGGCTGATGAGGATGACTGGTAATGGGCTGTGGGCTGATGGGGGGGGGGGGTTAGAACTGGTAATGGGCTTTGGGGGGGTTAAGACTGGTAATGGGCTGTGGGCTGATGGGGGTTGTTGGTAATGGGCTATGGGGGGGGGCTAGGACTGGAAATGGGCTGGGGGGGGTTAAGACTGGAGGTGGGCGGATGGGGTTAGGACTGGTCAGGGGCTGTTGGGGGGGGGTGAGAACAGGTAAAGGGTGATGGGGGGTATCGACTGGTAATGGGCTGTGGCTGATGGGGGCTGTCTGGTAATGGGCTATGGGGGGGGGCTAGGACTGGAAATGGGCTGGGGGGGTTAAGACTGGAGGTGGGCTGATGGGGTTAGGACTGGTAATGGGCTGTTGGGGGGGGGTTAGAAAGGGGAATGGGTTTTGGGGGGGTTTAGACTGGTAATGGGCTGTGGGCTGATGGGGGCTGACTGGTAAAGGGCTATCTCCGGGCAACGACTGGAAATGGGCTGGGGGTTAAGACTGGAGGTGGGCTGATGGGGTTAGGACTGATAATGGGCTGTTGGGGGGTTTAGAACTGGTAATGGGCTTTGGGGGGGGGTTAAGACTGGTAATGGGCTGTGGGCTGATGGGGGCTGTCTGGTAATGGGCTATGGGGGGGGGGGTGGTTAGGACTGGAAATGGGCTATGGGGGGGGGTGGTTAAGACTGGAGGTGGGCTGATGGGGTTAGGACTGGTAATGGGCTGTGGGCTGTTGGGCTGATGGGGGGGGTTAGGACTGGCCACGGGCTATGGGGGGCTGACTGGAAATGGGTTGATGGGGTTAGGACTGGAAGTGGGCTGATGGGGGTTAGGACTGGTAATGGGTTATAGGGGGGATTAAACTGAAAATGGGTGATGGGGGGTTAGGACTGGTATTGGGTTGGGGGGTTGCTAGGACTGGAAATGGGCTGATGGGTGGCTAGGACTGGAAATGGGCTGATGCAGGGACTAGAAGGGAATGGGATGCTGGGTGAGGCTGGAACTAGAAGGGAGCTGATGTTGGGGGATGATTAGAATGGTATGGGGCTTGAATAGTAAAATTGAGAATTGAAAAATATTTTGTGTTGGAGGGATAAAAAAATCTACAATTGGCCGGGTATTGGGAGAGTAAGTGGGGATTGAGGATGGAGGGGTCAAATTTGACTGGATGAAATAGGAATAAGGAAAGAGCAAAAGGAGAAAGATTAGTATGTTAAAGCAGATGTAGAGAGAGAATGGAAAAAAACTAGAAGAGAGAAGAAAGGACAAATGGACAGCAGATTGATGGAGAGTTAGCAGAAGACATGAAGAAACCAGAAGAAAGTGGCTGGAGCAATTGCAGCTGAAAAAAATGCACAAAAGGTAGAAAAATATCTCTTTATTTTGAATTTATTAATTGGAATATGTCAGCTCTGGTAAATGTGCATCATTAACGTCTGCGCTTTGTTTAGTACAAGAGCAAATTAATGTATAGTTTTATTTCTACAGTGTTGTACTTTCCAAGTTTGGCTTTTGGGATTCCCAGTTTAATTATTGTCTTCCTGTTTCTAAAATGTGATTACTTGTTTGGTGATGGTCTATGTTCTGCATGTGTAACTGTGCTGTGGTGTTCTGTTTATATAATTCCTATTTGACATTGCCACTTGTTCTCTTTCCCCAGTAGGTCATGTATTGTTGTTCTCTGAAATGTATTGGTTTAATATTTGCAGTGTTGCCTTTTGATTGGTAGAGTATGGTGCTTTGTGAGTCCTGGTAGTGCTGTTAGGATACGGCGGGTTTGCTATGGGTTCTAAATGGGCAGTATTTGTAGTAGTTCCTAATGTGTCTGGCAGTTGGCACTGGATTATAGTAATTAGAAAACTTTTAGACTTTCTTTATCCATACACTCATTTAGAGGCACGTTTTCTAAAAGTGAGTATATGGTAACATTATGCAAATATTTATGCAAATGAGGCCCCTTATGCAAATGAGGCCCACACCCCCCTTGGGCCGCCCCTGCTGGGGGCCCACAATTTTTGTTGGCATAGGGCCTCACTCAAGGTAAATCCGGCCCTGGCTGGGTCCGCTGCTTTTTGACATATTCATAAATGACCTGGAAAGGGGAATAACGAGTGAGGTTATCAAATTTGCAGATGACACAAAACTATTTAAAGTTGTTAAAACCCAAGAGGGATGTTAAAACCCATTGTGGAAAATTGCAAGAGGATCTTGATAAATTGGAAGACTGGGCATCAAAATGGCAGATGAAATTTAATGTGGACAAGTGCAAAGTTATGCACCTAGGGAAGAACAACCCAAACTATGGTTACACAAAGCAAGGTTCCACATTAGGAACCACCACCCAGGAAAAAGATTTAGGCGTCATTGTGGATAACATGTTAAAACCCTCGGCTCAGTGTGCAGCGGCAGCCAAGAGAGCAAATAGAATGCTAGGTATCATAAGGAAAGGAATGGAAAATAAAACAAAAGATATTATAATGCCTCTATATCATTCCATGGTGAGACTGCACCTTGAATATTGTGTGCAATTCTGGTTGCCGTATCTTAAAAAGGATATAGCGTTATTGGAAAAGGTTCAGAGAAGAGCCACCAAAATGGTAAAGGGGATGGAAGGATACTCCTATGAAGAAAGGCTAAAAATGTTAAGGCTCTTTAACCTGGAAAAGAGACGGCTGAGGGGAGATATGATAGAAGTCTATAAATTAATGAAGGGAGTGGAACGGGTAAATGTAGATCGATTGTTTACGTTATCAGAATATAGAAAGACTAGGCGACATGCAATGAAGCTATTGGGTAAACTATTTAAGGGGTATTTTTACTAAACTGCGGTAATCGTGAATAACGCGCGCTGTATAACGTTAACGCTCGTTAGCGTGTGATAGCACCCGCTAACGAGCGTTAACGTTATACAGCGCGCGTTATCACACGCTAACGAGCGTAATGCTCCGCGGTGCGGTAAAACACCGCAGAAGGTGGAGAGTGGGCGGAGAGAAGGGGTCAATGGGCGGAGAGTGGGCGGGGAGAGGCTCTCTTCACACTAACGTGCTGAAATTCAGAGCTGAATGCCAACGCGAATGAAAACCTACCGGTAAAAGCGCTTTAAAGGGGAGAGAAACCATTTATGTGTCAGCAATGTACAGCCTAAGCAGGGAAACCAAAAAAAGGTGATAAGTGTGATACATGTGCACAGAACAAAAGGGCACAGAAACACTGAGAATGACCCCAACAACCTGGAAAAAAACAACAACCAAGCTGGCCAATAGTGGTATCAATGAGAAACATCAACCCCCCCCCGAGTAAGCTCCTTAGAACAGAGATAAATCGTGGAAGGTCCATACTCCATGCCCATACAAGGTGCATGGGCCCACAGTGAAATAGCGCTGCTCAGGGATTTCCCCACCATCGGACAGGGTTCCTATGGCATGCACATGTCCCGCAACATCAGGGCGGGCATGTCAGAACGGGCAACCGGGCAGATGCTGGCAAAGGCAAAGGGGATACAGAGGGCTGCAGGCGGCACATGCTGTGGTGCAGCTGGGCCACAGTGGGGACTAGGGTGATGCCTAGCTGGCCCATAGGAATGCTGAAACAGTTAGAGCAGCCATACATCAACTTCTGAGGGCACCAACATGGGCAGGAGTGTGCTTCCCACAGTGTCACAGGGAATAGTACCCATCAGGTACCCCCAATGGCACGGAACATTGGCAATTGGTGATGGGGGACAGCGTGGACAGCTATGCAGGCACCCTGACCCCAGAAACCCGCACCATAGCCAGCCGCCTACCTGCACACTGGATGTGCCTGAGACTGCGCACCACCACTCCACCAGCAGAAGGGCATGTCAGCATGGTGGCTGAGGGATACTGGTGGTGGAGGGGGCAGTGGCAGCTGCCCACAGCAGACCGTGGCCTAGCCCTGAGTAGGTGGGTGCTGTGCACTGCAACAGACAGGCCCTGTCTGACCAACAGTCATGGTAGCACCAGAGAATGCACCATCTCTGTGAGAAGATGGTGGTGCAGTGCATACAACCAGTGTATTCAGAAGCAGAAAGTCACAGGTTCAAGTCCCAGCTGTGGTTTCCACCAACCCAGTCCTCATATTTTACCCACTACTATAACGTGCTAATACAGACAGAACCGTTCTTGTACATGACGTAAACATGCCCAAAACACCCACATTTTACCCTGCAGAGCACAGACACCATAAACATGCACATTACCTAGAGCAGAGCCTCCCAAATGCAGTCCTGGAGGGCCAAACACCATTCCGGTTCCATGCTGCTTCTCTGATGAAGATGCCTGTGCTGCATTTCTAGGCTCCACCCAAATGGTATGCAGATGTATCTCATGCATATTCATGAGGGACAGCATGAAAACCCGAACAGTGTTTGGCTCCGCAGGACTGGAGTTGGGAACCTCTGCCGTAAAGCAGCAGCCAACAGGGGCAGACACACCCGCACCCACAGGCCCCATTATCCACAGCCTTCCTGGAGAGGCAGGACTTTGGGCTCTGCGTGCATCCCCAATACTAGCAGCACATGCATATCCGTAGTAATGCCACCCTAAAACCTGGGAATATGGTACACATCTATCAAAAGGTTTGCTATGATTACTGGCAGATAGCCAATTCCTAGGTTAAGTACAATTTCCTGAGTGAGCTGCATCATAGCAACCTTTCTGATGTCTGTGGAGTGTGCTACAGGTCTGTGTCTGGACAGTGTTTACCAACCTGGGGAGTGACTCCTACAGTATTGCATACCATAGCCATGCCTGCACTGTGCCCAGGACTGGTGTGGTGGCCTGGGCTGCCCAACACCTCTATAGTTGCACAATGCTGGCATAGGTGTGGGGAGTGTGTGTTCTGTCTATCCAGTGTGTGATGGCTTCCAACACCCTCCACAGCCCACACTGCTAGCACTGTTGCCAGTATTGGCCTACCAATGTGCATAATGAGGAGCAAGGTAACTGTGGGAATAGCCTGGATAGGGTGGTCTGGCCCTTGGCCGCATCTGCGCAGGACATAGGGCAATAGCTCGGACATTGTAGTGCCCGGTACCAGGGTACCACCTGCACGGACAGAGTGGCCACAGCATGTCCCTGCGGGAGGTCACTAACACCCTGACTGAGCAGTGACCACGGCATGGCTAGGTTCCCTCATAGTGCTATATAGTATTTCTCTCATGTGATATATATGGGTGTCCTTTTGGGGCCCAATCACTGTCTTATCTGCTTGGTGTGTATGCTGACATCCCCGTTCCGGGTATGTGCATCTCCTCCAGGACCATGCACTATGGACTAACTGGCGGACTGTCTGCAGCTGGTATGTGTCTTGCTGGAACACCTTGCAGGGTGCAGCGGCTGGTGACTTGCTGCTGGAGAATGTCAGATAATTGGGGGGGGGGGGGCAGGCAGCTGAGCATTTCCAGGCCTGCCGTCTGTCTGCTATTGTGTTACGTATGTGTGCCGCTCTGTCTGTTCCCCAGCAGGACTGCTGTTGCAGGGAGGTTGACTGTGGATCTATTGGTGGGTGATCCTGTTTCCCACCCGGAGCCCCAGAGGGTGGGTTGTGTGGTGGTACATAATCTGCCTATGGGTCCATACACCCCCCCCCCCCCCTCTTCACCTACAGCAGGTAACGATGGCACCAACACAGGATATGCACTAGTCTGGGTGCAACAGCGCCCATAGGGACTAGACATGACTGGGACATACAGCAGGACACAGATGTATCCTAGGTGTGTCTAACGGACCTACCTATCACACACTGATGGGGACCTGCAGCATGGCATATTTCAGCAGTATGAAAGGTGCTGTGGAGCCTGGTGCCTGTTGCTGCCCCACCTCAAAACCTCAAATGGTGGGCACTGACCCGCACAGTTGACTGTCTGTGGCTACTCTGTGGCGCAGTGCCACACACGGTCTGTTTTCCCCCTACAAGGCTGAGGTGGTGCTGTGGGGGTGCTATACCCGATCCTGTGCCCATCTCTCGCTGCTGATTTGCATGTGCAGTGCATTAGGGGGTACGGGTGGGTTACCCCTATCCTGGTAACCACAGCAGAATGTGGGTGTGGTGCCCGTGCAGTTCCTCCTGTAGCCAGCCAGTTGTTTGTTAGCAGCTCTGCATGCCCACTGGTTTACTTCACTGCCTGTAGAGCCAGAGGTCATTGGGTTCAAAAACCCACAGTGGGGTTCATCAATAGGGCTGTCTTAGGCATTGTCTGTTTTTATTGCATATTAGTTCTGCCAGCAGGACCACCCTCAGGGTACTGTCCCCTTAGGGTGGCTCATAAGGCACCCTATAGGGTGCTTTATATGGCGCCCTATAAAGCGCCTTATATGGTGTCCTATAGGGGACATTATAGGGTGCCTTGGCAGACAGCGCACTTTATAATGTGCCCTATGGAGTGCCCTCTAGGGTGCCTTATGTGGCACCTTAGGTTACACCACTGTGAGGGTGTGTTTGCTGGCAGCACTATTCAGGTACAACTAAACTTCCTCACAGCCCACTACTTAACCCTTTCCAGGCCAAGCCCAGTGCTTTCGGGATCCCAACTTCTGCCTATATATCCCTATCAAATGGTATATAATACATGACCATGCCAGAGGGAACGTCACTATTGGGACATATTGGATACGACGGGTACAATTTTCCTGACATGTGCAAACATTAACCCGGCTGCAGAATGTGGATTAAAATATTATAGTAGGCCTT
Organism: Ichthyophis bannanicus; assembly: GCA_033557465.1. NCBI lineage: Eukaryota > Metazoa > Chordata > Amphibia > Gymnophiona > Ichthyophiidae > Ichthyophis > Ichthyophis bannanicus. Next base: position 716,613,586 of record CM066036.1, on the reverse strand, counting down.
CAAAGGGTTACACATGATGCCTCAGCCAGCCTTATTCATTAGGCACACTGGGGAATCAAATCCATGACCCTTGTCCCATCAGTCTGTGTAGTAACCATTGTGCTACAGCTCTGTTTCTGTATTTGGGTGTCTGCGCGCTGTCTTAAGCTTGTGCGCAGTAGCGCGTGCGCTGTAGCGATCGTTGCTGCGTGGCATGTAATAACGCTCGCAACTGCGTGTTATCAGTTACGATGTACCGCCCATGTCCTTTTTTGGCTTTCCTTCCACTAACGCGGTTCCTAACGCGAATTGCACTAACGCAGTTTAGTAAACATACCCTTAAGACTAATAAAAGAAAATATTTTTTCACTCAACATGTAATCAAACTCTGGAATTTGTTACCGGAGGATGTAGTAAAGGCTGTTAGTGTAGCTGGGTTTAAAAAAGGTTTGGACAAGTTCCTGGAGGAAAGGTCCATAAACCATTATTAAGAAGGGACCCAGGATATCAATGCTTGACCCAGTACAAGCATTGCAGAACTTGTGTCTTTTGGGGAAACTGCTAGGTACGTATGACCTAGATTGGACACTGTTGGAAACAGGATACTGGGCTTGATGGACCTTGGTCTGACCCAGTATGGCATATCTTATGTTCTTATGTTTTTATGTTCTTATGGAAAACAAGTTCTCTGCATGTAGACAAGGCAAGAAACAATAATCTTTTATGTCAGGAATCATAAGCATTTTGGGCAGATAAACCTAGTCATAACAAGTAAGCTATATATTTATCTGTTTGTTCTACACCCTCCCTACACATACACACACTGAAAATTGTCAACCCCCCCTCAACACCCAGTCCCCCATCTCAGTATGCCATTGATTCCTCTGTCCCTCCCAGGAGTCAATGTCAGTGTCCCTCAGCCTGCTGCATCCTTCCCCCTTCCCCCTTTATCCAATATCCACTCTCCTCCAGCTGTCCAAATTTACCACCAGTTAACTGGGGGGAGGGGTGAAAAGGGAGAAGAAAAAGGGGTCTCAGCCATGTTAAGGCCCCCCTCTGCTTTGCTATACATGCAAAAGTTGCTACATGTGAAGGCAGATTTTAGATAGAATGTGTGGGGGGGGGGGGGGGGCAAATGTAAAGGCAAAAACAAATTCATGCAGATATAACATCAGAGACCACAAGGCAGAGAAAGTTGCAGTAACAACCAAAGAGCTGGAAAGCAGGTTAAAAACAAGCCGCAGGGAAGAACCCCTTCAAAAAGTTTGTAATCCTCATTTCATCCTCACCACTCTTCACAGAGCCCCTCCCTTCAGTGTCAAGCCTATTTCCTCTAGCCCTCCCTCTCTCCTCCAACCAGTCCCCACTAGTCTCAGTCACTTTCTTTCTCCCTTCCCCAGCAAGTTCCCTCCAGTCTCTCTCTCTCTCTCTCCCCCCCCCCCCACCCTAGCCAGCCCCTACTGATATCCCTCTTCTCCCTTGTAATGGTCTGATGGACTCCAGGGTCCACAAATTACAGATTGGGAACACTGATCTAGACTATTCACCACAACAAGTGAATTGATAGCTCCTTCCTCTTCTCCATTGGCAAGTAAAACATTTTAGACACTACTATTTCCTCTGGGTTTGTTATTTTAGGAATATCTCTCAGATACATACTCCATAGTTCCTTTAGGGCCAATATTCTGGTCTCTGGGAAATTAAGAAATCATAAATTTATAATCGTGCTCCCAAGAGCATCCCGCTTTAACAGTAAAGCCAAGCTATGTTTAGCAAAAGTCGTTCCCATTACCTGAACTGTGGTTACCTGAATCCCCAAATTTCCAACTTGATTTTGCAGACTGCCCACCCCATTCTCATACTCTACAAACCTGGACACAATTTGTTTGTAAATTCAAAAGTCAATGTAATCAAGTCACAAAGAATAGCTTCATTTCATACTACTGCCTCACAAAAATCTTCCAGGACTATCTTCCTACCTCCAGACTGTCCCAACGCTTGACCCCAACAGTCTGGGGCCACCTTTGGGAGAGGAATCAAAGCTTTAACAGAAGCAGTTTTACCAGTCTGAATCGTATGTTCTTAGCACATTACATTCTAATAGCCTGAACCACAAGATATAGTTGTTGCTTTTCTTTGAATCTGGATTTCCATTTTGTTGCAATCTCCAGTAGCTCAAGGCTTTTTTGATGCCAAACTTTTCATATAGTCGGCAAACATGGTAGAGCCTTTATTGTTGAAATGATTCATATTCAAATGGTTGTATCAGTACAAGTATCCCTAGCAACTTTAAGTAAACAACTTAAATTGCTAAACACAACCTTAAAACTAAGATGCAGACAGCAGTCCAGCAGCGAGATGGAGGCTACCACTCTTTTGCATTGAGTGTCACTTGTACGATTTTCTCCCAGTTAGTGAGGGACCTTACATGTGCACTAGGTGCAAGGAGCTCTTGGCCCTCAGGAAACAAAGCCAATCTCTGGAGGCTAGAGTAGCAGACTTGGAGGACATAAGAACGATAGAGAGGTACATAGACAAGAACTATAGGGGTGTAGTACTGAAGTCCCACCTCCAATCTGGCAGCCTCTCAGTTGCAATGAAGGGGAGAGGGCACGTGAAAGGAAAGCATCACCTTGGTGTGGCAGGAAGTGATCCTGTAGTTAGGACCTATCCACCAGGAAATGCAAAACCCTCTCGCACCAAGGAGGTTTCTCCAGGGCCATGTGCCTGTGAGGGAAGGGTTAGGACAGCTGTTATAGTTGGTGATTCAATCATTAGGCATGTAGATAGCTAGGTGGCTGATGGACATGAGGACCACCTGGTAACATGCCTGCCTAGTGTGAAGGTAGCGGACCTCATATGCCACCTAGATAAGGTTTTAGATAGTGCTGGGGAAGAGTCTGCTGTCTTGGTACATGTTGGCACCAATGACACAGGAAAGTGTGGGAGAGAGGTTCTGGAGGCCAAATTTAGACTTTTAGATAGGAAGTTGAAATCCAGAACTTCCAGGGTAGCATTCTCTGAAATGCATCCCATTCTGTGCACAGGACCCAAAAGGCAGGTAGAGTCTCAATGCGTGGATGAGACGATGGTGCAAAGAAGAGGGTTTTGAATTTGTTAGGAACATTCTAGGGAAGGGAGGGGCTCTTCCGAAGGGATGGGCTCCACTTTAACCGGGATAGAACCAGGCTGCTGCCATTAACCTTTAAAAAGGAGATAGAGCAGCTTGTAAACTAGATAGTAGGGGAAAGTCGAAAGTCGCCCAGGAGTGCATGGTTCAGAAGGATGTATCCTTGAAAGATACTAGCAAAAAGGGGAAGTTAGGGTATCTCAACAGAGAGGTTCCAGCAAAGATAAAAGTAACCCAGATGTCCTTCTGTACTGATCCAAAAGATTACAAATTACACCTATCAACTGATAACCAGATTAATATGAATAAAATGCAACCTCTAAAATGCCTGTTTGTAAATGCTAGAAGTCTAAAAAAAAAAATAAGATGGGAGAGCTATAATATATAGCACTAAAAGAGAGGTTAAATATGATTGACATCTCAGAGACCTGGTAGAAAAAGGACAACCAATGGGGCAATGTGATATCTGAGTACAAATTAAATTGCAATGATAGAGAGATCAAATTGGTTGAGGGGTTGCACTCTATGTTAGAGAGGGCATTGAGTCATATAGAATTAAAGTTTGTAGGAAACAAAATACACTGTATAATCTCTATGGACTATGTATAAAGGGGAAGTTGACGGCAGAGGGGGTTACTACCAACTGCCTGGCCAGAATGTGCAGATGGATGATGAAATGCTAAAAGAAATCAGCTAAGTTAACTAAAGTTACAATACAATAATAATGGATGGTTTCAATTACCATGGTATTGGCTGGGTCAGTGTAACAGCAGGACATGCTAGAAAGATAAAGTTTCTAGGTGCAATAAATGACTGCTTCTTGGAGCAGCTGGTTCATGAACCAGCAATAGGGGAAGTTATTTTGATCACATTTGATTCAAACCCCAACTAGCACATGTATATAACTACCTAAAAGATATAAAATACCTTTATCCCAGATCTTGTATATAGTTTCCCCCAGTTAATCCAAGTTGAATAACCTTGTTTTCTGTAAGTCCAGCACGGGCGTTTATCTGTATCTGAACAAAGTTGACGTTATTTGTAAACCGAGCTGATACCAAAGAGCGCGGTATATAGAAAAATAAATAAATAAATAAATAAAATAAATAAATAGAAGAAAGATGGCAAAGAAATCCACAGTACTACCTTTTAACTTTCAAACGGAAGACTTTGATAAATTAAGGAAAATAATTAAGAACAAATTAAAAGCAGCTGCAAAGGTTAAAGATTTACATCACATATGTGCATTTTTTAAAAGTACTATCTTGGAAGCCTAGACCAGATGTATTCCATGCTTTAAGAAAAGTGGAAGGAAGGCCAAAAAAATGCCAGCATGGTTTAAAGATAAGGTCAAAGAGGCAGTTGTTGCCAGAAAACATCCTTGAGGAAATGGAAAAAGGAGCCTAATGATGAATACTGGAAACAACAAAAGCATTGGCAGGTTAGATGCAAGGCATTGATAAGGCAGGTCCATTCGTAGCAAAAAACCTGTGAGTCAGTTGGACTATTGGATGATAGAGGGGTAAACAGGGCGCTAAGGGAGGACAAGGCCATAGTAGAATGAATGAATTCATTGCTTCTTGTCTTTACTGAAGAAGATGCAGGGAAGTTATCCGTGCTTGAAATGCTATATAAAGGTGAAGTAGAAGAAGAATTGAAAGAAATCGCGCTAAACCATTTGATAAATTGTATATATCCAAGGGTTTTGAAAGAACTGAAATATGAAATTGCAGACCTACTATTAGTAATCTGTGGACTATCATTAAAGTCATCTGCAGTCCAAGATCTTGGAGCAAATAGAGAATTATTCGCGATATTCAGGATATAAAATTAACTGGTCCAAATCGGTGATGTTTCCGCTAAACAAATGGGTCCTTAAAGGAGATCTCAGTGAATATCCTTTTTTGTGGGAATCGGGCGCGGTGAAGTACTTAGGAGTCAGTTATTGCTACCCTTTCAAAGAAACGATTAGGTGTAACGCCGAAACGCTCTTGACCCTGACTCGAGAGTTGACTTCGCGGTGGTCTCCCCTAACGCTCTCTTGGTGGGGTCGGCTAGAAACCATCAAAATGATGATCGTCCCCAAAGTCAATTATTTCTTGGAGATGCTTCCCTGCTATCTCCCTGCGCATACTTACCAGCATCTTGAACGGATGCTTCTGCAGTTCTTGTGGAAAAACAAAACGCCGAGGATCGCGAAGGAAAAACTAAGACTTTCCCGAGAGCAGGGTGGTGTGAATTTCCCCAATTTTAAGGCTTATCATCATGCCTTCCTGCTCAAACAAGGGTCTTGTTGGCTGCAATCTTCCACTATCGGGAGGCCAGTCTGGGTTACTTTGGAAGAGAGGCTATTGGCTCCTGTCCCGCTGGAGTGCGCCCCGGGGATGCAATTCCCAGGCACTTCCCCGATCCCCATAGTTATCCTAGATACCCTCAAAGCTTTTCAACCGTTTATTAAAATCTGTGATCCCAATGTCAGCTCACGCGCCCGGCTCCCCATTTGGAATAACCCTCTATTTAAAATACAGAAGAAGCCCTTTGCTTGGAGAACCTGGTACTCCCGGGGGGTGTGGTGGGTGAGTCAATTGCGAAATGTTAGCAAGTGGAAGACATACGAAGAGCTTAGACAGGAATTTGGCCTCCCCCTAACTTGCCAGTTTCAGTGGATTCAGCTTCGACATTGTTTAGCTGGAGCGGGAATAGAGCCGGGGCAAAACTTAGGTACCGAGGGAGCATTTGATATCCTTTGTACACTTCGGCAAGCGAAGGGAATGGTGTCTCAGATTTACAAGAGACTGACTCGGTCCCCGTCCCAGTTGATGGGGAAGGTTCAAAAGAGATGGGAACGAGAGACGGGGAGGGGGCTCTCTGAACTCCAGTGGAGGAAGTTCTGGTGTAAGCAAGTGAGAGTGACCAGATCTGCCTCCATGACCCAGACATTATTCTACTTTGCTCATAATTGCTTTTATACTCCAGCTAAGCTGGCACGCTGGGATGGTACTCTTAGCCCACTCTGCTGGACTTGTGGAGACGAGGTCGGCACCCTGAGGCATATTGTATATGACTGCCGGAGGGTGCGAACCTTCTGGGAGTCCGTTTGGAAGCAAGTCCAGCTCATTTTGCAGTTTAGAGAGCCCCTCTCTTGGCAGATAATAGGCTTCCGATCCGCAGCAGATCTACCTTCATTACCCAAGGAAGGTGCCTTTCTGCTTGACTTCATGATCGGTATATAGCGATATGTCTGATTATCGGCCACTGGAAAGATACTGTCAGCATTAATGTTCATGAATGGTGGAATCGAGTCTGCTTGTACAGCCAATTTGAGCAGTCCTCTTGTAAATCTGAGCAACCGTCTGGGAAACAACCTCTTAAATGGCAACTGTTAAACGTTTACATTGAATCAGCCAAATTAAGTAGATGACTAGGTCTTGGCTTGCCAGGCTCCTCCTTAAGGAGTCTTGCTATCTGAACCCTGGAGGGGAGAGCTGGGGAGGGTTACGGGTGGGGGGGGGGGGTTTCAGGGTTTTCTTACTTTTTGGATTGTCATTTAGTGGTAGGCTTGTGGTGTTTAGGATGTAGTTGTGTGCTTTATTATGTGTTGTTCTGTCTTAAAATGAAAATAAAGATTTAAAAAAAAAAAAAAGTCATCTGTAGTACCTGAGGATTGGAGAGTAGCCAATGTAACTTCAATTTTTAAAAAGGGTTCCAGGGGTGATCCGGGAAACTACAAACCAGTGAGCCTGACGTCAGTATTGAGCAAAATGGTAGAAACCATTATAAAGAATAAAATTACTGAACATGTAGATAGCCATGGTTTAATGGGAGAAAGCCAACATGGATTTAGCCAAGGAAAGTCTTGTCTTAGCAATCTGTGACATTTTTTTAAATTTTATATTTATAAAATTTTAAACTTACATACAGGAAAATAACATTACTATACCTTATTATCAATACATAACATATCGTCTCATCATAATAACAAGCCCACATCAAGAAGGTGTGCATGCATAAAGCTACAGATCCATAATTGGATTCTGGTAGATACATCTTAAACTCCATTTAACAAGTCAAGAGAAAAAAAATAGTAACCACAACATTCTTAAGTTCTGTCCATTAATTCTTACCCTTAAGAAATTCTAACAGTTGTTCCACCTCAAAGAAAATATATCGTTTCCCCTGAAACACTATGGGGTATGTTTACTAAACTGCGGTAATCGTGAATAACGCGCGTTATGTAACGTTAACGACCGTTAGCATGTCATAACGTGCGCTATGATGCGCTAACGATCGTTAGCGCATCATAGCACGCGTTATGACGCGCTAACGATCATAATGCCCCGCGGCGCGTTAAAACACCGCAGAAGGTGGAGAGAGGGCAGAGAGAAGGGGTCAATGGGCGGAGAGTGGGCGGGGAGAGGCTCCCTTCACACTAACGCGCTGATTTTCAGAGCTGAATTCCAACGCGAATGAAAACCTGCCGTTAAAAGGCATATTAAAGGGGAGAGAAACCATTTAAATGTCAGCAATGTACAGCCCAGACAGGGAAACAAAAAAAAAGTGATAAGTGTGATACATGTGCACAGAACAAAAGGGCACAGAAACACTGAAAATGACCCCAACAAACTGGAAAAAAAACAATAACCAAGCTGGCCAATAGTGGTATCAATGAGAAACATCAACCCCTTCCCCCCCGAGTAAGCACCATAGAACAGATATAAATCGTGGAAGGGTCTATACTCCGTCCCCATACAAAGTGAATGGGCCCACAGTGAAATAGCGCTGCTCAGGGTTCTCTCCACCATCAGACAGGGTTCCTATGGCATGCACATGTCCCGCAACCGCAGGGCGGGCATGTCAGAATGGCAACTGGACAGATGCCGGAGAAGGGGATACAGAGGGCCGCAGGCGGCACATGCTGTGGTGAAGCTGGGCCACAATGCGGACTAGGGTGATGCCTAGGTGGCCCATACGAATGCTGAAACAGCGGAGCAGCCAGACAGCAACTGCTGAAGGCCCAACATGGGCACGAGTGGGTTTCCCAAAGTGTCACGGGGGATAGTACCCAACAGCTACCCTCAAGGGCACAGAACATTTGCAGGCTGGGCTGGGGGGGAGCGTGGACATCTATGCAGGCACCCCTACCCCAGAACCCGCACCATAGGCAGCCGCCTACCTGCACACTGGATGGCCTGAGACTGCGCACAACCAGCTCCACCAGCAGAAGGGCATGTCAGCATAGTGGCTGAGGGATACTGGTGGTGGAGGGGGCAGTGGCAGCTGACCAGAGCAGACCGTGGCCTAGCCCTGTGTAGGTGGGTGCCATGCACTGCAACAGACAGGCCCTGTCTGGCCAACAGTCATGGTATCACCAGGGAATGCACCATCTCTGTGATAAAATGGTGGTGCAGAAGCAGAAGGTCACAGGTTCAAGTCGCAGCTGTGGTTTCTGCCAACCCAGTCCTCATATTTTACCCACTACTATAACGTGCTAATACAGACAGAACCTTTCTTGCAGATGACGTGAACATGCCCAAAACACCTACATTTTACCCTACAGAGCACAGACACCATAAACATGCACATTACCTAGAGCAGAGCCTCCCAAATGCAGTCCTGGAGGGCCAAACACCATTCAGGTTCCATGCTTCCTCTGATAAAGATGCCTGTGCTGCATTTCTATACGCCACCCCCATGGTATGCAGATATATCTCATGCATATTCATGAGGGACAGCATGAAAACCCGAAAAGTGTTTTGCACCGCAGGACTGGAGTTGGGAACCTCTGCCGTAAAGCAGCAGCCAACAGGGGCAGACACACCCGCGCCCACAGGTCCCATTATCCAAAGCCTCCTGGAGAGGCAGGACTTTGGGCTCTGCGTGCATCTCCCAATAGTAGCACTTGCATACCTTAGTAATGCCACCCTAAACCTGGGAATATGGTACACAGCTATCAAAAGGTTGCTATGAGTACTGGCAGATAGCAATTCCTAGGTTAAGTACAATTTTCGGAGTGAGCTGCATCATAGCAACCTTTCTGATATCTGTGGAGTGTGCTACAGGTCTTGTGTCTGACAGTGTTTACCAATCTGGGGAGTGACTCCTACAGTATTGCATACCATAGCCATGCCTGCACTGTGCCCAGGACTGGTGTGGTGGCCTGGGCTGCCCAGCACCTCTATAGTTGCACAATGCTGGCATAGGTGTGGGGAGTGTGTGTCTGTCTATCCAGTGTGTGGTGGCTGCCAACACCCTCCACAGCCCACACTGCTAGCACTGTTGCCAATATTGGCCTGCCAATGTGCATAATGAGGAGCAAGGTACTGTGGGAATAGCCTGGATAGGGTGGCCTGGCCTGTCCGCATCTGCACAGGGCACAGGGCAATGGCCGGACATTGTAGTGCCCGGTACCACCTGCACGGACAGGGTGGCCATAGCATGTCCTGCTGGGAGGTCACTCTCACCCTGACTGAGCAGTGACCACGGCATGGCTAGGTTCCCCCATAGTGCTGTATGGTATTTTTTTTTATGTGATATTTATGGGTTTCCTTTTGGGGCCCAATCACTGACTTATCTGCTTGGTGTGTAGGCTGATATCCCCGTTCTGAGTACATGCTTTTCCTCCAGGACCATGCACTATGGACTAGCTGGCGGACTGTCTGCAGCTAGTATGTATCTTGCTGGAACACCGTGCAGGGTGCAGCGGCTGGAGGCTTGCTGCTGGAGAATGTCAGATAATGGTGGGGGGCAGCTGAGCATTTCCAGACCTGCCGTCTGTCTGCTATTGCGTTATGGATGTGTACTGCTCTGCATTGCTTGTCCTGTAGGGTGTTTGATCCCTAGCAGAACTGGGGTGATGGTCCCCTCTACTGCCACCATTGCAGGGGGTTGAAAGTGGATCTGTTGGTGGGAGTTCCTGTCCCCCACCCTGAGCCCCAGAGGGTGCGTTGGGTGGTGGTATGTAATCTCCCTGCTAACCACAGCAGAATGTGGGTGTGGTGCCGTGCAGTCCTCCTGTAGCCAGCCAGGTGTTTATTAGCAGCTCTAACCCACTGGTTACTTCACTGCCCATGGAGCTAGAGGTCATAGATTCACAACCCACAGTGGGGTTCATCGATAGGGCTGTCTTAGGCATTGTCTATTTTTATTGTATATTAGTGCTGCTAGCAGAACCACCCTCAGGGTACTGTCACCTTAGGGTGTCTCATAAGGCGCCCTATAGGGCGCCTTATACGTCGCCCTATAGGGCGCGCCTTACAAATCGCCCTATAGGGCGCGCCTTACAAGTCGCCCTATAGGGCGCGCCTTACAAGTCGCCTTATAGGGCGCGCCTTACAAGTCGCCCTATAGGGCGCGCCTTACACTTCGCCCTATAGGGCGCACCTTACAAGTCGCCCTATAGGGCGCGCCTTACACTTCGCCTTATAGGGTGCGCCTAAATATTCCTATCAAATGGTATATAATACATGATAATGTCAGAGGGAACATCACTATTGGAACATATTGCATAAGATGGGTACAATTTTCCTGACATATGCAAACTTTAACCCGGCTGCAGACTGTGGATTAAAATATTATAGTCGGCTTTCAAAGGGTTACACATGACGCCTCAGCCAGCCTTATTCATTAGGCACACTGGGGAATCAAACCCATGACCCTTGTACCATCAGTCTGTGTAGTAACCATTGTGCTACAGCTCTGTTTCTGTATTTGGGTGTCTGCGTGCCATCTTGTGCTTAACGCGCCCTGTAACGATTGTTGCTGCGCGGCGCGTTATAGCACGCGTTATCACTAACGATGTACCGCCCATGTCCTTTTTTGGCATTTCTTCCACTAACGTGGCTCCTAACGCGAATCACACTAACGCAGTTTAGTAAACATACCCCTATATGACACTTACACGGAAATTTTAAATAAAATATAGCTCCCAGAGCCAGGATCCGTGGGCGGACCTCCAAGAAGGCCTTCCGACACCTTTGCGTGGCTCTGGAAACATCAGGGAAAATTTGTATAGGCTGACCACAAAATTTCTCAGCCTTTTTCTTAAAGTAAACACGTAAAATCCTCTCTTTATCTAACTCTGAAAGAAAAGTAATTAATAGCGTAGCACGTGAGGGTATATCATCTGTAGCGGACTCCAAAAAAACAGAGATATCTAAAGTTGAGGAAGTTAACTGATCATAATGCACTCCCGTTTCTCCATCCCCACAAAATCACGGGCTAGTTTGCCCGAAGGTAAATAATAAATCCTCTACATCCGTGATTAATAAATTGACTCTACATCCGTAAATAATAAATTGACTCTACATCCGTGATTAACAAAACTTCTTTCAAATACTTATAGAAAAGCATAGAGGGGGATAGATAATGTGTCCGGGGGAAATTCAACATTCATAAATTTCTTGACCGAAGTGCATTCTCTAGAATCTCGTCCTGACGATGAAGTAAACAGGAATCTTGAGAAAACTTAACCAAAAGACTCTGCTGCTCACACCTCTGAGATTCCTGTACTGCAGTAACTCCCTCCAGAGATGCCAATCGTCCCTTATTATCCGCTAACTTAACTACAGTTTCGTTGGAAAAATCAGAGACTTTTTGGAGGGAACAAGTTAAAGTCGACTCAATCCGAGCAACCACTGCCCAAATATCCCGCAATGTTATATCGGGAGGTGGAGTCTGATCTGAGGCAACCGAAGCAAAAGAGATAACAGAGGGAATAGGAGGAGGCAACTTTTCCGAGGGAGAATCCATCTTTAGAAATGAAGCCGGCAACAGAACTGATCCGGATTCCACCTGCCCCGCCTTTCCAGGCGAGATGGTCAAACCGGAAGACAATGAAATCTCTTGGCATGGCGGAGTTAAACCCTTTACAATTGGAGAGTAATCGGATGAGGACATACTCACAGATGAAGCCTCCAGAGATACGCCGCATGGCTTAAAAAACGGAGTCGTAGATTCACTCAAACGAACGTGAGCATCCATTGGGCCAACGACTTTGACCGCCTTGGTCTGGGCAGTTGATAAATTTTTCTTCTTTCTTTTCCCCATACCAAAATATATACTCTCTGTGCTCCTCTGTGCTCCGAAGGGGCGCCAAAGGGGCAGGACCTATCCCTTTGCTCATGCCCCTTCGGGCACGCGCTCCCTGGGCACGCGCCGCGACCGTGTCCCGCGGTGGGGCTGCTGTTAATATAGCCCTTGTAAAGACCCTGTCCAATCAGGCAAGTCCCTCGCAGGCACCAGAAATCAATAGGAAAATGCAGGCAAACAGGTAAATGAACACCTCGGCATCCCGCTGTGGGGCTGCTGTTAATATAGCCCTTGTAATGACTCTGTCCAATCAGGCAAGTCCCTCGCAGGCACCAGAAACCAATAGGAAAATGCAGGCAAACAGGTAAATGAACACCTCGACGTCCCACGGTGGGGCTGCTGTTAATAAAGCCCTTGTAATGACTCTGTCCAATCAGGCAAGTCCCTCGCAGGCACCAGAAACCAATATGAAAATGCAGGCAAACAGGCAAATGAACACCTCTCAGTGACAATTTTTTGAAGTTGTTCATAAAAAGGTAGACAGAGGTGAGCTGGTTGATATAAGGGCTCATTCCATCCTGTATGTCGAAGCCGGATGTACAGAGGGGCTTGCGATTCTGATCCGCAGGGCACGTCAAGCCCCGTGGAATCAGAATCGCGAACAGGCCTGTACATGCAGGCCAGGACTGCGATTCAGTCTGGCCTGCAAGTACAGGCTTGATCCCGGCTAACTCAGTCAGGGCTCTATAATGGAGCCGCAGTGCCATGGTATCCAGTTGCCATGGCACCGCAGCTCCATTGTAAAGCCAAGATCCCGGCCGCTGGATTTCAAAGGTGATTTCCCTGCAGCCCGATCCCGATCTGGCCTACTAAGGGCCTTCCCAACCCTATCTGTGCCCCAAGCTTGAAAAAAACCCCTACCAGTCAAGTTATTCCACCTCAGAAGTGGAATATCTTCCCCGCAGAAGTCGCCGTCCCTGGATGTACAGGGCCAACATTAGAATTGGCCCTGTATGTCCAGGGCCAGTGGCCGCCCATTGCCCAGCCAGACTACGTTCCCGAGCTGCCCCTTCCCCGCCCCCGGACGTCCCGTTGGAATATTCATCCCCGCTATTCGTGCGACAGAATAACCCCCATAATGTATCTGGATTTTCATAAAGCCATGACAAGATCCCTCATGAGAGACTCTTGGTAAAATTAAAAAGACATGGGACTGGAAGCAGTGTAGTATTGTGGATCAAAAATTGGTTAAAAGATAGAAAGCAGAGAGTAGGGCTAAATAGCCAATTTTCCCAGTGGATCTGTGCTGGACTCGCTGCTTTTTAACATATTTATAAATGACCTGTAAACAGGAATAACGAGTGAGGTGATCATATTTGCAGATGATACAAAATCATTCAAAGCTGTTAAAACGCAAAAGGATTGTGAAAAATTACAAGAGGACCTTAAAAAACTGGAAGACTGGACATCTAAAGGGCAGATTAAATTTAATGCGGACAAGTGCAAAGTTATGCACCTAAGAAAGAACAACCCAAGCTATGGTTACACGATGCAAGGTACCACCTTAGAAATCACCACTTGTGAAAGAGATTTAGGCGTCATTATGGATAATACGTTAAAACCCTCCACCCAGTGTGCAGTGGCAGTCAAGAGAGCAATTAGAATGCTAGGAATCATAGGGAAAGGAATGGAGACTAAAACCAAGGATATTATAATGCCTCTGTATTGTTCCATGGTGCGACTGCACCTTGAATATTGTGTGCAATTCTGTTTGCTATATCAAGGATATAGCTGAATTAGAAAAGGTACAAAGAAGAGTGACAAAAAAAGGTAAAGGGAATGGAAGGATATCCTTATGAGGAGAGGCTTAAAAGGTTGGAGCTCTTCAACTTGGAAAACAGAAGGCTGAGGGGGATTATGATAGAGGTCTACAACTTAATGAATGGAGTGGAATGAATAAATGTACTGTCTCCTCTCTACCCCGCTCTCTGCTACTCCTTCTTCTTCTCTCATCAGGTAATATCAACCCCAACCCTGGACCCCCTCGATTTCTATCTCACTCGGAGAAGAGATCCTCACGTAACTTGTCTAATCTCATCCTTATCCCCAGGGCCGGCCCGTCCATTGAGCGAGAATACTTTTTGCACAGGGCCCCGAGTTTCAGGGGGCCCCGCACAAAGAACATTCTGCTTTAAAAGTAAATTTTAAAATTAAAAAAAAAAAGAAGCTGACTGCTGCCACCGCGGCAGAATCAAGTGTCCTTCAGAGCCTTCCCTCCCCGCCTCAGTCCCTTCCCGCGTCAGCTTTCAGAGCCGCGAAGGGAGAGTTTCCCGTTCGCGGCTCTGTTAAACCCACTGGGGCTGATGGGAACTTAACAGAGCTGCGAGGGAGAAACTCTCCCTTCGCGGCCCTGAAAATGGCGTGGAGAGGGACTGAAGCAGGGAGGTAAGGCTCTGCCGGGCAGGGGGGCCCCGCGGGACACTCGATTCTGCTGCTGCCACGGCGGCAGCAGCAGCAGCCAGCTTTTTTTTTATTTTTAAATTTCCCTGGGCTGTTGGGGGGAAGGGGGTTAGAACTGGAAATGGACTGATGGGGGGGAGGGGGTTAGGACTTGAAGTGGGCTGATGGGGTTAGGACTGGTAATGGGCTGTGGGCTGATGGGGGGTTAGGACTGGAAATGGGGTGATGGGGGGGTTAGGACTGGTAATGGGCTATGGGGGGGGCTGATGGTGCGGCTAAGAAAGGACTAGAAATGGGCTGATGGGGGGCTGGGATTGGAAATGAGCTGATGGAGGGACTCGGATAGGATTGGAAATGGATGGGAGAGCTAGGACTGGAAATGGGCTGATGGTGGGGCTAGGATAGGACTGGAAATGGGCTGATGGGGGGCTAGGACTGGAAATGGGCTGATGGTGGGGCTAGGATAGGACTGGAAATGGGCTGATGGGGGCTAGGACTGGAAATGGGCGGATGCGGGGACTAGAAGGGAGCGGATGTTGCGTGGGGCTGGAACTAAAAGGGAGCTGATGTTGGGGGAGGAATAGAATGGGATGGGGCTGGGAGAATGAAATGGAGAGGGGAAAAAAATTTTTGTGGGAGGAAAGAAAAATCTACAATGGCTGGGTTTTGGGAGAGTAAGTGGGGATTGTGGATGGAAGGGTAAAATTTGAGTGGATGAAATAGGAATGAGGAAAGAGCAAAAGGAGAAAGATTAGTATGTTAAAGCAGATGTCGAGAGAGAATGGAAAAAAAACTAGAAGAGAGAAGAAAGGACAAATGGACAGTAGACATTGGAGAGTTAGCAGAAGACACAAAGAAACCAGAAGAAAGTGGCTGGAGCAATTGCAACTGGAAAAAAATGCACAAAAGGTACAAAGATATCTCTTTATTTTGAATTTATTAACGGGAATATGTCAACTCTGGGAAATGTGCATCATTAATATCTGTGCTTTGTTTAGTACAAGAAGAAATTAATTTATATTTTTATTTCTACAGTGTTGTTGTACAGTCCAAGTTTGGCTTTTGGGTTTTCCAGTTTAATTATTGTCTTCCTGCTTTTAAATTGTGATTCCTTGTTTGGTAATGGTCTATGTTCTGCATGTGTAACTGAGTTGAGGTATTCTGTTTATGTAATTCCTATTTGACATTGCAGTGCCTGGTGGTTGGCACTGGATTATAGTAATGTAGAAATCTTTTAATCTTTCTTTATCCATACACTCATTAAGAGGCATGTTTACTAAAAGTTAGTGTATGGTAACATTATGCAAATATTATGCAAATGAGGCCCCTTATGCAAATAAGGCCCCACACTGAGTCTCCGCACATGGCCCCGCACGCCCCTTGGGCCGCTCCTGCTTATCCCTCTCTGCTCCCCTTCCACTCTCCCTCCCTCATATGCCTTATGGAACGCACACTTACCCAGAGAAATCAACCCCAACCCTGGCCCCCCTAGATCTCTGTCTTACTCTGAAAAGAGATCCTCACGTAACTTGTCTAACCTCATCCATATCCCTCTCCTTTTCCCTTCCACTCTCCCTTTCTTATGTGCTTTGTGGAATGCACACTCTGTCTCTAATAAACTTGGTTTTACTCATAATCTCTTTATCTCTAATGCTCTACATCTTCTTGCCCTAACTGAGACCTGGCTCTTCCCAGATGATACCGCATCTACTGCTGCTCTCTGTCATGGGGGCTTGTGATAAGGAAGCTTATCATAGCTCAGGAAGGAGCTATAGTAAAGGTGAAGTGACTCTGAACAAGCAACCTGTCAGTTCTAGTAGAAATAAGAAAACAGAATTTTCCCATAAAAGACTACCAGTCCCAGAATGCACCAGGTTTCCAACAGCCATTAGAGGAGCTGAAGTGGGGAAACGTGTGTTCAATCAGGAGGGCTATGAGGTAATCCCTAAGCACTCATCTCAAAGGGCAGGGCCTGATTCAGCACAGCTGCGCTGTGTTAGGGAGGAGCACTCATCTAAGCAGAATAAAGATAGAGTTTATTCTACAGAGAATCATTATCATCATCTTCATGATCAACTTGGATATCCTCATCCTCATCCTCAGTTTCATCTGGAGGATCATCAGAAGCAGAAGCCAAACCGGACGGACAGAGAGGGCAAGAAACCCTTTGGAAGAAAGAAGAGAAAAGCCTTTGGGAGGTCTAGAGGAGTCTGGAGCAGTACGTATACTGGGAGGCATTCCAAGGGCCAGCATACACCATTGGACTGGGGAAAGCCAGAGGAATGGTGCTGCAGAGCTAGGAATCTCCAGACGGTACCTGTGAGGGAGACGGCTGCACGTGGAAGGGACCCTAAGACCCGTGCCAGAAGGTATGTGAAGAGAGATCCAGTGTCCAGGGATCTGGATTGGAAGGCTGGACATAAGAACTGGACTACATACTGGCCAGGCTATATAGAGAGGAACTCTAACAGCAATGGAAGCTCAGGTATGAACACTGATCTATGCCCTAGCTATAACCTTGAAAGACAGCAGGGAAACAAGTATTCTCCTGAAAGTGCTCCATTGAGAAATTCATCTGTGCCAATCCATGATATTGAACCCATGATTGTTGAAGAAGGGGGAGTGATTGCAGATGAAGGTGTGTTTACATGGACTGCTCTCTGTCTAAACTCCTTTGGTGATTTTCTGTTATAAATTACAACAACCATCACAAAGAAATACAAACTTGTTCTTTAATCTACTCAGAAAAGCTCCTGAGTAGGATTTCTAGCCACGCAGTAGAAAGCAAGCCAGCTAAGAGGTTTCAGCTGGGTAACTGCTAGCAATTGAGCCTTACCTAATTGCTTGTGAGCTCTGAGGGAATCACTTTTGAATCTAAGTGGGAAGATATAAGAAGTTAACCTGAAAAGAATAGTTTTTCTCTTCCTTGTGGCTTTTGTTTGTTGTTTGATACACTGCTAAGAGAATATTAGCTAAAGCCTACAGAAAAGACCAGTTTGTTACCAACCAGGTCTTATTTCTTTTGCTTTGATTGCCTGACAAGTTCAAATGTTGTTTTCCTGATTTTGTTTTTCCAAGTTTAACACTGAAAGCAAGTAACCTGATTTATGTGCTACCAAGCATATCTGTGTTGTGAGAAATAACCCCATAAATAAATATCTTATTGGCTTTACCATCAAGCACAACTAATTATTGTGAGCAGCTGTGTCTGGTGTGAATGAACTGCATTGCCCACAATCCCTTGCAAATCATATTGATATATGCACTTGCCAAGACTGTGAACATTCTCACCCAGGTAGCCGTCTGACAGGCTATCAGTTCTCCCATATGCCTAGGTCCACTGGCCGCGGTGGTAGTGTTGGCCTTCTGCTTTCTCCCTTTTATACCAATTTCATCCCCTCCGGATGCCTCAGTCTCATTCCTTTCTCTCATTTAAAGTCCATTCCATTCGCCTCTTCACACTACTTCCTCTCCGAGTAGCTGTTATTTATTGCTCTCATGACAAGTCTGCTTCTACCTTCCTTACTGACTTTGACTCCTGGCTTTCCACCTTTCTGGATTCCTCCTCCCCCAATCTCATTCTAGGGGATTTTAACAGGCACGTCAATAACCCCTCTGATCCCCATGCTTTAAAGCTCCTCACCCTTACCTCCTCATTTGACCTCCAACTTTGTTTCACTGCCCCCACCCACCAGCACGGCCACTGCCTTGACTTGATACTCTTCTCTAATTCCTCTCCCTCGAACTTCCGTAGCTCAGTTCTTCCCTTATCTGACCATCACCTTTTAAGCTTTAATCTTCATCTCCCGCTGCCTCAACCTCATCCTGTCTTCTCTAACCTATTTAGAAACCTTCATACTATTGATCCCTTGACTCTCTCCTCCACCATTTTTCCATCTCTTTCTTCCATTATGTCTTCCAAGTCCGTCGACAAGGCAGTAATCTCCTATAATGCTGCACTCTCCCTGGCTCTGGATGCTCTCGCCCCACCCACCCCATGTCCTATGAGACATTCTGTACCCTAGCCCTGGCTTTCATCCACTATCCGCTATCTACACTTCTGTGCCCATTCTGCTGAATGTTCTTGGCTCAAATCCCGCTCCCCGGAAGACTTTCTACACTTCAAATTCATGCTTGGCTCTTTCCAGTCAGCCATAGCTCTTGCCAAACAAGACTACTACTTCCATCTGACTAACTCTCTTACCTCTGATCCTCACCGTCTCTTTAATACCCTCAGTTCTCTCCTCAAGGTGCCTCTGCCCCTGGTCCCTCCCTCCCTTCCTGCCCAAACCCTAGCTGACTACTTCCATGACAAAATCCACAAGATCACCCTCCAATTCCCCACTTCTTCTTGCATTACCTAATGCTGATGTTATATCCTTTTCAAAACTTTATTACCTATCAGGACGGGGTGGTTCTCCAGGATGGTCTGTTGCTGATCCTCAGCAGCAGGTATCTCAGAAATTTGCTCTTTTAACAAACTACTTCTATCTATGCCCTCCACTCGTACTGCTAACTCCAGACTTCGCTCCTCTCACCTTGCGGCACCTTACGCCTGGAACAAGCTGCCTGTGTCTATACGCCAGGCACCCTCCCTAGCCCTCTTCAAATCCAGGTTGAAAACCCACCTCCTCACTGTTGCTTTCAGATCTTGACTTTTGTGTTTTCTCTTGCTAAGATTATAAGCACCATGTTTTGTGTTTTGCCCTGGTTAGATTATTGCTCTGTGTTTTGTCTTGACTAGATTGTAAGCTCTGACGAGCAGGGACTGTCTCTTACATGTCTGTACAGTGCTGCGTATGACTGGTAGCGCTATATAAATGCTCAATAGTAGTAGTAGTAGTTGTTTATGTGACCCCTATGGGGAAACTGCTAGGTACGTATGACCTAGATTGACCACTGTTGGAAACAGGATACTGGGCTTGATGGACCTTGGTCTGACCCAGTATGGCATATCTTATGTTCTTATGTTAGGACACCTAGGGGTATGTTTACTAAACTGCGGTAACGTTACATACCGCGCGTTATGTAATGTTAACGCGCGTTAACGTTACTTAACAATCGTTAACGTCCCCGGCCGCGGTAAACACCGCAGAAGGTGGAGAGAGGGCGGAGAGAAGGGGTCAGTGGGCGGAGAGTGGGCGGGGAGAGGCCCCTTTCACACTAACGCACTGAACTGAAGGGCTGAATCCTACCACGAATGAAAACCAGCCGGTAGATACACATTTGCAGGAGAGAGAAACCATTTTAGTGTCAGCAATGTGCAGCCTAGGCAGGGAGCCCAAGAAATGTGATAGTAGTGCTCCATTTCCAGCAACACCATAGTGCCACAGTATGAATGGCCACTATGGTGATGGTGCAAATGGGGCATAGGGGGAATAGGGGGGCCACAGGCGGGACATGTAGCATGGGCAGCTGGGGCACAGGGTGGACCAGGCGGGCGCCTAGGTGGCACATAGGAACATAGAAACTGAAAATCAGCAAGACAGCAGCTGACCAAGGCCAAACACAATCCACCTATATCTATCTGGTTCACCCTAGCCAATAGTTGCTAGGGCACTGACCTGACATCCCCCCAGCCATCCCGCCCCCATGTGGAAGGGACATAATATTGGTAGGCAGTGATGGGGGGATGTGAGGATGTCCATGTATGGCCCCCCACCCCGGGATCCGCTCCCTAGGCGGGCTCCTACCTACACAGTGGATGGCCTGGGACTGCACACTACCAGCACTGACAGCAAATGGCCATGTCAGCTTGACAGGGGGGGTGCCACCTCCCTGCAGTGGACCTAGGCCATGCCCTGCATCAGTACGTGGTGTGCAGTGCAACATGCAAAGTCTGGCTGAGGAAAAGTACAGGTAGCCCCAGGGACTATTGTGCATCTGTGGCAACAGTGTGGTGCAGTACAACCAGCCAGTGTGTCCAGAAGCAGAGGGTCACAGGTTCAAGCCCCACCTGTGGTTCCTGCAAAGCATGTCCCTATGTTTTACCCTACAATGCAGATACAACAGCAACATGTGCAAAGCCCAAAGCAGTGGTTAACAGCGGTACAAACACCCACCTACACAGGCTCCACAATCCAAAGATGCATGGAGAGTCAGGCTGTTGGCCCCAGCATTGAGCTGAAGTTATCACCAGAGCACTACTTCTACCCCCTGCACAGTTTAGCAATGTCAGCACTGTGATCAGGACCAGTGTGGTGGGCCGGGTTGCCAACCACCCCTATCTTTGTACAATGCTGCAATAGGAGTGAGCGTGTGTGTATGTCTATCCATTGTTCTGTGGCTGCCCACCCTTCACTGGGCCCAAAATGTCCCACTGTTACCAGTGTTAGCCTAAATAGGTGCATGATGAGGAGCAAGGTATTTTGGGTATGGCCCAGACAAGGCAGATTGACCAGGATGCATCTTCACAGGGTGTGGGGCAATGGCTGGGACACTGTAGTGCCTGACCACCACCTGCATGGACAGGTGGTCAAAGCATGGCATGCTGGGAGGGCACTCACTCTGACCGAGCAGTGACCATGGCAGGTCTAGGTTCCCACATAGCGCTTTACATTATTTGCTTCCAGTGATATGTTTGTGTTCCCCAGTCCTGGGGTCCCAATCACTGAGTTGTCTGCTTGCTATACATAATTCCTCTTTGAGCCGGCTGGTGGACTGTCTGCAGTTAGACTGTGCATGGTCAGAACACCTTTAAGGTACAGTTTGACTGTGCTGTCTGCTGGTGACTGGCAGATGGTGGTAGGAGGCAGTTGGGGTTTTCCATACCTAACCCCAGCATTGCTCCTGGTCTGCCACTGCTCCAGTCATAGGTATGGTTCTGGCCCACCAACCCTAGAGGGCTGTCTTATACAAACAGGATGGAGGTTGCTTCCCTGGGGCAGGGGCAACTGTTCTTTACCTACAAAAAGGGTGATGTGGGCCCTTTGGGATATATAGTATATACCAATGTGACCTATAAAGGCACTGCTACACACACCTCATGCAATTCTAGGAACCCCTCTGCCCTGATAACAGTTGTCCATGTCAGCCAGACCCTAACACAGGGTACACACCAATCTGGCTGGTGTCTGGTCCCACAGGGCCACATGTGACTGCAGGATATAGATGGACACCAAATTACCTTCGGCTGCACTGCAAGGAACACCTGTCACACACTGTTAGTGATGGGGATGTACAGCAGGATCTATCTCTAGCACCATATGTACTGCGGACCTAGTGCTGGGCACCAATCCTATCCCTCAGGGTGACCACAGAACCTGCACAATGGCATGGTCTGTAGCTACTCTGTGCCAGTATCACACACTGTCAGTTCGTCTTTCCAAGCTGAGGTACCAGAGAGGTGCAGACTCCATTTGGTGATCAGCTGTACACTGCTATTCAGCATGTGCATTGCATCATGGGTATGGTGGGGTTACCCTATCCTGGCACTTAGAGAAGACAATTTGTGCGGTGACCTGCAATCCTTCTGTACCCAGACATTGCTGTGACATACACCATGGAGGTATAGCCTACTGGTTAATACAATGCCATTCTTGGCAGTGTTCATGGGTTCAGTTCCTCATTGTTCCCCCCTCTCATGCCTGTCCTACTCATATAGTGTGCATGCCTGTAGAGGTCATATTTTTGCAGATCTGTGCTTCCAGCACATAATACCCTCGCCACAATTGCCAACATTCCCTCGGTCTGTCTATCTGCGTCTTTCAGCTGTGTAGAGTCCTGTCTGCCAGTGCAGGCTGCCACCCCATGTCATACCCTTTCCTGCATTGCGCCTCTTCATGCTTGTCTCGCCTGTGCCTGATCTGCATGGCACCACCACTCCTCTGTCCACCCATCATTGTAATTATCCTGCCACCTCTGCCTCCACTGGGGGACACGTATTCCCATTGTCTGCCACCAACTATGTTTCTGGTACTTTACATTGCCAACACCCTGTGCTGTGGTACAGCTGCCCCACCATGTTTGTCATCAGTACTGGAAGGCACATGGGATGCCCGCAGATATGGCAGGTCCAGCAGTTCCCAGTTCTGCCTCCTTCACTCACCTGTTCATTGCCTTTCCTGAGTGCTCTATCTAGTGTTAGGGCTACATCTGCCTCTGTTCCACACAGGTCATGCATGTCATCCTGAGGCACCTTGCAGTCCCTAGGGCACACTAATCTAGGACACCATAACCTTTTTAAGCCACCGTAAGCTATGGTTCCATAGCCCAGGGTGCCTTCTGCGGTGCCTTGTCCAAGGTTGTCTAATATGGCGCTTAGCCTAGGAGGCCCTATTGGGCGCCTTATGAGGCACCTTACAGGGCACCTTACTAGGCACTTTATAAGGCACCTTACAAGGCACCTTACAAGGTGCCTTGCAAGGTGCCTTACAAGGTGCCTTGTAACGCTAGTTAGTCTATGGTGCCTTGTAACGCGCATTAGCTGTCAGCTTGCTGTAACGATGCAACGCCCACGCCTTTATATGGGCATCTCTACCTTTACCACGGAACCTACCGCGAATGACATTACTGCAGTTTAGTAAACATACCCCCTAGACTTGAATGTTCCATCCAAGGAGATGTTCAGAACAGCCGGTTCTGGATTCACCATTTGTACAGCCCTGCCACTCAGATGTCCACATCACCATTTCAGATGTCTAACCCACGTCCATCTCTTTTAAAATGACTACCTTGATGTACCACCATTTTGAACAAAATTGCACTTCAAAGTGGTTTACAAAACTGTAATAAACTGAACAAATGACAGAAAAAAAGAAACAAAAATAAAATTAAAAGGAAAAAGATGAAGGGATGCATAGGACAACAAAACAATAGTAGAAGCAGAATGAAGGAAAGGACTAGGAAAACAGCAAACCAGTGCATCTGTTTTAAATATTACAGTAAGTATTGGGAAAGGAAAGGTAGAATATCCACGTTTTCACACAAGATTTGAATATTGGCTATGAGCTCTCAATTCATATGCCAGCAGATAGAAAATTGAAAATGAAATCTAGGAATCTCCTAGTTTACATAAACCTTGCCCAGATATTTTAAGATCTAGAACAGTAATAATCTATTTCATATATAAAAGGAAGCATTGACCTGCCTGATGGACAATGTTGCCATAAAATGGACTGGAGAAGAAGGTGATGTATTAGGGACAGAATACCAAAAGAGGAAAAGTTTGGGCTTGCCTCTTGTCTTAGTGGCAAAACTGTTAAATTCCCAAGTGATGCTGCAGATACAGCATTCAAAGCTTCTTGGAAGAGTGCTTCCTAGTTAACATGCAACAGCAATACCTGGTGGTCCAATTTAGGCCCCATGAATGCAGGGTTCCAGAAGGGCCACTGGCCTATAGCTAGGGACTGTTAATGCAGTGACTGAGGTAGTGCTGGAACTAGGTAGTCTGGCACTGGAGTAAAGTCACAGAAAACACGACAGCTCCCTGCCTTGCCCCAGAGATTGGAGGTTGATGCCTTAAAAAATGTGATGTCCAATTGCTCAGGGCAACACCCTGCCTTAGTGCCAGCCTTGTTGGGAAGGTGATATGAAATAGGGGAGAAAAATCCCTGTATTGTTTGTTAATGAAGGCTCATGGTTCCAGATCCTGACCAAGTTCTGACTGAGCTGAAAGTCCAATGAAGCAGAAGGAAACTGCCAAGCTCCCTCCAAAAAAACAAAAACAAAAAGAGAAAAGTTATTCATTACCAAAACCGAGGCATAGTTTTTGGATATCTGAGAATAATGTAAGAACTGCTGAAGGATCCTCTAGAAGGTTCATGTCCCACTACTGGTGTTCTGCTCTGTTATCTCCTTCCCAACTTTCCAGGATACAGTTTCCAGGATTTTATTCTAACAGGTAAGTAAGATGAATTGCCTCCCCATTAACTGGTTCAATCACATATTTATGAAAGGAACCACACTATAATATATCACAAAATTCCCCAGAGCAGACAGAGCTTAAAGATTCCAAATTACTCTTGCCTACCGATAGTCAGATTAATATGAATAAAATACAGCCTCTAAAATGCTTGTATGCAAATGCTAGAAGTCTAAAAAATAAGATGGGAGAGCTAGAATATATAGCACTAAATGAGAGGTTAGAAGTGGGACACTGTGATACCTGGGTACAAACTATATCGTAACAATAGAGCAGATCAAATTAGTGGAGAGGTTGCGCTCTGTGTTAGAAAGGACATTGAGTCACAAAGGATTACCTTTTTGCAGGAAACAAAATTCACTGTAGAATCTCTATGGATTGAAATTCCATGTAAAAAAGGGGAAGGGGGAGGCGATGGCAGTGGGGGTGTACTATCAACCGCCAGGCCAGAATGAACAAATGGATGATGAAATGCCCAAAGAAATCAGGGAAGCTATAGTAACAAATGTTATAGCACAGTAATACTAATGGGTAATTTCAATTACCCCGGTATTAACTCGGTCAGTGTCATGGCAGGACATGCTAGGGGGATAAGGTTTCTAGATAAAATAAAAGACTACTTCTTGGAGCAGCTGGCTCATGAACCAACCAGGGGAAGTCATTTTGGACCTAGTCCTTAGTAGAACATAAGATCTGGTGCAAGAGAAAAAGGTGTTGGGGCCACTTGGCAGTAGTGAACATAGCATTATCGCGTTTGATTTAATAAATGCAGGAAGGACGGTAAGGAAATACACAGTACTACCTTTTAACTTTCAAAAGAAAGACTATGATAAAATGAGGAAAATAGTAAGAAAAAAAACTAAAAGGAGCAGTTGCAAAGATTAAAGATTTACATCAAGCATGGGTGTTGTTTAAAAATACTATCTTGGAAGCCCAGACCAGCTGTATTCCAAATTTTAAGAAAAGTGGAAGGAAGTCCAAACAACTACCAGCATGGTTTAAAGGTGAGGTCAGAGAGGCTGTTGTTGCCAAAAAGGCATCAATCAGGATTGGAAAAAAGAGCCAAATGACGAAAACTGGAAACAACATAAGCACTGGCAAGCTAGATGCAAGCATTCATAAGGCAGGCAAAGAGAAAATTTGCGAAGAAGCTTGCTGTGGAAGCAAAAATGGGAAATAAAGACTATTTCAAGTACATTTGTAGCAAAAAACCTGTGAGAGAGTCAGTTGGACTATTAGATAATAGAGGGGTAGAAGGGTCATCAAGAGGGGACAAGGCCATATTGAAGAGACTGAATGAATGCTTTGCTCAGTCTTTAATGAAGAAGATGTAGAGATGCTACCCATGACTGAAATGGTATTCAAAGTTGATACAGCAGAAGAATTGAAAGAAATATTGATATACCAGGGAGATGTATTAAAACTATTTGATAAACTGAAGAGTAGAAAATCACCTGGACCGGATGGTATACATCCAAGGGTGTTGAAAGAACTGAAATATGAGATTACAGACCTAGCATTAGTAATCTGTGAATTATCATTAAAATCATCTGTACTACCTGAAGATCAGAGGATAGCCAATGTAACGCAAGTTTTTAAAAGGGTTCCAGGGGTGCTTTTTTTAAAAAAAATTTTATTTATAGAATTTTAAATCACAGTTACAAGAAAGTTCACCGAACAATATTGAAAGAAATAGAGTAGATACAATTAGTAAATATTAAAGGCAAAAACAATACAAACTAGCAATACAGAAACCTGCAACAACGTATCCATTCACCCTAGCCCACAAATTAAGGGGGAAATGACATAAATCCATTATATATAAACCATAGAGGAACCAAGAAATCATGGCAGCCAACTAAACCCAGCAAATACATTAAGCGAGCTCAGGGGAGGCCCCACTAGAGGATTCTAATCGCCATGCAGAAATAAAAGCCGTAAGCTGGGAGGGGTCATAAAACACATACGAAACTGAGTGATATTTCACTAGGCACTTACAGGGATGT
Organism: Ichthyophis bannanicus; assembly: GCA_033557465.1. NCBI lineage: Eukaryota > Metazoa > Chordata > Amphibia > Gymnophiona > Ichthyophiidae > Ichthyophis > Ichthyophis bannanicus. The sequence goes on along the minus strand of CM066036.1, from coordinate 716,587,122 downwards.
TTCAAAAAGAACAGACCCCCCACCTGAAGAACTCCTGGATGCCATAGAAGAAACTCTCTACTCCGCCTCTGAATTTCTCTTGATAAATCTGGATAAATCCGGACCATCAAGCCTTTAAAGGGCAGCTTCCGCTTCTGAAAGAAAAGCCTCAATAACCATTCTTTATCTGAGAGTAGGGCAAAGGTGATTAACAAAGTAGAGGGAACAGGAGACTCAGAAGAGTGTTCTAAAATATCAGTGACATTCAAGACATTCCCATGATCTATACCACCTCCAATATTCAACAAACCAGAAGAAAGTTTCCCCTTAGGTGCTTTTTAACATATTCGTAAATGACCTGGAAATGGGAATAGCAAGTGAGGTAATCAAATTAGCAGATGACACAAAATTATTCAAAGTTGTTAAAACCCATGAGGATTGTGAAAACTTACAAGAGGACCTTGATAAATTGGAAGACTGGGCATCCACAATGCAGATGAAATTCTGGGGTATGTTTACTAAACTGCAGTAATGTCATTTGCATTAGGTTCTGTGGTAAAGGTACAGATGCCCATATAAAGGCATGGGCAGTGCATCGTTACAGCAAGCCTTATCAGCTAACGCATGTTACAAACTCACGCGCGCTACAAGGCGCCTCATAAGGCACCTTACAAGGCACCTTATAAGGCGTCTTGTAAGGTGCCGTATAAGTAAGGTGCCTTGTTAGGTGCCTTATAAGGTGCCTTGCAAGGTTCCCTATAAGGTGCCTTGTAAGGTGCCTCATAAGACGCTTTGTAAGGTGCCCTATACAGTAGGACTCCTTAGGCTAAGCGCTGTATTAGGCACCCCTGGACAGGGCACCTTAGAGGACACCCTGCGTTACGGAACCATAGGTTATGGTGGCCTAACAAGGTTATGGCACCCTAGGTTAGTGTGGCCTAAGGGCTGCAAGGTGCTGCAGGATGACATGCATGACCTGTGAGGAACAGAGACAGATGCAGCCCTAACACTAGATAGAGCACTCAGGAAAGGCAATGAACAGGTGAGTGAAGGAGGGAGAGCTGGGAGCCGCTGGACCTGCCATATCTGCGGGCATCCCATGTGGCTTCCAGTACTGATGACAAACATGGTAGGGGCAACTGTACCACAGCACAGGATGTTGGCAATATAAAGAACTGGAAAGACAGTTGGTGGCAGACGATGGGAATACGTGTCCCCCAGTGGAGGCGGAGGTGGCAGGATAGTTACAATGATGGGTGGACAGAGGAGTGGTGGTGCCATGCAGATCAGGCACAGGCAAAGCAAGCATGAAGAGGCACAATGCAAGAAAGGGTAGCAGTGCAGGACATGGGGTGACAGCCCTCACAGACAGACAGGTCTCTACACAGCTGACAGATGCAGATAGAAGGACCGAGGGAATGTTGGCAATTGTGGCGAGGGTATTATGGGCTGGCAGCACAAATCTGCAAAAATATGACTGTTACAGGCATGCACACTATTTGAGTAGGACAGGCATGAGAGGAGGGAACAATGAGGAAATGAACCCATGAACACTGCCAAGAATGGCATTGTATTAACCAGTAGACTATACCTCTGTGGTGTATGTCATAGCAATGGCTGGGTACAGAAGGACTGCAGGTCACTGCACAAACTGTCTGCTCTGAATGCCAAGATAGGGTCTACAGCTGATCAGCAAATGGGGTCTGCACCTCTCCGGTACCTCAGCTTGGAAAGATGAACTGACAGTGCGTTACACTGGCACAGAGTAGCTACAAACCATGCCATTGTGCAGGTTCTGTGTTCTCCCTGAGGGATAGGATGGGTGCCCAGCACTAGGTCCACAGTGCATGTGGTGCTAGAGATAGGCCCTGCTGTACATCCCCATCACTACCAGTGTGTGACAGTTGTTCCTTGCAGTGCAGCTGAAGGTAATTTGGTGTCCATCTTTATCCTGCTTTCACATGTGGCCCTCTGGGACCAGACCCCACCCAGATTAGTGTGTACCCTGTATTAGGGTCTGGCTGACATGGGCACCTATTATCAGGGCAGAGGGGTTTCCAGACTTGCATGAGATTTGTGTAGCAGTGCCTTTATAGGTCAAAGTGGTATACACTACATACCCTGAAGGGCTCACATCACTCTTTTTGTAGGTAAGGAACAGGTGCCACAGCCCCTGTGAAGCAACATCCATCCTGCTAATATGCAACAGCCCTCCAGGGTCAGTGGGCCAGAGTCATACCTGTGACTGGGGCAGTGGTAGACCAGCAAGGATGGGGTTAGCTCTGGAAAACCCCAACTGCCTCACACCATTGTCTGCCAGTCACCAGAAGACAACACCTTATAGGTGTTTTGAACATGCACAGGCTAACTACAGACAGTCCACAGTGCATGCTCACAGAGAAACTAAGTACACCAAGCAGGCATCTCAGTGCTTGGGGGACCCAGCACTGGGAACACAACAGGATCACTAGAGGCAGAAAATGTCAAGCGCTATGTGGGAACCTAGACAGGCCATGGTCATTGCTCGGTCAGAGTGAGTGCCCTCCCAGCATGCCATGCTGTGGCCACCCTGTCCATGCATGCGGTGGTCGGGCACTACAGTGTCCCAGCTATTGCCCCACACCCTGTGAAGATGCATCCTGGCCAATCCGCCCTTTCCGGGCCATACCCACAACACCTTGCTCCTCATTATGCACATATTCAGGCTAATGCTGGTAACAGTGGGGCATTGTGGGCCCGGTGAGGTGTGGGCAGCCACAAAACAATGGATAGACATACACACACACACTCCTATTGCAGCATTGTGCAAAGATAGGGGTGGATGGCAACCCTACCTGCCACACTGGTCCTGATCACAGTACCGACCCTGCTAAACTGTACAGGAGGTAGTAGTTGTGCCCTGGTGATAACTGCAGCTCAGTGCTGGGGCCAACAACCTGACTCTCCATGCATCTTTGGATTGTGGAGCCTGTGTGAGTGGGTGTTTGTACCCGTTTGCCACTGCTTTGGGCTTTGTACATGTTGCTGTTGTATCTGCATTATAGGGTAAAACATAGGGACATGCTTTGCAGGAACCACAGCTGGGGCTTGAACCTATGACTCTCTGCTTCTGGACTCACTGGCTGGGTGTACTGCATCACACTGTTGCCACAAATGCATGGTGGTCCCTGGGGCTACCTGTACTTTTCCTCAGCCAGACCTTTTATGTTGTACTGCACACCACATACTGGTACAGGGAATGGCCTAGGTCCACTGCAGGCAGGTGCCACTGCCCCCTCCAGCATGAGCTCACAATCCCCTGCCATGCTGACATGGACATATGCTGTCGATGCTGGCAGTGCGCAGTCCCAGGCCATCCACTGTGTGGGTAGGTGGTCGCCTAGGGAGTGGGGTCTGGGGCATGGGGCATACATGAGCATCCTCACATCCCCCCCATCACCGCCTACCAATAGTCTGTTCCTTCCGCTTGGGGGAGGGTTGACTGGGGGGATGTCAGGTCAGTGCCCTGGCAACTGTTAGCTCGGGTGGACCAGATAGATGCAGGTGGATTGTATTTGGCCTTTGTCAGCTGCTGTCATGCTGATTTCTGGTTTCTATGTTCCTAGGCGCCTGCCTAGTCCACCCCGTGCCCCTGCTGCCCCCGCTATATGTTCTGCCTGCAGCCCCCTATGGCCCACTTGCACCATCGCCATAGTGGCCTTTCATACTTGGGCACTATGCTGGTTCTGGAAATGGAGCACTACTATCACGTTTCTTGGGCTCCCTGTCTATGCTGTACAATGCTGACATGGAAATGGTTTCTCTCTCCTGCAAATGTGCATCTAACGGCAGGTTTTCATTCGCGGTTGGATTCAGCCCTTCAGTTTAGTGCATTAGTGTGCAGGGAGCCTCTACCCGCCCACTCCCCGCCCATTGACCCCTTCCCCCTGCCCTCTCTCCATCCTCTGCGGTGTTTACCGGGGCTAGGGACGTTAACCATCGTTAAGTAACGTTAACGCGCGTTAACGTTACATACCGTGTGTTAACATTACCTAACGAGTGTTAACGTTACATAATGCGTGGTCTGTAACGTTACCGCAGTTTAGTAAACATGCGCCTTAATGTGGACAAGTACAAAGTTATGAACCTAGGAAAGAACAACCCAAACTAAGGGGTATGTTTACTAAACCGTCTTAATGTTACCGACGCTAGTTGCAACGATAATGTGAAGAATGCCATATAAGGAGTGGGCGTTTCAATCCTAAGGTAGCAAGAATCTGTATCGCTCGATAGTGGGCGCCGTGGCACATTAACGTGCATTAATCCTAAGTACATGTCAGCGCAGTGTTAGAAACTATAACGATGTAGCCCACTGGTTACTGCAATGACTGTGGAGGCAGAGGTCATGGGTTCAATCTTGCAGTGGTGTAATCTAAAACGGCTGTCTGAGGCATTTTCTTTTAATTTAAATCAGTGCTGCCAGCAAAAACACCCTCACAGTGCTGTAACCTAAGGTGCCTCATAAGGCGCCCCATAGGTCACATTATAAAGTGCCCTGTCTGCCAAGGCACCCTATAATGTGTCCTATAGGGCACCTTTGAGGTACCTTAGGCTACAGCACTGTGAGGGTGTTTCTGCTGGCAGCACTGATTGAAATGAAAAGGAAAATCCTCAGACAGCATTCCTAATTAACACCACTGTGGGACTGAACCCATGACCTCTGCCTCCACAGTCATTGAAGTAACCAGTAGGCTACACCTCTACAGCTACTACCACACTGATGGCTGGCTACAGAAAGACTGCAGGTCACCACACAAACTGTCTGCTGTGGTTACTAGGATAGGGTAAACCCACCCGTACCTATGATGCACTGCACATGCAGATCAGCAGTCTACAGCTGATCACATAATGGGGTATGCACCCCCACAGCACCTAGGCCTGGTAGGGGGAACTGACTGTGTGTGTTACTAGCACAGAGTAGCTACAGACCGTGACATTGTGCGGGTCCTGTGCTCACCCTGAGGGTGAGGTGGGGCACCCAGCACCAGATCCGCAGCACCTGGGTTTGCTGAGATAGGCTATGCTGCAGGTCCCCATCAGTGCCAGTGTGTGATAGGTAGTCCTTGCAGACACACCTATGTCCATCTGTATTTCCCAGTCATGTCTAGCCCTTGTGAACAATGATGCACCCAGAATAGTGGGTGCCATGGTCACATGTTATAGGTGAAGGGGGGGGGGTGTTTGGACCCAAAAGCAGATTATGTAGCACCACCCAACCCACCCCACCCTCTGTGGCTGGGGGGGGGGGGGGGGGAGAGAGAGACAGGATCTCCCACCAACAGATCCACATTGTATATCTCTGCAATGGTGGCAGTAGCGAGGACCATGAACCCCAGGCCTGCTGGGGAACAGGCACCCTACAAGGCAGATCTGTACACATCACATAAGACAATGGCAGACAGGCAGAACACTGGAGAAGCTCAGCTGCCTCTCACCACTATCTGACATTCACCAGCAGAGGGCACAGTCAGGCTGCACCCTGCAAGGTGTTCCAGCCATACACTTGCTAACTGCAGACAGTCTGCTAGCTAGTACATAGTGTATGTTCCTGGAGAAACTGTGTGCACCAAAAAATGGGATGGGAGCACACACACTAAGCAAGTATATCAGTGATTGGGCCCCAGCATAGAGAATCCATAAATATCACTGAGAGAAATGTTGCATAACACTATGGGGGAACCTAGCCATGCCGTGGTCACTGCTCAGTCAGGGTGAGAGTGACCTCCCAGCTTTAAATGCTGTGGCCACCCTGTCCGTGCAAGTAGTAGTCGGGCACTACAATGTCCCAGCCATTGCCCTATACCCTGTACAGATGCATCCTGCCCAGGCCATGCCCACAGTACCTTGCTCCTCATTATGCACATTGGCAGCCTAACGCTGGAAACAGTGCAAGCAGTGTGGGCTCAGTAAGGTGTAGGCAGCCACAACACACTGGATAGACAAACACAAACTCCCACACCTATGCCAGCATTGTGCAAATATGGAGGATTGTGGCAGCCCAGTCCTGGGCACAGTGCGGGCATTGCTATGGTACGTAATACTGTTGGGGTCACTCCCCGGGGTGGTAAACACTAACAGAAGCAATAACTGAAACACACTCCACAGATATCAGAAAGGTTGCAATGATGAATCTCTATCAACAAATCATGTTTAACGTAGGATTTGTTAGCTGACATTAATCATAGCAAACTTTTGATATGTGGAACATGTTCCCAAGTTTAGGATGGCATTGCTAAGGTATGCAGGTGCCATTATTGGGAGATGCTGCTCCACGCAGGGCCCAACAGCCTGACTCTCGATGAGGCTTTGGATAGTGGAGCCTATGGGTGTGGGTGTTTCTGCCCCTGTTGGCCGCTGCTCTAGGGCAGAGGTTCCCAACTCTGGTCCTGGTGGGATAAACACTGTTTGGGTCTTCATGCTGTCCCTAATGAATATGCATGAGATACATTTGTATATAATGGGGCAATGCATACAAATGCAGCACAGGCATATTTATTAGGGACAGCATGAAACCTGAATGGTGTTTGGCCCTCCAGGACTGCAGTTGGGAATCTCTGTTCTAGGGATTGCACATGTTTATGGTGTCTGTGCTCTGTAGGGTAAAATATAGGCGTTTCAGGCATGTTTAATTTATCTGCAATAAAGGTTCCGTCTTTATTACCATGGTTTAGTACTGGGCAAAATATGGGGACCAGGGTGGTAGGAGCCACAGCTGGGACTTGAACTTGTGGCCTTCTGCCTCTGAACACACTGGCTGCATGTACAGCACCAAACTGTTGCCACAGGGGCAGATCATTCCCTGGGGATACCATGACTGTTTGTCAGACAGACCTTGTCAGTTGCAGTGCACGGCACCCACCTAAACGGAGCTTGGCCGTGGTCTGCTGTGGGCAGATGCCACTGTTCCCTCCACAACCAGCACCCCTTTGCCACCATGCTGACATGCCCATATGCCGGTGGTGCTGGTGGTGCGCAGTCCCAGGCCATCCATTGTGCCGGTAGGCAGCTGCCTATGGTGTGTGTTCTCGGGTAGGGGTGCCTACATGGACATGCGCACTTTCCCCCGGCACCGCCTGCCAATGTTATGTGCCCTGGGGGTTCCTGCTGGGTAATATCCCCTGTTACACTGTCGGACACACACTCATGCCCATGTTGGTCCCTCATCAGTTGCTGTCTTGCTGCTTTACAGTTTTGACATTCCTATGTGCCACCTAGGCATCTGCCTAGTCCGCACTGTGCCCGAGCTGGACCACAGCATGTGCCGCCTGCAGCCCCATGTATCCCATTTACAGCATCAGTACAGTTGCCCTTTCCTACGTACCCACTCTGCTGTTGCTGCACATGTGCACACCCTAACAAACCTGCCCAATATAAATGACAAAAACCCTGATCACCGCTATTTCAATGTGGGATCATTCACTTTGTAGGGGGACAGAGCATAGACCCTTCCAAACATGATATCTTCCTTTTTACGCTTTGTCAGTAGTGTTTCTTTATGTTTATCATTAATATCACTTTCGGCCAGCTTGCTTATTGGGATTTCAGATGTGGTTCTGGTCATTTTATATGTTTATTTGCTTTTTTGGTTCTTGCACATGTATCACTACTATCACTTTTCTGGGTTTCCCTGACTTTGCTGTACATTGCTGACTGAAATGGTTTCTCTTTCCTGCAAATGTGCCTCTAAAGCGAGGGTTTCACTGGCGTTAGTGTTCAGACCCGGATTTCACAGCGTTAGTGTGCCTGGAGCCTCTCCCCGCCCACTCTCCACCCATTGACCCCTATCTCCACCCTCTGGGAGGCCTTACTCCACCCTTCAGAGCCGGATTTCACAGCGTTAGGGTGCCTTAACGCCGCTTCTGACGTTATCACGCGATACATGACGTTATCGCGCGATACGTGACGTTATCGCGCGATACGTGACGTTATCGCGCGATACGTGACGTTATCGCGCGATACGTGACGTTATCGCGCGATACGTGACGTTATCGCGCGATACGTGACGTTATCGCGCGATACGTGACGTTATCGCGCGATACGTGACGTTATCGCGCGATACGTGACGTTATCGCGCGATACGTGACGTTATCGCGCGATACGTGACGTTATCGCGCGATACGTGACGTTATCGCGCGATACGTGACGTTATCGCGCGATACGTGACGTTATCGCGCGATACGTGACGTTATCGCGCGATACGTGACGTTATCGCGCGATAACATCGCCGCTGCTACGTTAAGACGGTTTAGTAAATATACCCCTAAGGTTACATGATGCAAGGTTCCACATTAGGAACCATAACTCAGGAAAAAGATTTAGGCATCATCGTGGATAACATGTTGAAACTCTTCTCCCATTGTGCAACGGCAGCCAAGAAAGCAAATAGAATGCTAGGAATCATAAGGAAAGGAATGGAGAATAAAACAAAGGATATTATAATGCCTCTGTATTGTTCCATGGTGCAACTGCATCTTGAATATTGTGTGCAATTCTGATCGCCTTATCTTAAAAAAGATATAGCGTTATTAGAAAAGGTACAGAGAAGAGCCACCAGAATGGTAAAGGGGATGGATGGAGACCCCTATGAAGAAAGGCTAAAAAGATTAGTGCTCTGCAACCTGGAAAAGAGACGGCTGAGGGGAGATATGATAGAGGTCTATAAATTAATGAATGGAGTGGAAGGGGTGAATGTAGATTGATTGTTTACGCCATCAAAATATAGAAAGACTAGGGGACATGCAATGAAACTAAATGGTAACCTATTTAAGACTAATATTTTTTCACTCAAGGTGTAATCAAACTCTGGAATTCATTACCGGAGGATGTAGTAAAAGCTGTTAGTGTAGCTGGGTTTAAAAAAGGTTTCAACATGTTCCTGGAGGAAGGGTCTATAAGCCGTTATTAAAGGGGACCCGGGAAATCTATTTCTTGTCCCAATACAAGCATTGTGGAACCTGTGTCTTTTGGGGAACTGCTAGGTATTTGTGACCTAGATTGGCCACTATTGGAAACTGGATACAGGGCTTGATGGACATTGGTCTGACCCAGTATGGCATATCTTATGTTCTTAACATATTGGGTAGAATTTTTCCTTTTAATAATGTAACTCATAATGTTCAATATAGATATAGTTGCATATAGAAATCCACTAAATCTACCAGTGGGGACTTCCTCCAAGTTTTGTTAACATTTTGGGCCCATTTCAAACCTGGTGTATTGCTGGTATCAAGACCAGTTGCACTCCAGGTTTTATGAAAAGGGGCATTTTCCAGCAAATAAAGACAGATCGAAAGTTTGCATTTGACTCTGTTGGAACGCACCTGGTTTGCATAAATTTCTGCAATGAAATGCAAGAGCACCATTTTACATGCACATCTTATTATACTGCATCACAGACTGCCTATTCAAATCAGCTTGTACCAGCTATTCTTCTTGTTTCCAGACTATTATGTATGGGACAGAACAGAGCTTTACCCTCAAGATATAATCAACTGTAAATATATTCAGATGTAAGCTCCAGTGATTTTAATGTGAACATAGATAATGCTACTGTAGATTACACAAGAATAAACTATTAATAGTAAAATTACAAAAAGGATATTTCAAGTCATTTTAACAGAATAGCTTTGTTCATTAGCATGCAACATAAGTTTAAAAAAGGAAATAAATATAATTAATCCCTGCATCATAGACATAAAAGACAAGTAGTTAGTGGTAACTAGCTGTATTACTCTGCTGACTGCAGTTCAATTAGGTTTTTTTTTATTATTTCCAAAATGAGATTAGCCTCAATCAATAGCTCTAGCGCTAACCACCAAGCCTTTGGAACTCTAGATCACTTGGTAGTGCATTTAATAAAGTTTACATTTGCAGAGAAGTTTCGAATTTAAATGGAAATCCAAAATTACAGTTAAAAAAGCAGTGTAATTTGCACATAGCTGTTTAAGCTATATTGTTAAATTATTCTTCTCTTTTGCATCGCCACCTGCTTGACACCAAGAACTTGCAAACAGAATATGTTTTGTTTCACAAAAAACTTTTGCATGGATTTGGTGTTCTCTTTCACACAAAAAATCTAATGCAAAATCTTGTAGGTAGACATTGAAAGTTGTTTTTTTTTAATGTAAGTATAGCAGCTATAGGTGACATAGAGATATTTCTTAGACCTTAAAAAGACCCTCCTGATTCTTCATTTTTTCAAATAAATATTTATATATTTTTTGATGTGACTGAATGAGAGATCTTAGCGGACTCCTTACTTTAGAAGTTGACAATTTGCACATGACATACTAATGTGCTTTTATGCACGTCAAAATGGATTTTACTTCATATGATCTCTACTGAATTAATATGTATATGTACAGACATTTACAGAGGACATTATTTCTCATGCTTTGCGTCTCACACTACAAGAGGTTTCCTCCATGTATTTTAAACTGAGAAACATAATGGCAGGGTCTACATTAGTGGCCCTGGGCTCTGACAATCTTGCTGTGCTGTTTGACCTGCAATTGTGCTTTGTAATCAACAGAACTTGTACTGTATCAAGTAAGGTTTATAAAAACCATTTCCTGCTTTCCTAAAGGGGTCATTCCAGACCTCTGGGAATGTCTTTTTTTTACATGTATCTATGAGATATGTGCAACTGGAAATCCATATCTATAGTGAATTCGGACTCCCAACTCTGCCATAAGGATGCATAGAAACAGTTCTTTGATCTAGAAAGGTACCTTTATACAGATCCAAGGTCATTCTTAAGGGGGAAGGGGAAATCTGGCAACCCTTCAGTGCCTTGCACCACCATGGTAACTCCACCCCTTACAAATGGCAGCAAAGCATGGTCACAGCCAGGGCTGATATTAGACACACTGCAGTCCAGGGCAGAAATTTGGAAGGGGACCCCAAAGTACACCAGCAGACTGTTCCTTCTTCAGCTTCGAGTGCTTTTGGGGTCACCTGTAGCATAAGACCAAAGGAAATTTCCATGGTTGTATTCCCCTAGCAATTTGACGCTTTGCCCTGGCTATGGTGCTGTCCTCCTCGCATCACATCTTACTTGTATCAGCAGAAGGCATAAAGGCAAATAACAGAGGCAACCGCCACACCAAAGAATGGGAAACGACAGGCAGAAGCACTTGCAGTTAGGAGCAGTGCTCTCTTATGCTTTCTGCTGGGGAGGTCAAAAAGACAAACTATGTAGTCACTTGTCATCCTCATAGAGCTTGCATTGCAAAAGTATTCATCCCCTCTGTGTTTGACCTGTTTTGTCGTATTACAACCTGGAATTAAAATGGAGTTTTGAGGATTAGCACCATGTGATATTCACAACATGCCTACAACTTTGAAGGTGCAAAATATCCTTTATTGTAACACAAACAGTAATTAAGACAAAAAAACCCTGAAAGCAGGAGTGTGCATATGTATTGTCACCCGTGAAGGTTCCCAGAGGCCAGAAGCATGGGTATTTCACCGGGGCATGTTTTCAGTAGCTGTGGAGTGTTATAGAAAGGTGTTGCAGTGCCCCCTGGGACTTGTGGTTCCACAAACTAGCAAAAGAATGTAGTTGCAGTCAAGTGGTAAGGCTTAAAGATAGGACTTTTTATTCCCCTTCCCGGGGTTGGATTTCAAGCACATTGAAACAAGGTAACATAAAGACCATTCGTCTGGTACTAAATTAAAGAAACACTGGAACAAAAACTCTGCTTAACTTCAGCTTTGCAATGGACAAAAAGGAAAAGAAAACAGTCTCTTTCAAATCAAATACCTTTCTTCCTGTTTTCTTTACAAACACTTTTTACAGCACTTCAACATAAAGAAGTGATGGCATCAGCCATGGTATACGTACAGTCCATGCAGTTATCATAAGCAGGTTCCTCGTAGGAATCACATTGCATTTCTTCAACACCGGAGTAAGTTTCCCTTGGACTGAAACTTCCGTTATTGTTACAGAGTTCCTCCCTATAGCTCAGAGAGTTCCCTTCCTCCTCCCGGCTAGAGTGGAATGGGTAACTACCATATTCTCTGTAGTTTCTTTCAGGAGAGCCACACAATTCTTGATAAGTGCAGGGCAATTCGTTATACTCTATTCCTCTTCTATTAGGATCAATAAGCCTACCTTCCAGCACTCTCTCTTCAGAGTTTCTCAGCCGAGCAGAGCTTTGCCCGTAAGAAAGCCTTTTACTATGTTTCCCTTTCAGCTTTCCTCTTGGCACAAAACTATCTTCAGGGTAGAGACTCTCTCCCTCTTGGTACCTGATGCTGGGCAACTTGGCTTTCCTCAGCCTGGTTCCAGGACTACCTCCTCTGCTTCCTCCATAGCAAGGTTCCTGGGGATACTGTTCAGCTGTGCACTGCTTTCCAAAGCAGTCCCTCGTGGATTCAACAGCTCTGTACTTCCCTGGTAGTCTCTCTCTGTTACCAACGGTTCTTGAATGCCCTGGTGGTCTCTCCTCACTACTCTCTGGTAAGTGATTTTTAACTGCGTATGTTCTGGTGTTTGTTTGGGCTCCACCCCTTCCCAGCTGCCCCTCATTCCCTAATGAGCTATGAGCTAGCCTAGTGTTTGGGCGTTCCCTCACACCTCGTGAAGCACTTGTGTACGTTGCTTATAGCAACCTTGGGCCATGTGCAGATCTGATCTGTCAGTGTTAGCTCTGTTTTGCTCAGAGTTTCCTATCTGCATGGGCTCTGACTGCTCTACCCCATGACAGATCCCCCCCCTTAAAATATTACGGGCTGCCGAACCTTCAAACGGACAGCTCGTAATTCGGGAGAGCGCATCTGCGTTCCCATGCAGTTTCCCAGCCCTGTGCTGTATTATAAAATTAAATGACTGCAGCGCCAGATAATATCTAGTTAACCGCGCGTTGCTATTCCTCATCTGGTTAAGCCACTTTACAGGGGTGTGATCCGTAACCAGGAGGAATTTTCTACCGGTAAGGTAAAATCTTAATGCCTCAATAGCCCACTTTATGGCCAGGCACTCTTTTTCAACCGTGGAATAGTTCTTCTCTGCTTTTGAGAGCTTCCGGCTGAGATAAGTAACCGGGTGCTCCATCCCCTCAAACTCTTGAGACAACACTGCCCCCAACCCGGTCTCTGAAGCATCCGTCTGTACTACGAAGGGTAAACTAAAATCTATCCCACGCAGTACCGAGGCTTTACACAGTTTCTCTTTAAGGGAGGTGAACGCCACCTCAACTTCTGGGGTCCATTTCACGTTATTGGGTGCGTTTTTCTTAAGCATCTCTGTGAACAGAATACTCTCCTCCGCGAATCAAGGTATAAACCTCCTGTAATAACCAATTAACCCCAAGAAGCTGCGTATCTGCTTTTTTGTAATTGGTCGGGGAAAATCCCTGACGCTCTCAATCTTATTCGCTAAGGGTTTTACCATTCCCCTCCCCACCATGTTGCCCAAATATTTAGCCTCCTCGCTAGCGAACACGCATTTTGCTGGGTTGAGTGTCAAACCCGCTCTGCGTAGTGCCCTGAGCACTGCCTCTACCCTAGAGAGGTGCTGGGTCCATGTTGTGCTATAGATGACGACATCATCCATATATGCCAGAGCATAATCATGGTGAGGCCTCAACACCTGATCTACCAGGTGTTGGCATGTGGCTGCCGCCCCGTGCAGCCCGAACGGCATTCGCCGAAATTGGAACAGCCCTATCGGGGTGCTGAATGCCGTTTTAGGTTTAGAATCTCGCGTAAGAGGTATCTGCCAATACCCTTTTGTAAGATCTAAGGTAGTCAAGTACCTTGCCTGACCCAAACGGTCCAATAAATCGTCGATGCGAGGCATCGGATATGCGTCAAACTGTGAGATATCATTTACTTGCTGGAAATCAATGCAAAACCTGAGGGTTCCATCCGGTTTTGGAACTAAAACTATGGGGCTTGACCAGGGGCTTCGGGACTCCTCAATTATGCCCATAGCAACCATTTCTTTCACTTGTTCGATTACTTCATTCTTTTTGGCCTCAGGCATACGATAGGGGCGCTGTCTAATTATCCGCCCTGGTGTCGTAATTATTTCATGGGCGACCATATGGGTTTGGCCGGGTTTTGTTGTTAGGACATCAGCAAATCTCTCTAATAGCTGGGTCAACTCTTGTTGCTGTTGTGAGGATAGCCCAACGCCTAACCTAGGTTTTGGCCTTTCTTTCCAATCAGCGGTCTGAGGACCGAGATCTTCCTCTCTCCTCTCCTCCGCTAGGGCCGTCATACCCTTAATCTCTCTCTGGCCGATGGAACCAAACCCCCCTGTTCCCCTAGTAGTGGGTGTCAATGCTGGAACCTCTTCTACCGCGGGGAATCCCACGCGCTCACATACTAACTGAGCAATGCGATCGCCTTCCTGTATTTTAAAGTCCTTTTCCCCGAAATTAAAAATTAGGACTTTTATAAGGCCACGATAATCGGGGTCTATCACCCCTGCCCCAATGTCTAAAAAGTGTTTGACAGCTAGGCCCGATCTTGGGGCTATACGCCCGTAACATCCCTCGGGTATCTTTACCTGTATCCCGGTGTTAACCAAGGCTTTCCCCCCTTTCAAAACTACTGCCTCCTCAGCACTGAAGAGGTCATATCCCGCTGCCCCAGCTGAAGCTCTCTGTGGGCTTTTTGCTTGCGGAGTGGCCTTGCAAATTTGGAGCACAAATTTCTGCTTCCCTGGAGGCGCTTCAATGATTCGGACCTGGGATTGAGTGTTAGCCTTCTTTGTTTTCTCAAACAGGGGCCCAGGGACTCTGGTCGCTAAGGCTTCCAACCCTGTTCCTGTTGTCCCTGTCGGGGGTTGGGTGGACTCATGGCCAAGTTTATTAAGACCCTTTTCTATCTCCTGGCAAAAGGGAGGCCAATCTCGCCCCAAAACGATCTCGTGTGGCAACTTCGGAACGATGGCTACTAGCATCGGTTGTGTCTCTCCCAACCCTCTTACAGATAGCATATGTAAAGGATAATGTGAAGATGCACCGTGCACGCATCTTATCCGCACCTGGCCCTCTGCTTGACTCGGGGCTGACTGACGGCGCTCCTCAGTGGCTTCCCAGAGCTTGCGTGAAACCATGCTCTGGTCAGCCCTCGAGTCAAGTAGTGCCAGTGCCTCTACCCCCTCTACCTGTACATGTAGAAGGAATCCATCTTGAACAGGCTTCTCAGCTCCAGAGACGAGGACAGTCCGCTCTGTGCAGTCCTTCTGGAAATGTCCCGCTCTCCCGCATGTATAACATTTCCCCTTACATGTAAGCAAAACATTATCATTAATATTCGTAACATCCACATTGTACATTTTTCCCTTAGGACCCCTTCCCTTTTTAAAATCTGCCATTCCAGCTGCCTTCAATACACCAAGCCCTGAGGTGTCAGCCATCTGCGCCTCAAAATATCGCTCTGCCAGACTGGCTGCCTCATCAGTGGTTTGGCAGTTTTGTAAGGTAAGGAAAGTTTTCACCTCAGTAGGCACAGCCTGCATAAACTGCTCCAAGATGACTGTGTCCACTACTGATTCTAGGGTTCTCCTCTCAGGAGTCAGCCATTTCCATGCCAAAGTTTTCAACCTTTGATGCAAGGCTTTAGGGTTCTCCTGAGACTTTATTCTGGCTTCCCTAAACATTCTCCTGTAATGTAAGGTAGTTAGCCCTAGTCTGTCCTTGACTGCTCTTATCTCATTATAATCAGCAGCAAGGGTAGCAGGCATTGCCTTGTAGGCAGAAAGAGCTTCGCCAGTGAGCGACACCGCGAAGCGGGTTGCCCACTGCTCTCTAGGCCACTTCTTAGCTTCCCCTATTCACTCAAAGGCGTCTATAAAGTCGTCTAAGTTATCATGAGGACTTAACTGTCCCAAAGAAAATGCATGAGAAGCACTTAGTCCTACCCCTGGAATCATAGAGGGGTTAGCAGTCCCAAGCTCCTGTGGCTTTTTCAGGAGTGCTTCCATAGTGTCCAAGAGTGGCTTCTTCTGCTCTCTCATCATGATGACACTCTGCTCCTGGATATGTCGAGCCAATTCAAGCTGTTTGTCCCACTGGAGCTGCATCCATTGCATCATATCTCTGGCGTCCATTCTTTCCGTCTGCGACCCTGTGGAGAAAAGAAAGAGAAAAAGGCCCACCAAGTGTGGCACTTATGTTCTTTCACCCCTTATTCCTCTAGCACAGCAGCGCCCCCTTTCTCACCCGAATCCTCCTACACTTATGCCCTAGGTAAGCTTTACCTTAGCTTTCGTGTAGAGTCAGGCATGCAAGAAATGTCACTGTGCTCTTCACCTGGCCGGTCTGCCAGCGAACTTGCTTCTAAGGGTCTCCTGGTACAGCAGTAGTTTCTTTAATAATGTCCTTTTATTTCAAGGCAAAAATCCTAAAAACTACGCCAGACTGTCACCCGTGAAGGTCCCCAGAGGCCAGAAGCATGGGTAATTCACCGGGGCATGTTCTTCAGTAGCTGTGGAGTGTTATAGAAAGGCGTTGCAGTGCCCCCTGGGACTTGTGGTTCCACAAACTAGCAAAAGAATGTAGTTGCAGTCAAGTGGTAAGGCTTAAAGACAGGACTTTTTATTCCCCTTCCCGGGGTTGGATTTCAAGCACATTGAAACAAGGTAACATAAAGACCATTCGTCTGGTACTAAATTAAAGAAACACTGGAACAAAAACTCTGCTTAACTTCAGCTTTGCAATGGACAAAAAGGAAAAAGAAAACAGTCTCTTTCAAATCAATTACCTTTATTCCTGTTTTCCTTATAAACACTTTTTACAGCACTTCAACATAAAGAAGTGATGGCATCAGCCATGGTATACGTACAGTCCATGCAGTTATCATAAGCAGGTTCCTCATAGGAATCACATTGCATTTCTTCAACACTGGAGTAAGTTTCCCTTGGACTGAAACTTCCGTTATTGTTACAGAGTTCCTCCCTATAGCTCAGAGAGTTCCCTTCCTCCTCCCGGCTAGAGTGGAATGGGTAACTACCATATTCTCTGTAGTTTCTTTCAGGAGAGCCACACAATTCTTGATAAGTGCAGGGCAATTCGTTATACTCTATTCCTCTTCTATTAGGATCATAAGCCTACCTTCCAGCACTCTCTCTTCAGAGTTTCTCAGCCGAGCAGAGCTTTGCCCGTTAGAAAGCCTTTTACTATGTTTCCCTTTCAGCTTTCCTCTTGGCACAAAACTATCTTCAGGATAGAGACTCTCTCCCTCTTGGTACCTGGTGTTGGGCAACTTGGCTATCCTCAGCCTGGTTCCAGGACTACCTCCTCTGCTCCCTCCGTAGCAAGGTTCCTGGGAATACTGTTCAGCTGTGCACTGCTTTCCAAAGCAGTCCCTCGTGGATTCAACAGCTCTGTACTTCCCTGGTAGTCTCTCTCTGTTACCAACGGTTCTTGAATGCCCTGGTGGTCTCTCCTCACTACTCTCTGGTAAGTGATTTTTAACTGCGTATGTTCTGGTGTTTGTTTGGGCTCCACCCCTTCCCAGCTGCCCCTCATTCCCTAATGAGCTATGAGCTAGCCTAGTGTTTGGGCGTTCCCTCACACCTCGTGAAGCAGCTTGTGTACGTTGCTTATAGCAACCTTGAGCCATGTGCAGATCTGATCTGTCAGTGTTAGCTCTGTTTTGCTCAGAGTTTCTTATCTGCATGGGCTCTGACTGCTCTAACCCCATGACAGTATTCACCCCTCCAAAGTCAATACGTTGTAGAGCTGCAATTATAGCTGCAAGTCTCTTGGGGTATGCCTCTATAAGCTTAGCACATCTAGCCACTGGGATTTTCACCCATTCCTGAAGGCAAAACTGCTCCAACTCCTTCAAGTTAGATGGGTTGCTTTGGTGTACAACAATCTCCAGGTCATGCCGCAGATTCTCAATTGGATTGTGGTTTGGGCTTTGACTAGGCCATTCCAAGAGATTTAAATGTTTCCCTTTAAACCAACTTTAGCAGTATGTTTAGGGTCATTGTCCTGCTGAAAAGTGAACCTTCATCCCAGTCTCAAATCTCTGGCAGACTGAAACAGGTTTTCCTCAAGAATTGCCCTGTATTTAATGTCATCCATCATCCCTTCAATCCTGACCAGTTTTCCTGTCCCTGCCAATGTAAAACATCCCCACAGCATGATGCTGCCACCACCATGTTTCACTATGGGAATGGCGTTCTTGGGGTGTTGGGTTTGCGCCACACATGGCATTTCCCATGATGGCCAAAAAGTTCAATTTTCGTCTCATCTGACCAGAGAACCTTCTTCTCTGTGCTTGGGGGGTCCGCCACATGCTGTTGTGCAAAATCCAAATGTGTTTTCTTATTTCTTTCTTAAAGCAATGGCTTTTTTCCGGCTATTTTTGCATAAAGCCCCTCTCTATGGGGTGTACTGCTTAAAGTGGTCCTATGGACAGATACTTCCATCTCCGCTGTGGATCTTTGCAGCTCCTTCAGTGTTATCCTTGGTGTCTTTGTAGCATCTCTGATTAATGCCCTCCTTGCCCGGTCTGTGAGTTTTGGTGGGTGGCCTTCTCTTGTCAGGTTTGTAGTGGTGCCATATTCTTTCCATTTTGTTATTATGGATTTAATGGTGCTCCATGAGATATTGAGAATTGTGGATATTTTTTTTATAACCCAACCCTGTCTCTGATCTGTTTGGAGTGCTCCTTAGTCTTCATGTTGCTTGTTTAGTGGTGTTGCAGAGTCAGGGGACTTTCAGAACAGGTATATTTATACAGTCATTATGTGACAGATCATGTGACATTGATTGCACACAGGTGGACACTAATCAACTAATTGTGTGACTTATGAGGTTAATTGGTTGGACCAGATCTTATTTAGGGATTTCATAGTAAAAGGCATGAATACATATGCCAACTTTTCCGTTTTTACTTGTTTTTTAAATATATTCAAGATATTTTATTGTCTTTTCACTTCACCAATTTGGACTATATTGTTAGATCCATTACCTAACATCCAAATGAACCTCCATTTTCATTCCAGGTTCTACGTAATGCGACAAAACAGGATAAAAAACAAGGGGATGAATACTTTTGCAAGACACTGTATAAATTAAAAATGGCCAGAGAATTTGCAGATATCCAGTGCCTGACTTGGCCAAGTTTCGGCGAAAGCCGGTGTCAGGGGTAATACTTCAAATCTATATATAGAAATCATTAAAGAGAACCCATCAAATGATGGCGAATATGGCAACTGAATCCAGGCGAGCAGGCCACCCTACAAGCAATAAAGATATGAGTCACAGAC
This sequence comes from Ichthyophis bannanicus, assembly GCA_033557465.1. Classification (NCBI taxonomy): domain Eukaryota; kingdom Metazoa; phylum Chordata; class Amphibia; order Gymnophiona; family Ichthyophiidae; genus Ichthyophis; species Ichthyophis bannanicus. Next base: position 716,567,864 of record CM066036.1, on the reverse strand, counting down.
AAACAGCAGCAATGAAATTCAGCCAATGGCATCAGTACTTCAGCACTTAGCCAAGTTAGGCTTTGGCTATATGTTTACATTAAAGATTTATAAGGAAGATAAGCGGCTGCATCAACTTTTGAGCTCCCTGCAGAAGGCATAACACAGCTCTATTTGTACCTGCTGGTGCCTCCTCCGCCACCACTGTGATATGGGAATGCTATGTGTGTGTGTGTGGGGGGGTATGGGGAGAAGGAGATCTAAAGAGAGGCACCACTAGTGCTCTTTTTCTGCCATCCATTACCCGCTGGTGCTCTTTCTTGTCTCCTTTCATTCTCCTACAGGTGGTTTTCTCAAATTCAGATTCAGGAAATCTTGGTGAGATGACAAAATTTGTACATGTGTTGCCAAAGTTACATATGTGGAGGGTAATTTTATAAAGACATTTTTGGACATATATGTTTTTGTTAGCATTTAATCGCATCTTTCCAGTAGGAGTTCAAGGTGAGTTACAATCAGGTACTCTAGGTAATCCCCTGTCTCCAGAGAGCTTACAATCTAAGTTTGTACCTGAGGCATAGGAGAGTGACGTGGCACCGAGGGCCACGAGGAATGTCAGAGGGATTTGAACACTGATATTTCTGGTCAGGTTGCTGTCCTAACTGCTTGGCTACTCCTCTCTATGTAAATGTAGACACATATAATGCCTCTTACAAAATACCTTATTCGTACAACTATGCACAATGACAAGGATGCTTACATTTGTATATGACTTCAGTGTAGGCATGTTCAGGGATGGAATTTGTGCAGAGTGCAGATAGCGTCACGATTTATGTTTGTACTTTACAAAATGCACACTACTATGAGTCATATATGGTAGTCATATGTGGTACATTTACACTCTACTGAAACTGCCCTTGCTAAACTCCCCAGCGACTTGTTCATGGCTAAATCCAAAGGCCTTTACTCAGTCCTCATTCTTCTTGACCTTTCTGCTGCTTTTGACACTGTTGATCACCACCTTCTACTTGATACATTGTCCTCATTTGGTTTTAGGGGCTCTATACTGTCCTGGTTCTCTTCTTATCTCTCACATTGCTCCTTCAGTGTCTGTTCTGGCGTTTCCACCTCTTCTGCTATTCCTCTTTCAGTTGGTGTACCCCAAGGGTCTGTTCTAGGCCCTCTCCTTTTCTCTCTCTATACCCAGTCCCTTGGTGCTCTGATCTTCTCACATGGCTTTCAATATCATTTTTATGCTGATGATTCTCAGATCTATCTATCTACACCTGATATTTTTCTTACACTCCAAGCCCATATATCTACCTGCCTATCTAACATCGGTGCTTGGATGTCTCACCACCTTTGAAATTGAACATGGCCAAAACTGATCTTCTCATTTTTTCCCCTAAACTCTCTTCCCCCCTTCTTCCCTTTTCTATCTCTGTTGATAACACTCTTATGCTCCCTCTTTCCTCAACCCGCAACCTTGGAGTCATCTTTGACTCCTCCCTTTCCTTCTCCACACATATCCAACAGTTAGCAAAAACCTGTCATTTCTTTCTCTACAATATTAACAAAATTCACCCCTTCCTTTATGAACACACTGCTAAAAAACTCTTTAGTCACTTCTCGCCTCGACTATTGCAACCTCCTCCTTGCTGGTCTCCTCTGAGTCATCTTTCTCCCCTTCAGTGTGTTCAAAACTCTGCTTCACAGCTAATTTTCTGCCAGCCCCAATATACTCATATAATCCCTCTTCTCAAATCAATTCATTGGCTTCCCTTCTTTTCACCTTGCTGCTCCTTATGCCCGGAACAAACAACCTGTATCTTTACGTCAGGTTTCATCTCTCCCCCTTTTCAAATTCATGCTAAAGGCTCACCTTTTTCAGGCCGCTTTTGGATCTTAGTCCTTTGTTCTCCTTCTTTCTCATTTCCCTTCCCTACTGTACCCTTGTTCTCATACACAAACGCAACCATCACTAGGCTCCCCCGATTGGGGTCGAGCACCTGAGCGGGGCTGGCAAGCCCTCCCGCTTAGGGACTCCAGCCCAATCGGGGCTGTGGGAGGCAGGGAAACTACTTATAAGAGACACTTCCGCCGGCGGGAAGAGAACACAAATGCGGCCATCACTAGGCTCCCCAGATCGGGGTCGAGCACCTGAGCGGAGTCGGCAAGACCTCCCGCTCAGGGATTCCAGCCCAATCGAGGCTGTGGGAGGTGGGGAAACTACTTAAAAGAGACATCGCCGCCGGTGGGAAGAGAACACAAATGCGGCCATCACTAGGCTCCCCCGATTGGGGTCGAGCACCTGAGCGGGGCCGGCAAGCCCTCCCGCTCAGGGACTCTAGTCCAATCGGGGCTGTGGGAGGCGGGGAAACTACTTAAAAGAGACGCCGCCACCAGGCAGGCCCGCACCAGGCGGGCCCACGCCTGAGGGCCTCGCCAGAGGGCCCTTTGGCGTGGCCTTCAGGCACGGACCAAGTAGCGGCCAAAGATCCGTGTCTCAAGCCCTCATCTAAGTTAAGTCTGCTGCCTTGCCTTGCATGGACAACCCACTGATTGTAAGTTAAGGCTGCTGCCTTACCTTGTCTGGACAATCAACTGCTTGTACAAATTAATGCTGTTACCTTGCTTGGACAATCCATTGCTTGCATAAAATGCTGTTACCTTGCCTGGACAATCCATTGCTTGCATAAGTTAATGCTGTTACCTTGCCTGGACAATCCACTGCTTGTAGATTAATTGCATAGAACTTGCTACCCATTTTTACATTGCTTGCTTTGTAAAACAACTCACCCTGCATAAACCTATTAACTCCATCAATTCAACTACCACCTCATAGCTAGTCTGCAAACTAACCACAAATAATATAACACACAGAGTAAAGATACCACTATTAATGCAAAACCACACCTAGAGGACACAACTCAAGTCGAGCCCAGGTCAGTAAACCACAAACCCTATCCCAGGTAAGTAAATGCAAGTTATAAAATGCACTCCATCACCCACCACTTCATGGCCTACCTCCCACTCCTCCACATGTTTGCACTCTGCACACATAGCATCAGACTCAGTGAACAAATCCCCTTGATAAACCCACATACCACCCAACCCAGATGCACACCAGCATCACACAATTCCAAAGAACGCCAACAATCAAAGAATACAGCCCACAAACCATACAATACCACATGTAATACACCCTCTCACCACACAAATAATGAACACACAAACCCAATCATATCAACAAAACATCAGGTATGCTCTACTAAACGCCAGATCTATCAGGAACAAACCAAATACTATCCTTGACCTAATCCACGATAAGAAGCTTGATATAATATGCATCACGCATCACCGAGACCTGGCTAGACGACTCAGACCAGGTCATATTAAATCAAGTAATACTAAATCCAACAACTTAACAGACAATACACTGATCTAAAAACACTATGATTCAACTCTAAAGTGCCTATAACTTGTATTTGTATATAGTTTATTGTACATAGTTTACAAGCCAGTTTTGTACTGTTATGTATTAGCTCATGCTGTTAACCATTATATTGTTTATTGTTACAAAATGTTCGATGTAAAACCAAGCCCTTGCTTTGTGGATTGTTGTTTTATTGTGAACCGCAACTGAACTCTGGAAGATGCGGGATATAAATGATTGTTAAATAAAATAAAATAAATAAATAAATAAGTAACCCCAACAGGATACTCAGCATTTAACTGCATCAGAGTACAAAAGAGAGGAGGTGGAGTACTAATACTTACCAGAAAGGAATACAGATTCAAAACAATCGCCACCACTAACACAATCAAATCCAACACACTCACTATAGCCAACAAGTACTTAGCCATCTCCCTCACATACAGACCACCCGGAACCACAACTGAACACCTATCCACAGTAATTAAAATGATATGCGCTCATAACAGCAGACACAAAACCCTTATTGCACTAGGAGACTACAACCTAACATCCACACCCACCAGAGAAACCGCAATGTTCTTAAAAATGAAGGAGTCACTAAAATACTGCCAGACAATTAACGCCCCAACGCACCAACATGGTACAACTCAGGACATGGTCTTCATGCCAATACAACTAGTGGAACAGAACAAAACCACAAAGCCAACAATCACCCCAGTCCCTTGGTCAGACCACCATGTAATTGAATTCACCATGACTCTGAATAACCCCGCCCAATGCAAAGAAGATGAAAGAATAACTAGACAGTTGAAAACATTTAACAGAGACTCATTCGTAAATGAAATCACCCCACAACTTCAACAGGAACATGACACCCTGGATGTTAAAATAGAAGAATGGAACACAATAATATCCAATGCAGCATCTGCCCAAGCCATCAAAGAACCACAAACACACAAGAGATCCAACGCCCCATGGTATTCACACGAAATCAGAGTTGCAAAGCACACACTCAGAAAACTGGAAAGAAAATGGAGACGGGACAAATCACACAACCTCCTAACACAATACAGAGACAAACAACTGGAATATAACAATCTAATAAATGAGCGTAAACAGCAACACCATACCAACCTAATCATGAAATCTACTAATAGACCAAGAGAACTTTTTAGCATTGTCCAAAAGCTCACCAAGGACGACACGCAACAAAGCACCCACCATCTTGACCCACAAAAATATGCAGACTACATAAAGTCAAAAAACACCAACCAAACATACTCTGTTTCACCACGAACAAATGATCACACGATAAAAAAGCAACTTCAGGCATGGTAGAGCTTCAACATACCAACAAAACAGCAAGTAGAAGACATTATATCTGGACTAAACACAACAACTTCACCATCAGACCCATGCCCAGTGTCTTGGATCAAAGCCACAAAAAGCCAGCTCTCTCATCACATTCAAAAAATCGTCAAAGATTCACTCCAACAAGGATACATGCCGCAACCCCTAAAACACGTGATGATATGACCAATACTTAAAAATAGTAATCTGAGCCCATCCGAACCAAAATCATACTGTCCCATTTCCAGCCTGCCATTCCTTGCCAAAATCGTGGAAAAAGCAGTCCAAAGGCAACTTCAGGACCATATAGATATCAATGCCCCACTGGACATACATCAGCATGGATTCAAGCCCCAACGGGCATGGAAACACTACTCACCTCCCTCTTTGATAGTCTCCTAAGGGGTATGTTTACTAAACTGCGGTAATGTCATTCGCGTTAGGTTCCGCGGTAAAGGTACAGATGCCCATATAAAGGTGTGGGCGGTGCATCGTTACAAACTAACTAATGCATGTTACAAACTAACGCGTGCTACAAGGCGCCTCATAAGGCACCTTACAAGGCGCCTCATAAGGCACTTTACAAGGCACCTTATACGGCACCTTACAAGGCGCCTTGTAGGGCGCCTTGTAATGTTCCTTATAAGTAAGGTGCCCTATAAGGTGCCTTATAAGGTGCCTTGTAAGGTGCCTTAAAGTAAGTGCCTTATAAGGTGCCTTGTTAGGTGCCCTATAAGGTGCCTTGTAAGGTGCCTTGCTAGGTGTCCTTTAAGGTGCCTTATACGGTGCCATGTAAGGTGCCTCATAAGGCGCTTTGTAAGGTGCCCTATACAGTAGGTCTCCTTAGGCTAAGCGCCATATTAGGCACCCCTGGACAGGGCACCTTAGAGGGTACCCTGGTTTACGGAACCATACGTTATGGTGGCCTAACAAGGTTATGGTGCCCTAGGTTAGTGTGGCCTAAGGGCTGCAAGGTGCTGCAGGATGACATGCATGACCTGTGAGGAACAGAGACAGATGCATCCCTAACACTAGATAGAGCACTAATGTAATTTGAATAATTTTTGAAGTTAGGTTTGTTAATGTTTTAATATTTGTATTCTTGGTGGTATAAAGGGTATTTGTTTTGTGTGGATATTTTTAGAACTACCCTTTGGCAGTGAGATTGTATAAGTTATTAGTTTTGTGCATACCATGCACAAAACTAACCCATACAGTCACGAAGTTGCATACAGTCATGAACCTCAGACCTAAATTAGGGTATAAGGAGTATGATCTCAGTCTCAAACTTACTGTTAATGCTCAGCATAGTACTTGTATCATGCCAAAGTGAGCCTCCTTCTGGAGTTCATAATCCCTTCAATTATCTTTCATACCAGTAGACTCTCCCTGAGATTTTCATAATTAAACTGGACAATCCTGATTGTCCCAACATCATTCCTCTCAGAACAACCCTGCAAAACTTCATTGATGGACACAGGGCCAGTGCAAGGAATGTAGGTGCCCTAAGCGAGCCCGCCATCTTGCTGCCCCTTCCACTGACCCCACCCCCATTGCTGCCACTGTCACGCCTCTCCAGGGTCTGCAGCGGTGGCAGTGGCTCAAAAACTACGATGCAGTGCTTACTTACTGCGTCACAGTTTCCATGCACTCTTACCTGATGCTTCCTTCCCCCTCTGACACAGACTTCCAGTTTGGAGGAGGCCAGAAGTGGCAGATAGGAGCACATGGAAACCGCAACGCAGCGCCAAAGCCTTTAAGTTAGCACTGCTTCGTGGTTGTTAAACAAATGCCACCACGGCAGACCCTGGAGAGGGGTGGCAGCAGTGCCCCCCACAGAGGATCGGCACTCTAGGCAACAGCCTACTTCCTCTAATGGTGGCGCTAGCCCTGGATGGACATCATACTTTCACATATTAGACTTTGTTTTCCATGTACATATGTAATGAGGGAAATTTCCAAAAAAAAATGTAACCAGGTAGATATATATATATATATATTTTTTAAAATTTTTAAAAGTTTATACATATATATCAAGAATACATCTTGAAACAGAAATTGGGATGGATAACAAGAAATAATATAGAACATTAGTCCCATCAATATCAAAGGAAAACAATCTAGATATCCAACCCACTCTAGCCCTCAAAAGGGGGGATACAATGATTAGAAAATATAACATCCAATATTCTAGAAGGAATTCAGGTGAGCTAAACAGTAGCAAACTAATATTCGCTCAAACAGAAACAGACAGAGGGTCATTCCCCCCCCCCCAGAAAGTCGAGCGTTTATGAAATACAGCAATTGGGAGGGCTCATAAAATATATAGGAATGTGATAGATACTTGATCAAACATTTGCAGGGAAATTAAAAAAAAAGCCCTCCCAATTGCTGAATCCCTGAACGTAAAAGGAGAAAGTCCCGTCACCTCTTCTGAGTCTCCCTAGATAGGTCTGGAAACATATGAACTGTCAAACCTTTAAATAACATATAACGTTTCTTAAAGAATAGCTTCATAAGCCATTCCTTATCCAATAACAATGCCAAAGTAATCAATAAAGTAGAAGGTGTAACCTGCTCTTCTTGTGATGATTCTAAAATATCAGTAACATTTAAAACATCCACATTAGATAACCCTCTAACTACTCCCAGCCCCTCAGCTTTTTTTCCAGTTGGCAAATAATACATTTTAACTACAAGGGGATGGGATTCAGGGGGAATACCCAAATTTTCAATCATATAAGTCTGAAACATATCCCTCGCAGATATCAATGCTACTTTGGGAAAGTTAACCAAACGGATATTCGCCACACAAACTGCATTCTCCAACATTTTCAACTTTGACCAGATAGGTATAAAAGATTTTTTATGAGATTCTAATTCATTCTCAACAGTCACAACTTTAGCCTCATAACCGGAAACTTCAGTCTGTAACATGGATATCTTAACTACAATTTCCTTAATATCCTCAGTATTAGTGGAAACCTGAGATGCCAGAGTAGTCATCCGCGGGGTCAACTCCTCCCGAAGCTGCATAATAGCAGCCCAAATCGCCTCCAGTGTTACCACCTTCGGGAGAGCCATAGACGCTGAAGAAACAGCCTCCACTTCAGGAACAGTCACCAAAACATCGCGCTTCGATGGGGCAAGAGCCGACAGGCTAGGGACAAAGCATTCACCATCTTCAGCCATTCCAATCGGAACCTCTGACCTCTGATGCTGACCATGGGGAGCTACAGAGCTCAGGCCACTCTCCACGCCTAAGCTCTGTCTTCTGGCAGAGTCCGACGACTCAACGCCCACCAACTGGCTTCCCAGGATGCTGCTGTCTTACCGAGGGACCTTAGAGGCCCGAATAGAGCTTGGGGATGTAAGATTTCCACTTGATGCAGACATCGAGGAAACCACCTCCGACCGCTGCACAGCCAAGCTACTCTCCCCTTCAGTCCACTGTCGCGGCACCGGTGGAAAAAAGTATCAAGTGGTCCAACCACCGTAGCAGGTAATGGCGTCGAGACCGGGTGGGGGGGGGGGGGGGCTGCAGGCTGTTTGGCCCCTCTGGTCTTTCCCTTCCTCCCCCATAGGTAAAAGCAGTGCCGATCAGCACACCCGATCTGTCGCCCAGGTAGATATATTTTATTATTTACTGAATACATCATTTATCCACCTATCAACTCAATTCTAAGTCACAGAAACAAACATAACTCGTAAAAGACATTGCATAAAATCTTATGGCTCAAATGCCAAATTAAATAAAGTCTTCAACCCTTTTCTAACTTGCAAGAAACTCCTTTTGCATTGGATTTTCCTTGGTAGCTCTTTCTACATTTTCAATCCAATCACATAAAATACACGATCACAAGTAATTGCGTTGCAATCCAACATATAAAATATCACAGTAATCACTTGTTCGGAAATATGCTTGATGTAAAAAGATTCTTTGCAATGAAGAAGACAATTTAAAAACATTGTGTGCCATTTTTAAAATACGAAGCTGGGAAGTAAGTGTTGAGTTTAATATAACTCAAAAATATTTGATATCCTGTCATATAGAAATTTCATGTCCTGCTAATGTCACAAAAGAGGAAGGAATGTATCCTATATCATGACAGATGATCATTGCTTCTGTCTTGCTAAAATGTATTGATAGTCCATTAATTCTAAACAATTGTATCTATAGAAAATTGTGCCAAAAAATAACTTGCTTACATGCTCATCTAATTGAAATGTAAAATATCATCTGTGTAGATACTAAAATCTAGCTTTAACTGTCATAATATTTTAGAAACTGGACTCAAGTATAAATTGAAAAGAACAAATGAAAGTGATGAACCTTGATGAACTCTACTTGATAAAGTATACCAAACAGGGTATCACCCTTAAGATAAATTGGCTCTTGGCGATCACTTAAATATGATAACCCCCTTTTTTTTAGGGGGTCCACAAAGAAACAGCGCTAGCCACTCAAACGAGCAGAAACAAAAACAGGAAGCGGCAGATTCAACACCCAATGAATTTATTATAAAATAAAGGCAAAATTGGACTATATCAAATAACTTAAGTCTCAAGGAGAACTCATCAATAATAATCAATTAAAATCATAAAAAACCATATACAGTCACTAAAAATAAACCCTAATCTATTAAATAAACTGTACTATGGATCTGATGACATATAAATCTATTCAATAAACTGTTCTATGGATCTGATGACATATAAATATGTATACATACATATGTAGAAGTACATAAATAGGATAATTAAATAAATAAATAATTAAAAGTGCTAATTGGTGTTTTTATTGGATTCCAATTAGCACTTTTAATTATTTATTTATTTAATTATCCTATTTATGTACTTCTACATATGTATGTATACATATTTATATGTCATCAGATCCATAGAACAGTTTATTGAATAGATTTATATGTCATCAGATCCATAGTACGGTTTATTTAATAGATTAGGGTTTATTTTTAGTGACTGTATGATTTTAATTGATTATTATTGATGAGTTCTCCTTGAGACTTAAGTTATTTGATATAGTCCAATTTTGCCTTTATTTTATGTATATTGTATATTCATGTCACAACTTTTTATTTTAACCCTCCTTTTTTGGTATATTTATTGTTTAATTATACTAATATGGTTTTACAATTTATTTTTTAGTGTGTCCTGATAGCCCCTGAGGAAGTTATATATGAAACACGGCCTGTGTTGGGCTTAGGCCACTTATTTGGTTATAATAAATTCATTGGGTGTTGAATCTGCCGCTTCCTGTTTTTGTTTCCCCTTTTTTTTAGAACATACCTCCTATCCTTATGGTAGCTAAACAGTATCTGGCAAAAGAGTATCAAAGCTGTCAAGACATCACTAAACAATAGCAAATAAGTAGATCCCCTCTTTTCTTTGGGGACAAGATTAAATCAAATAACAAAGTAATTACTATATCCGGGAAGGGGATCGATCACCATATTAATATACAGATATTCCTGAAAGTGCTTATCTACCACTCTTTCAACCAATTTGTTCTATACAGTCAAATTCAATATCGGGCAATAATTTGTACAGTCAACATTTTATATTTCACTTATTTTATATGTTTTCTCTCTTCTATGTCTGTGACTTAATGATGTAGTTCCTTTCTCTCCTTTTAATATTGTTTTTATTGTAAACTGCTTTGGTATTGGGAAAGGTGGTATAATTAATGGACAAATAAACATAAACATAGACATAGCAAAAGACTTTTTCAGCACTGGCCTAATGCTCAGATGTTTCAGTTTATTGGAAAACACTTCTTTAGATAGGGATGAATTTACTAAGGGGTATGTTTACTAAAGGGCGCTATTTGCGCTACTGCGACATTATCACGCGATAAGGTACCTTATCACGCAATAATGGCATTTTATCGGGCGCAGAGATACCTTAGTGCGCGATAATGTGCGCAGCGGCGCAAACGAGCGCTGAGGGTGGAGAAAGGCTCCCGGAGGGCGGAGGAAGGCTCCCCCGGGGCGGAGAGAGATGGTCAATGGGTGGAGAGTGGGAGGGGAGAGGCTCCCTGCACACTAATGCTGTGGAATCCGGGGCTGAAAACTAACGCCAGTGAAACCCTCGAGTTAGAGCAGACTTAAAGGGAAGAGAAACCATTTACGTCAGCAATGTACAGCAAAGCCGGGAAATCTACAAAAAGTGATAAGTGTGATACATGTGCATGGAACAAAAGGGCAAAGAAACATTGAAAATGACCTGAACAGAATGTAAAAAAAACATAACCAAGGTGGCCAATAGTGATATTCATGGGAAACAGCAAAAAACACTACTGAGAAAGCTAAAAAAAAAAGATATTAATTTTGGAAGGGTCTATGCTCTGTCCCCCTACAAGGTGAATGATCCCACAGTGAAATAGCGTTGATCAGGGTTTTCCCTTGTTAGCGGACAGGTTTCCTATGGCATGCACATGTTCCACAACAGCAGGGTGGGCATGTCAGAATGGGCAACTGGACAGATGCTGGAAAAGGGGATACAGAGGGCTGCAGGCGGCACATGCTGTGGTGCAGCTGGGCCACAGTGCGGACTAGGGTGATGCCCAGGTGGCCCATAGGAATGCTGAAACAGTAGAGCAGCCAGACAGCAACTGATGAGAGCCCAACATGGGCACGAGTGTGTTTCCCACATTGTCACAGGGGAAAGTACCCAGCAGGTACCCCCAAGGGCACAGAACATTGGTAGGTGGTGCTGGGGGGAAGCGTGGATGTCTATGCAGGCACTCCTACCCCAGAACCTGCACCATAGGCCCTGCCTACCGGCACAATGGATGGCCTGAGACTGCACACCACCAGCACCACCAGCAGAAGGGCATGTCAGCATGGTGGCGGAGGGGTACTGGTGGTGGAGGGGGCAGTGGCAGCTGCCCACAGCAGACCAAGGCCTAGCCCTGTTTAGGTGGGTGCCCTGCACTGCAACAGACAGGCCCTGTCTGAAAAACAGTCATGGTATCCCCAGGGAATGAACTGCCCCTGTGGCAACACAGTGGTGCAGTACACACAGCCAGTGTGCTCAGGAGCAGAGGGTCACAAGTTCAAGTCCCAGCTGTGGCTCCTGCCAACCCAGTCCCCATATTTTACCTAGTACTAAACCATGGTAATAAAGACGGAACCTTTATTGCAGATAACATAAACATGCCTGAAACGCCTATATTTTACCCTACAGAGCACAGACACCATAAACATGTGCAATACCTACAGCAGAGTTTCCCAACTGCAGTCCTGGAGGGCCAAAAACCATTCAGATGTCATGCTGTCTCTAATAAAGATGCCTGTGCTGCATTTCTATGCGCTGCCCCCATGGTATGCAAATGTATCTCATGCATATTCATTAGGGACAGCATGATAACCCAAACAGTGTTTGACCCACCAGGACCGGAGTTGGGAACCTCTGCCCTAGAGCAGCGGCCAACAGGGGCAGAAACACCCACACCCACAGGCTCCATTATCCAAAGCCTCATGGAGAGGCAGGATGCTGGGCCCTGCATGCAGCAGCATCTCCCAATACTAGCACTTGCATACCGTAGCAATGCCGCACTAAACCTGGGAATACGTTACACATATATCAAACGGTTGCTATGATTAATGGCAGATAGCAATTCCTAAGTTCAGCACAATCTGCTGATTGAGCTGCATCATAGCAACCTTTCTGATGTCTGTGGAGTGTGTTTCAGTTCTGGTTTCTGACAGTGTTTACCACCCCGGGGAGTGACCCCAACAGTATTGCGTACCATAGCCATGCCTGCACTGTGCTCAGGACTGGTGCGGTGGCCAGGGCTGCCAGAAGCCTCGATATTTGCACAATGTTGGCATAGGTGTGGGAGTGTGTGTTTGTCTATCCAGTGTGTGGTGGCTGCCAACACATTACGCAGCCCACACTGCTTGCACTGTTTCCATTGTTAGCCTGCCAGTGTGCATAATGAGGAGCAAGGTACTGTGGGTATAGCCCGGATAAGGCGGCCTGGGCAGGATGCATCTGCACAGGGCATAGGGCAATGGCTGGGACATTGTAGTGCCCAGCCACCACCTGCACGGACAGGGTGGCCACAGCATGTCCTGCTGGGAGGTCACTTTCACCCTGACTGTGCAGTGACCATGGCATGGCTAGGTTCCCCCATAGTGCCATATATCCCCCCCGTGGTATTTATGAGTTCTTCTGGGGCCTAATCACTGACTTATCTGCTTGGTGGGTGTGCTTGTATCCCAGTTCTGGGTGCACACATCTCCTTTAGAAACATGCACTATGGACTTGCTAGCAGACTGTTTGCAGTTATGTGGAGGAGTGGCCTAGTGGTTGGGGCAAGGTACTTCAGGCTGGAAGGTCAGTGGGTTCAAATCCCACTAGAGGACAGCAATCTTGGGCCGGAAGGACTGGGGTTTCTAGTCCCACAGGTGCTCCTTGTGGTCTTGGGCAAGCCACTTAACCCTCCATAGCCCATGTTCCCTGTAAAATAGTTATCTCCAAGTTCTAATGCCCTGTTCAATATAATTTCAGTTTATTCAATGTAAACTGCACTGATGTAGAATAGCATGGTATATAAGAGAATGTAAATAAATAAATAAAATAAATAAATAAATATGTGTATGGCTGGGACACTTTGCACTGTGCTTGCTGCTGGAGAATATCAGATGGTGGTTGGGCAGCTGAGCATTTCCAGGCCTACTATCTGTCTGCCATTGCCTTATGGGGCACACACACACACACACACACACACACACACACATGGTCAGTTGCCCCTACCAGGCCGAGCTGCTGTGGGGGTGCATACCCCATCTTGTGATCATCTGTAGACTGCTGATTTGCATGTGCAGTGCAGCATGGGTACGGGTGGGTTAACCCTATCCTGGTAACCAACAATCAAGCAAAGGCCTAATTATATTTCATAATCTGTAAATCCAATACTTTCTTAACATATGCCCTAGATCGGGCAGGTTGTTCTTTTTTGTTCTTGAATAAAAAAGATCAAGAATTATGAAATGACGGTCAGACCAAAAAATAGGAACATTCTTAATTGATGATTTTACTATCTGAAATTTATGCTCCATGGGTGAATATACCAGATCTAAAATATGTCTTTTATCATGTGTTGGTGCAGTATTTAATTGTTGAAAAGTCTGATGTAACTTATGCAAAATCTAGAAGCATAGATGTACACAGCTCATCATAATGAGTGTTAAAATCTCCCATAATAAAAATGTAAAATAAATCTGAATTGGGTGTTAATATCTATTCAGAGAATTGTGACAAATCCATGCTTATATGCTCCGTATATATATATATATATATATATATGCTGTATACTACACATATGCCCCATTTACCATTATGAAGTATAACAGATTCAGAGAGCTGCTGAAGATGTTAGATGAGAGGATATTCTCAGATCCTGTGAAGACTATCACTACCCTTCCCCCTCATCCTGCAAACCCTACCCTTAGGGTACTGAAAAAAGAATATCCAGGTAGACACAACTTATTGACAATAATAGAATCTGAAGATGAAGTCCAGGAGTCAGTAGCCCTCCAAGCACACCTTAGCACCTCGGCTTTTTCTTTGGGACTTTGTTTGCATCAAGCATCAACCAGGTACTTCAGGTAGGTGCTCGGCAAAGTCAATACTGGAGTAAGTGAACTTGGCATCATCTTCGGGTGGTGAGACTCTTTTTCCCCTAGATTGCAGTTACCTCCTGTCTCACCAGAGTTTGAAGAGGCCAGTGATACTCCTAGAGCAATGGCAAGGAGAGATTGCCCAGCTATGTCGCAGCCTAGAGGTAAGACTCCCAGCGTTGGTGACATTTATCAGCTGTTGCCATGGGAACAGCTTAAGATGACGACTGAGTATCAGGAGGGGACAAAGAAGGAAGTAACTGAAACTGTGGTCCTGGGAGCCTCACCAACTCATACTCTTTCTCATACCTTGTCTGAGGGCTTGGCTGAAGGAGTTCCCCCCTCAACCTGTCATTTACTTTGACTTGCCTGATATTTTTACACTGGAAATCAATTTTTGAATGCTATTGTGCAACTTGGAACAGTCCTTAACTCCATAGAAAGCACTACTGCATTTTAAAGCTCAGGAGAACAGCAATAATATAAATTTGAGATTTCCTTGGCTATAACTAGTTCAACAACCAATATTCAGGATTTGAATCTTAGACTTAAGAAGACAATGGCTTTAAATGAAGCTTTTATGAAGGATAACATTTTCCTTAAGGCTAAGTTTGAGACTCTGGAAAATACAGCCACGGTCTGCTAACTTAAGAATAACTCAATTTTCTTGTCTCCTCTAGTATCAGCTAAAGAAATTTTCACAAATATATGATGGAGATACTTAATATCGCTATGAAATCTTTACCTCCATTATCTCATGTCTATTATTTAGCTATGGAGGAAAAACAATTGGCAGTGTGACTCACAGAACATGAAAGTTTTGAATATAAACATTGTTAGAAGATACTGGATCAGAAACTCTGCTTCTCTCAGTCACCTTTGCTTTAATTCCTGACAGGAATTGGCTATTGTGTCTTTATTTCAAAAAAATGAATGTTTTGTTTATGAATCTGTCTGTACATATTTTTCCTGACCAGGAGAAGAGATTTTTGTCTAAACCCAGTGCTCTAGTTGGAGGCCCTTTTTTTTCTTAAAACTTCCTTGAAAATGTCTGATGAAATTTGTTCACTTAATTATGTTGCCTTTGTAGCTGCTAGGGGGTGGTGGGTTCTTTACCCAGGGAAATTGTTGAACCGCAGTAAATTAGGATTTTGGTTGTACTTGGACGGGGTTATATTACTTTCATGTTTGTAAATCTGATTTAATTTCATAACTTTGTTTATTTCTAGGCTAGAGAGACATGAGTTAATATGATATTAGCCTTAAGATATGCAGATTTCCTCTTTTCTTTATGATATTGTATTTCATTACACTTGTCTATTCTGTACAAGTAGATGCATGGAAATCATCTACAAATTCTATAGGTAAAAAAGAAATCCAGGACTCGGAAATAGATAAAAAATCAAATTTCCCCAAAATGATAACACTATGGGGTATGTTTACTAAACCCTCTTAACGTGCACGACGCGTTAGTCTGCAGGATGCCATATAAGGAGTGGGCGTTTCAGTTTAAAGTAAGAAAACGGGATTAGTGCGCGCGCTGTTGTGCGCCGCGCACATTAGAGCACGAGTAACGCGCGCGGGAAGCATAAGCAGGCGCGCTGATGTGCAAACAGAGGAACAGGGCTGCAGTACAATGATGAAGACACTGACAGATGGTGCAGGGGTCATGGGTTCAATCCCCCACTGTGCCCAATGATTAAGGCTGGCTGAGGCACTACCATTTATGTGTAATATTGCATTATGAGGCAACACACTCTCAAAGCGCTGTAACATAAGGTGCTGCATAAGGCACCCCATAAGGTACCCCAGAGGGCACATTTTAAAGTGCACTGTCTGCCACGGCACCCTACAAAGTTGCTTAAAGGGTGGCCTATAGGGCGCCATATAGGGTGCCCTAAGAGGCACGGCAAGGTCATAGCACTGTTTTTGATGGCAGCACTGTGCATTTAAACGCATGAAAATCTTAAGTAGGTGCACTGACATGCAAAGAGGAACAGCAGTGTAGCACAATGGTTAAGAAACTGACTGATAATACAGGGGTCATGAGCTCAATCCCCAGTGTGCATAATACATAAGGCTAGCTGAGGTATCAGCTTTGACATGTAAGTATTGTTTCCTGCTGCACTTTATTTGTATTTTATTAATTGCTGCCAGCAAACACACCCTCACGTGCCGTAACCTAAGGTGCCGCAAAAGGCACCCTATAAGGCACTCCATAGGGCACATTATAAAGTGCACTATCCGCCAAGGCACCCTATAATGTCCCCTATAGGGCACCCTATAAGTCGCTCCATAGGATACCGTATAGTGCACCTTATATGGATGGTAACCATAAGGTGCCCTATAGGGCGCCCTATAAAGCGCCCTCTGAGGCACCTTATGGGTACAGTACGCTGAGGGTGCTTTTGCTGGCAGCACTAATGTACATTAAAAATAGATAATACTTTGGACAGCCCTATCAAATAACCCCACTGTGCGTTTGAACCCATGACCTCTGGCTCCATAGGCCGTGAAGTAACCAGCGGGCTACTGCTCTATAGCTGCTAATAAGCTCCTGGCTGGCTTCAGAAGGACTGCACGTCACCACACAAGCAGTCTGCTGTGGTCACCAGGATAGGGTTAGCCCACCCGTACCCATGATGCACTGCAGATGCAAATCAGCCGTCTACAGATGAACACAAGATGGGGTAAGAACCCCCACAGCACCTCGGCCTGGTAGGGGGAACTGACCGCGTGTGGTACTGGCACAGAGTAGTTACACACCGTCACATTGTGCAGGTACTGCACTCACCCTGAGGGTGAGGTGGGGTGCCCAGCACCAGGTCCACAGCAGAGATAGGCCATGCTGCAGGTCCCCAGCAGTGCTAATGTGTGAGATAGGTAGTTTCTGCAGACACACCTTGGATATATCTGTATGTCTCAGTCAGGTGTAGCCCCTATGGACTCCTAGGAGGATTATGTACTACCACTCTCTTCCTCCTCCAGGGCTGAGGGTGATAAACAGGGTCTCCCACCAAGAGATCCACATTCTACCTCCCTGCAATGGTGGCAGTAGAGGGGACCATCAACCCCAGTCCTGCTGGGGAACAGACACCCTACAGGGCAGTCAATGCAGTTCTGTACACAACCATAACGCAATAGCAGACAGACATTAGACCTGGATATGCTAAGCTGCACCCCACCACTATCTGATATTCTCCTGCAGCAAGCCTTCAGCCGCTGCACCCTGCAAGGCGCTCCATCAAGACACCTATCAGCTGCAGACAGTCTGCTAGCTAGTCCATAGTGCATGTTCCTGGTGGAAATGCGTGCACCCAGAACTGGGATGTCAGCATACACAAACAAGCAGATAAGTCAGTGACTGGGCCCCAAAAGGAAAACCCATAAATATCACATGAGCGAAACATACTAGATAGCATTATGGGGGAGCCTAGCCATGCTGTGGTCACTGCCACCAGTCAGGTGTGAGAGTGATCTCCCAGCAGGACATGCTGTGTGCCAACCCTGTCTGTGAAGGTTAGTTGCCGGGCACTACAATGTCCCAGCCAGTTGCCCTATGCCCTGTGCAGATGCATCCTGGCCAGGCCAACCCTGTCCGGGCTTATACCCATGGTGACCTTGCTCCTCATTATGGCACATTGGCAGGCCAATACTGGCAACAGTGCTGGCAGTGTGGGCCTGTGGAGGGTGTTTGCAGCCACCACCACACTGGATAGACATACACCCAGACACTCCCACACTTATGCCAGCATTGTGCTACTATAGAGGAGTTTAGCAGTCGCCCTGGCCACACACACCAGTCCTGGGCACAGTGTATGCAGGCACGGATATGGTACGCAATAACTGTTGGGGGTCACTCC